>JBBBVU010000017.1:10723907-10742999 GCA_037177055.1 Atherinosoma microstoma
TCGCCTGATAATTGCTGGGATAGGCTCCAGCCCACCCGCGACCCTGCATGGATTAAGCGGTACAGAAAATGGATGTCTGTAAGACATCGTATCAGAAGTGTTAACGAAACATTCCAAATATTTTGTTTACATATTTTTTTTATCAAAATGGCTTTATTATGATCATTTACATCCCAATAAATGGAAAAGCCCTTTCATCCATCATCACAAACATTAAACAGTTTTTCTTGACTGTAGGTGAAAGTTCAAAAAAGAAGATCCTTTCTCACACATCTGCCCTCATTATCTGGTGTTTGGCCTTTTTATCCAGCTATGCCTTGTCACTTCTGCTTTGTCACACTTATTTTCCCACGCTGTCAAACTCAGTTCATTCTTAAATTCTGACGTCATAACTCTGGTTCACTGGTCTTTTTGCCAACTACTTTTTAAATTAATCAGTCTGAGCCGTGGCCTTTAAAACTGTCTTCTGTCATTCCCCTCCTGGCAGAGTTTTTTGCAAGCCACCCCCTCTCCATCTCCATATCTTTTTGATACCAGAGGGGCCATATAAGAAGTATTTGCTTCCTTCTATCACTGCTCATCCACCAACATCTAGACTCTGAGGGGATGTCCTATCCCATTCCTTCATGCAGGTCACTGTTCAACATGATGATCAGAGTTTATGCCAAATTAATCTAATTCAAATTCAACTTTTGTACATCCATACATTTTTCATAAACTCTTTTCAACTGATCTCTTCTTATTGAAATAATAGCTAATATGCTTTCTGCATATGTCTATTAGGATTTTGGACCACTCCTCTGCTGTCATCCTCTCAGTATCTTTGAGGTTGGAAAGGTTACTTGCTGTCATTCTCTTCTTTAGTTCCCCTCACAGTTTTCCTTGGTTTGTCAAAGTAAAGGGCAACAAGAGAGAAGAGGTCTACATTAAAATTCTGGGAGAAAACTTCATGCAGGTCTGCAGAAAATGTGGTTCTGTGTGGGACTGAAACTCCCATAAAGACAAATATCAAACCATGCAGCCAGAGCACTGAAGAGAGAGTGCAACATGGAGAATCATATTTACATTTCATTACCCTTCATTAGTCCAGATCCAAATTTTATCCAGAATCTGTGGGAAAACCGAGGACAATGGTGATGGTAAGGAAACCCAAAGAACAATTAAGCAGGTTAAACACACTCGGAGTATGTTTTGGCTATCAGGCTTAACAAACCATAACATTTGCGACTGCGCTAGGCTGTTAGGCTATATCTTGTATTTACCTGAAAACAGGCTATAAACATCAATAAAACTAAAAATATATGCACATGTGCTTCAACTAATATCACTGCTGCATCACAAAGGTGCAAACTTGTCTTTAATTACAACTGTGTAGTACATTATGCTGTGTGGGAATGTTTATGACAGCCTCATTGTTTTTCCAGATCAAAACTTCCTATCATCAATGCTGCCTGCACCTAATAAAGAACAAAAATTGATGGGAATGAATAAGATATGCAAATGGCCTTACTTAAAATTGCCAATAAATGTTTTTTCCTATGTCACCAAAGCAATAAAATAGCTTTGAAAGGTTTAAACACCAAAACATCTTAAATATTTCATGTTCTGGACATGTTACAAAGCTGTTTGGAGTAACTGCTGGATGTCATAGATGAAAAATTGTAAAGAAGAAGGACCCAAATACAGGACTGCAAGGTAAGAACCATGATTTAGTTTAAAGGAATGTAAGAATGTTCACAATGTGCATACCAAAGCTTGCATTGCTTCAGAGGAGTAACGTCGCTGAATGAAACCGAAGCCTCACTGCCTGGCTTTACCATGTCTCTAGTTTGGAAGGTGGTTCACATCTTGCCCTGAGCATCATCTGTGGCACGCAAAAGGGTGCTTTCTAAGGCTGGAGAAGTTGTTTCCAAAAAAAGAAATCAACTAAACCCAAACACAGTTGAAAAAGTATTGTATCTTGTTAGAAATTAATTAAATCTCCCCTTTATTGTCCATCACTGTGCTAGTTACGTGTACATCTACCATCTTCTGCCTGCTTAAACCAATGCCATTTTCCAGGAATCAGAGTTTATTACACAAGTACAGTACCAGTCAAAAGTCTGGACACACTTTCCTATTCAATCAATGAACCCTTTTCTGAACTGATTTGCTGGAATGCTTCCGTTCGTCACGAAGCTTCATCTGACCATCACTACTAAGAGTACAAGAACTAATCAGAAGCTGTCACCATGGACGTTTCCATGGTGACAGCAACACCACAACTAAGAGTCGAATCTGAAGTTACTCAGTGGAAAAACCCCCCAAAACATTTCATTCCATCTTTTGTTGCTTCTTTATATCATTCCAAGCAGGCAGAAAGCTATAGCTGGAAAAAAAAAACAACTATGAATAAAAATGTGGCATTTAGGTATGAATAATGTCATACATAAAACAATAATGAGCACACAACCTACTGGCTAGCCTTTTACTGGGTGAATAATAACTATCTAGCAGTGCAAGGTACCTATGGTTAAGATGACAGAGAAGAATCAATTGTGTGTGAGCTTTTGACCTTCTCAAGTGAGAAATATCTTTGCCTCCTCATTAAAGAAATTTCATTATCAGAAGCATTAAAGGAGTAAACTTACATTGTTAACATGTTTAAGCAAACCATTAAAAATGAACTGTTTACTGTGTCGAGTATAAGTAAAAACAGAAATGATCTTTCCGTCTCCTGAAAGGTAAGGTGTAAAGGTGCTGAACAGAGGGAGAAACATGAATTAAACAAGACAAAACACAAAGTAAAACACTTTGATTTTAATTGGCCTAATCAAAAACTTGATGTGTGGGGTGACGAAAGGTTATTTTTATTTGCCTGAGGCCATCAGTTTGATTACAAAATGGTGGTATCACAATTGTAGTTTGCACACTAATCTGAATATGTTAATCACAAATGCATGAAGCTGTACCCGCCATGTCTCACGCCATTCGAATCTGCTCTGCCACAGCACACAAGATGGATCAATTATTGAAGAAGATATACATTTTTAATCTAATAAGTACCAGATACAATGATGAATAATTGACCGGTTAGTTTATGATACTCCTGTCAGCTGGAACAATACGCTTTGCAGTCACATGCATTTCTCAGATTTCATTCTTGTAAGTTATTTACAGAGCATTTCCCTTCAAGTGCACGTTGGTATGCAAATAGACCTCTACAGTAAGGCACTGATGAGGCTTTACTGCCATGAAGTCTTCAGTTCTTCGGATGAAAGCATTTAGCCCACTTCATCCTTTGTGAGAATAAAAAGGACCACTGGGTGTAGCAGATATTATTTATAGAGAAGAACTGCTTTGGTATTGAAATGCCATTTGCTTTCCAGCATTGTAAAGAGCCAATTGGACACAGATATACAAAAGGCACAACAATTCTTGTCTGTGACTTGACTATGTTGGACAACAATTCTTGATGCTTGGGGGTGTTGATGGTAGGATGGGAGGGGGTGGGTCATGTGAAAGGTAACTAGTCACCCACTCAACTATTTGTAATTTCAATTTTATTATGAGAAAAGGGATGATGTGGAATTTACATATGGCATTCACCTGACAAAGTCAGACACCTATTGGAGCAGACGGCTGTTCGATATCTCCCTGGCCTCTTTTAGGCAACCTTGCAAACATTTGGTTAGTAGTGAAGAAAGGAGATATCTGTTCAGTCTCCATCACAGAGTCTTTTGAAACATGCTGCCATAGAAACACACACAAAGATGATGCTTGAAATAAAATCCTCTATAAAAAGGAGGAATAAAGCACGAGGGAACTTTCTCAAGGGATCAGACAACGCTTCTACGGTTCAACCTAAACACACTGCCCTCCACAGAAAGCTGTGCTTTTTCTTTAATAGTTTTTAAAGTACTTTCACGCCACATTTTTCAAACATGATAATGTATTTATTTTAGATTTATGTCACATATCCAAATTCCTGACACACACTGCAAAAAATAAAGCCTCCACATATACCTTTTATTAAACTGAGTACACTGAAGTCTCAGAAATCAAGATGTTACTTTAAATGAACATTTCTTGACATCTCTGTGTCTTCTGTTAGAAGTGTTGTTATAAAGCAGCTACTTGTTGGATGCTCAATAAGACAGAAAAAAGGTATGTTGGTGTGAGGACCTTGTGTGATGGACATAATGCACTGACGTTCTGCCTGAGAAAGTCTGTGCATTTAGAGCAACACCTTGTCAGAGCAATGTAACACAATAAGTGGCAAATTGAGTGCAGATCAATATTTCAAATGATAAGTGAGTAAAGTTGCATCAACCTCCAAAGGTTTACACTGACAAACAGCAGGTCAGATAAACAGCAACATTGGGGTTTATATTTAACATGTGTATCAGAGATGCTGATCAGAGATTTAAACACAATGTGAATAGAGAGCGATAAACTTGGATACTATATATGTCCATAGCACGCTGTTGTTCTGACTCTTGCATGACACAGGAGAAGTACAGTGTTTTTGGAGAATTCCATAGCTTGTTACTGATGTGTCAACACAAAAAGGGGCTGAAAGAGGGGAAAGAATTATATTTAAGTGAAAACAAGTGCGTAAACTCAGTGAAGCGTTTGCTGAATGACTAAAATTACCATGACATTTGTTTTACCACAAAAGTCACCTGCAGATGATGTCTGGAACATTCGTTTACACCGCAGACTGTATAAATGATGGAAACAGCCACCAAGGGTAATGAGTGATAGCAATGTGGAGCTAACATTAAATGCAATAGACGGGTCTCTTGCTTACAAATATTCCTGGGTGAATGCACTCAGGGAGTAAAGCTGTCATTGGCAGTCACAGGATAGTAATAAACTTCCTTCATAAAAGTACATTTTCATTGTTTATAATCTGTTGGAGACTGGTGTTAGGATAGTGTCAGGATGTTGCTATTTCTTAGTAGCCTATATTTGTTTCAATACTCTTTTGTCACTAAACAAAGTATAGCAAGATTTCAAACAGTCCATAATGACAGATTCATTTATAGAAACAACACAATCTAAGCTAACAATGCAATCAGTTCCAGCCACTGTGTCAGACTAAGCTAGCTGTCACAGTGAGTAATTGCAAGTCTGTTATACATCATTAAGTGTCACTGAGTGTTTTACTGTGAAAAAGCTATGTCCAAGTGAATCTTTAGGTGTACATAATTATGCTTTCTGTAATTTCAAGAGACATGTCTTTTGACCTAAGGGATAAGAGTTTTGAGACATGGGCTAGAGGGACCTAAGCTGTTTTTTTTACTGGCCTGGATCCACAATCAACAATTTGCTCTTAGCAAAAGTTTGTTATCGCCTTGGACTTTTCAACAGTTTTCCATTAGTCTTTTTAGGCGATTGGTACAGATAACTGCCTTTCTGGTTAGGAGCTTAGATTCACCTCTCTGATGACATTACACAGAAACCGTAGTGCAGGCCGTCACTGTTGCCAATTTCATTTTTTCCTAATCAATATGCTGGTGGTCCACTTGAAAATGAACTGTGCTGATATTAAGACACAAATAGAGGTATTTTTAAGGTCGTGACTAGCTTGACTGACATACCTGGGAGTCAGTGAGAATGATTGACAAGCCGCTTGGGGAAAGCAGGTCAGCGTTTTTTTTACTGGTGCACCCACACTGCATGCACAATGAGTTGATTCATGTTATTTTGTCATAATTTGTTAGTTGAGAAATAAAAAGACTGTTGTTGTTTTCAGCTTGTGTGACCTGCAGTTTTAGCATTAAGTAGTAGTATGATGTATGCGTACACTAACACAGAGATGGTGTGTTTTCCAGAGAGATTAAACAGGGAAGGAAAGGTCAGCCAATTAACTTCCCAGTAAATATAACTAAAGTGAATTATGGATGCACCTTGCTAACCTGCTGGCTAGTACTCACTAGTGTTAGCTAACAACTTAGCAAGCTAGTGAGAATTAGCTAAAAACTTGTCAATGTTTACTACTAGCCTAAAACAATGGCAGTGTATCTATTTTATTTCTGCTTCAAAATTACATTTATGTTTTGCTTTTATGTGACCAGCCTTTTTTTTTGTGTATCATGTCTGATAAGGGACTTTTATTACAGGGAAACATACATTTCTGCAGAGAGCTGTAGGCATAATACCATTACAGATGTGTGATTATATATTTTCAAGTTTACAACTTTATCTACTTACTATGACAAACGTATTACCTCCACCAATGCGCGGATGTTGTGTTTTCACTGGTGTACATTTGTCCGTCTGTCTGTTAGCAACATAACTCAAAAAGTAATTTGTATGGAATTTTTTAGGAAATCTCCGAAATGGTATAAGGAGCAACTGGTTAGATTTTGGGGGTGATCTGGATCACAGTCTGGATCCAGGAATTTCTTTAAACACTAGAACACTAGGTGGTCGTTATGGACGCTTGCAGCATAAAATGAAAACAATGCTGCTGTCCAAGGTGCTGAAGGAAACAGAAAGGATCACCTGCATCTTTTGGAAGATCTAATTAATTAAATAAAATAAATGATCAAACACAAAACACTGACAAATTATTCTTTATTTTAAAAAAACCCACCTTGAACCTTATGGAATAAATCAAATGTAACCTGAAAGTGGACAATTTGTAGGACTCCCCCTTAGAGTATCAGCTGAAAGTCTTTAGGGGAGCTGCTCTGCATTTCAGGGCCGCCAAGCTCCTCTTAACTCCCCTGTAATTTGAACCCTGATCTTGGTACTAGTTGTCAAAACTTCATTCTGTTGTTGAAGTTTATTGCTGTTATATCGCTCATCAGCCCAAACATAAAAGCTACTGGTTATTCCACCCTTGGATATACAGGGGGTCATATATGGGATTTCCTTGTATCATTGGTAAAATATTAGTTAATTTTATGCGCTGTGTTAAAGTGACAGGTGGATATTTCATCTAAACTAGTCAGTACACAGGCTACTGTCCATATCTGTCCTTGTCCAACTCAGCAACAGCTGTAAACTGAGCCAATGAGGAACATTTTATTAGTCCAGGTTAAAAGCTGATGAGGAACCTTTTTTGACTTAATCAGGTTGTCTGTTTGTTTATCTGGTTGTAAATGATGCGACTGCAGCTTGTTGGCTTAGTTTACTGCATGAAATATTTGGTAATAAAACCTACCTCCACAGGTGGATTGCTGCATGGAAAAGTCTGGGAACCCCTCTTTAGGTTGGAAAGTGTCTTATTTGTCTTAGTTGTGTTGATTTGTTCATTTTCTTTTTTTTTTCTTCATTTTCTAATGTTAGTTAAATCACATCAGGTGATTTTGACCACTTCTTGTTTTACTATTGCAGCAAACATTGATGTTAACATATAATATTGATGGTAAACTGGCATCTACATTATTAGCTGACAAAATGACACAATCATGTTGTTTCAGGTTAACATGATATGAATAACGGAGTCCTGTTGGGATTGTTGTATCAAGTCTTTTCATGAGAGTAGGAGAGTGAAAACTGGACTGGTGGCTTTAGTTGTGTGTGAATGTCAGTTTCTAGAATAATGAGCTCGGTATGAGTTTTGGTGGCCTGGGTGAGTGTATGACTCCTGGCCTGACTTTTTGTCCCAGTCCGGGCCTGAGTGCAGCCATGTCCAAAACGTTATGAAACTTTGCAACAGGCCATCTTGTAGTTACAGCAAGATGTTATAATCTGACATTGTTTGACCTGGATTATGTTGCTATATTCTGGATCTGGTGATCCAGAAGTTTCAAAATATAGGGACTACTGGGTGGGCTGTTGGGCCTTTTGGGATTTTTCTCAGGTGAGGTGAATTTTTGTTTTTAGTTAGCATACAGACCTTTTTCAGAGCCATAGAATGTGGGAAATGTGAAAGGGAGACTACTGTTAAGGTAGATGCCAATTGAAAGTTTATTTGGTAAATTATTGTCATTGTGAAAAGATCATTTTTAAGCAGCATTGGTCTAATTTTTGCACTCATTTTCTTTTTTTTTTTTTAGGATTTTTGGAAAGTATTCCACAAATCAAAGGGAAAAAGACTCACTGCAGCGTGTTTACAAGCAAAGCTTAAGATACAGAATTATGTAAAACCCACTTTGTGTAGCCACTCAGTCAGTTACACCTACACTCTGTTCTGTAAAACCTTTTAGTTGACAAGAATGATTTTCTCGCACTTTTAGCCTTTTTCCCCCCATTTTTGAGCAAATCGTTTGTGGCAGCTGTAACTCTTGGCTACTCTGTGGCTACACCATGTTACATGAGCTTTAAGAAATTCCTGAAGACCAAACTGGGTTAACAAACAACTTTATTGTTCAGTGAGTCTGACAGACTCACTACAAAAGACACTTCCAAACACTGACTACCCTTGCAACATGAAGACCACTCCACTGATACTCTTCGTTAACAAACAATAAGATGTTATGAACACTCAGTTATCAAGTTCTCAGATAAGACCTATGCCACTTTTTACAATTCTGTTCTCTCTTTTCCAAAATTAAACCAATCATACAAACAAGCATAGCCTTGCAAATCCAAAGCCTCATATAGCTGATTCTTTTGTGCCACTAAGAAGTGCTCTTGTCACAACACACATCAATGAGCTACAAGATTGTACTCAGTGTAGTTCCTTAAATATGATGAACATGGCCATTGTAGATTATGTTAAGTCTGTCCCGCTTATAGTACTCTGTCTTAGTGCTGTAAGCCTCAATGGAGCATCAAATGTGCCCACAGCAGAAAATAATCTTAAACAAATACTCCATTTCTTCATGCTGTAACCTGCTGCTTGTTAACCTCCAGAAGATTTTGTTATCATTTTTATTACCTAATAATTAGACTTACATCTTCCCTAATATGCTCAAGGGAGAGTGCCAGAGGCTGGATAGGGAAGTTGTACAATCTATCACTTTGTCTAAATGAATATATGCAGTTAAGCGTAAGACAAATAAAGAAATACCACTATACTATAAGTGCTGTTGCTAAAATGTTCAAAATTAGCATGGCAACCATACCTGAGAGTGCAAGCAGACAAACGGTTAAAAAAAGAAAGAAAGAAAGAAAAAAGGTCTATAAACAAATCAACAGTCATTAGGGAAAATTCTCTTTGCTCATTGTGGAGCCCACATCCTGAATTTTCATTTCTTTTTCTTTTGGGTTATCACTTCAAATTGATTCACTAGTTCATTTAACAAGTTTGGCTTTGATAAATCAAAGCGTGACTGAAATATAGCCTCATTTCCTGCTTGGCAGCTTCACCAATGAATACAATTTGAACTTGGCTTGATCCAAGAAGAAATTCAGCACCTTATTTCTTAAAATCATTCCTGTGGTTCACAAGTTATGTGCATGATTATATCTACAAATGTGCCTTGTTGGTGGGGCCATAGTGCTTGAGGTGAAGGCATGAGGCTTTATGCCTAAAAATGTACAGCCTCTCTGGGAGGCAGTTCTCCCTGGGAGTGTGCAAAAATTGAGCGCACTCAGTTCTATGGCTGCTAGAGAGTTTAACTGAAGGAAAGAATATTTAAAAAAAAAAGAAAATCAGCGAATACAAAGGTTCACTTTTGGTCCACAAAAACACCACCATGTTAAATAATCTCCCAGAAATCTACTTCTGCTGTATTTAATTAAATTGTAATTGAATAGCAATGCTTAGTTAGAAAATTGGTTATTTTAAAATAAAAAACAAAATAAACCTTAATATACTTTATGTATTTTTATGGCTTAGTTAGAAGCGATTTGCTGTGGTTTTAATCATACTGGAAAAAACTATTTTTTTCTTAAGTCCCCCCCCACACACACACAGACAGACACACACACATACATACATTTTTTTTAAACAAACAATTCTGTAATTCTCTAGATGTATTGAAAAAAAGAATCAAAATATGAATCCATATGGCCATTAAAAAAAAAAAAAGCTGTTTTGAATGCCTTTGTCCTCCAAAGCACAAATGCAGTACACTCTGTAATGAGCAAGTTTTCTCAGGAAGTATTCTCCAAGGACTGGAGTTGCATACACAATGGTGTTTGCTTCTTGTTGTGAATCAAATAATTGTTTCAAGGACCTTGAATCAGTTTATAGGTCCTTTAAAATAAGCTAAAGCTAAAACTCTGATTTGATTATTTTTCATCTGATAAGCACACCAACAGGCAGTGGAATTGGGGTATAAGGACAGTTCTGTTCAGTGGATGAGCAGGATGATGTCTTTCTTTTTTAACAAATCGCTGGATGTCAGTTGATATTGATTCATTGTATCGGACATGGAGAGTTCAATAATGAACGCATGGCGGTTCATTCTGGCATTGATGCAGCTCCGGTATATGAGGCCTGATCAGTCTCAAAAGGGATGAACTTACGCGGGGTTTTTTACGAATGCACATGCTCTGGTTCGCAGTTGTATTTCGGACTCGGAAATGTACACGATCTGTTTCACAAATGCACAAGGTCTGGTTTACAAATATAATTTTGAGCCAGACTTGTAATATATATTCACAGATCATACGAATTGCTGAATGTGCATTTACAAACTACTTCTCATTTGAGAACCTCGCTGCATTTGTGAGAGAAATCTGTGTGGTGAATTTTGAGACTCCACCACTTCACCATTGGCTGATGAATCTGTCCCTCAAATTTAACATTATGATTAACAGATTCATCAGTTAAGCAGGTGTGTTTGCTTTCAGCCGATCATATGTCTCCTTACATTTTCTCCACACTTTTACACCAATCTGGGTTAACAAAGCAACTTTTTTTTATAACTAACTTTTAAAAAATAATAATAATAAAAAAAATTATATATTTATCATAATTAATATGCATTACGGGGCTTGGTGTTTTCTAAACATCTAATTTAGTGTTAAGTTTAGCAAAAGTCTGTTTATTATTCACATCATGAAGGTACACACTAAAGCAGCAGTAAATATAAGGAATAAAAACTTTTATACAAAGAATGATTCTGGACAACACATAAGGAATGTATTTCTAAAATTAACAGACCCACAGAAAAATCTAAATCTGTTGTTACAATCAATTTTATTAATGTTCATAAGCAAATAAAATGACATAAATTCATCATATTTATCAGCCTTTTTATAATGTAGTCAACTTTTCTTAGATCTGAAGATTGATATATCATCTGTTTTCACAAATAGCAAGCCTAAAACAAGTTGTGACATCCCAATAAAAATCATGCATCAATAATACAACTTTTTTAAAAACTCTATTTTATAAAATAGACCTATCCATAATTGTCTTGAACAAAATAAAGAATAACTGCATCTTGATAGTTTGGCCTCCATCTGATGTTCACTTATCCTAAACACAGACATGCTGCAGGGTGCTGCCACCTGCCTCAACAACATTTCCACTGCTTGCTCAGACAGAGGCACAAGGGGATTCCATTAGCATTAGCGCCCCAGCAAGAAGCTCATAGTCAGGGAGCAAAGGATCCAGGTGCAAGTCACTCCACGCTGCACCATACTGATCATAAGTACATCTGCATGTGGATTACATGGAAAGGATTGTGTGGTAGTGTACATTTCTAATCACCTAATCCACAGATGATATCATGTGGCATTTGATAACTGTTTGTACAGGTGTTCAAATTTCCCTCTGATGAAGTACTCAAATTTTATAGAGTTCTTGTTGCAGAGCCATCATGTATGCATTCACAACTCATTAAAAAAATTTCCACTTGCTTCATTCAGAAGCAGTCTTGTGACATCTGTCTGTACGACCTGCAGCTCAGGTTAAAAAAACATGCAGGTGTCAAGCATCTCTGAGCTGGAACAAAAGAATAAAAAGACGCCAGTCTTCAGGTTTTGACTGCCTGGCTTTTCATACTGAACTCACCAAAACAGCTAATATTAATGCATCACCCAGCTACCACAAGCCATTATCCCTTCAGTTTTTATTATTGATGTTTTTACAGTCTTAAAGAAACAAAAAAAACTACATGAAAAGAGAACAGTGCCAAAGCAATCAAAACTAAACCAATAACAGAAGACCTCATTCATCCTATGATGTGATGGTACTGCAATCCAGGGGCAGCTAAAACAATGTGCAGAACTCCATGAACTGCTGATGACCTCAGCATGATGTGTGGTTCAAAAGGATACTGCAATAACCCATATTCATCACACAGATAATTGCATGGCTTACACTGTCACACATGACAAGCCAATATGACCACTGGCTCTTAATTGGTATTCTTAGAGCTATTCAGATTCCAATATTCATGGTGCCCTTTCTCATTTCCTGTTTAAAAAATGCAACTGTTAATTGATAGTGCCATAACACAATGAAGAAGACATTTAGAGTAGCTATTTCCTAGATTACTAAAGGTGAGAGAGCATCATGTGTGGTTAATGCATACTTAAAAAGACTAGCTAAATTGCTGGTACGTGAGGAGTGATGAGAACCTGACGAGCTGCACTACAGGAGATTAAGACATAGTGAGAATGGAGCTTTGCATATTTGGCCCGGCATGACAGACTCATTTCACCACAGCTTTACTAAATATTGAAAACACAGCAACATCGTCTTTAAAACAAAGTTGCTACCTTACTCTTGATTTACAGTTGGTCGAGGAATATAAACAAAATTAGGGCTCAGTGACACAATTATACAGTCATTACAAACAACGCCACTCATCAAACTACATAATTAATGCTAGTCTGCATTTCCTTCTAATTATGCTGTTTAGCTTACTATGGTAGATTTGCTTTCCTCATGCAGATGCAGCATCCCAATACACTAGAACAGGGGTGTCAAACTTAGGGGCCACAAACAGTGCAATCTGGTCTCAAGTGGGCCAGACCAGTAAAATACCAGCATAGTAACCTATAAATAATCAAAACTACATTATTTAAGTACAGGGACATTATCAAGGTGTTTTCATTTAATAGACTATCCTTTTAGAAAACATGAACCTGAAATGTCTGGAGAAAAATAAGTGAAGTTTCAAAAATAGTTTGTCTCAGTTACACATTTACATAATCTATTTTTTTAATTTCATATTTTTATTTTATTTGCTATATGTTTTATTATATGTTTATATATACAAAATATTTGTTTCCATGATGTTTAGATTTATTTGTCAAATAAATCAGTACATTTTATCATTTCATTTACATTTCATAGTTTAAAACAAATTTAATTTACAAATATAGTTGGTATTTTAATGATTTTTTATTCTATCTATTTTTATTATTATTTTATATATTCATATATTTTATTTATTTAACATATTTACACAGGCATTACAATTTATAAACAACAGTAGATGTACAAAATCACCACACATTTAGGTGTCCCAAGGGGAAAAATCCAGTTTTCCACATCATGATCAGAGTAACTTTTCTAGATCTAGAATTTACTTTAAATATGTGCAAATTTCCACATGTGTAGTCATCCTGACCACCTGAACTGACTTATTTCTTCATACAAACTGAAGTCAGAAAGATAGAAAAGATAGAACAAGTTATCCTCCTGCTTGGAAATGTTTTCTATCTAAACATATAAAAATAAATCCTCACATGGAAAAATTAGGGATTACATTTACTTGATTTTATTCTAAAAAATTGCAGTTAATAACTTCAAAGTTTCACATTCATCCCACGGGCTGGAATGGACCTTATGGCAGGCCGGTTTTGGCCCCCGAAGCCCTATGTTTGACACCCCTGCTCTAGAACAATCTGGATCTGAATCTGTGAGGGAATGATGAAATAATTTTTTTTGGAGTTACAGGGGAGGACAGGAAAGGAGAATGAAGGAAAGCCTGCAATGTGTGCCTCTGCAGTGACCATTTGACAGTTTTTTTTTTTGGACAAATTTACATCTGAGACAATTTATATGAAGGAAAAAACTTTCACCATTAGATCAACAGACTATCCTTTTCTAACTTTTATCCTCTCCTCTCGCCAACATCTGGTTAAACGTCAGCGGCGCACACTTGCAGATAAGTCTAAGTAGGTTTGTTCTTAGCATTGTAGGTAGCTTAGTTGTAAAGCAGTAAAAAATTTATTTCTTTATTTGGCCTTTATTGGTACAGGTAGTCCCACTGAGAACACAGTCTCATTCACAAGAGAAACCTGTTTTTAACAGATAAAAACAATTAAAATATTTTTCATATTTAACAAATAGTGTGTTTATGAATTTACGTCTGAGTTGTTTGGCTTGTATAAAAGCAAACTGAGTTTTTCATTTGTTTGTCTTTTTGTTTTTGTCTGGCTGGCATTATTAATTTGAACTGGTCTGACATCTGTTGTTCATTTCCCAAAGTGGATTATTCTCAAATGTGAATCTTATTCATTTTATTCAAACATGGACTTTCAGATGCACACATAGTATAAAGCACTTAACAGCATATGTTGTATTATGACCTTGTCAGATAATATAGTGAACTTAAAATGTGTAGCAAATGTCAAGTAACATTTATATTCAATAGCTAATAAATATTCTATGTAGGAGCTTTACATGGTGTCGGTGAGGTAAGGTGCAACAACTGCACCGACCAGGAATGACAATTAAAGCGTGACTAATCTTAAACAGTAAAACTGGGAGCCATTAAAGCAAAACAGTGACCTGATAGATGCTGTACACGTCCATACAAGAAAGTTCCCCTTCCTGATGCACATTTATTCTATGACTTTCATACAAGTAGTTATTGCAACAAACATGAGTATGATTATTCCCAATTTGAAATTTATATTTAGATTAAATTCCACTAGCATAAACAGAAGTTTTTGTTAAAGTGGTTCCTTACAGTATATTTTCATATTAAGTGTTGTGCTTAGGTCACACCAATCAACAAGAGGTGGATGGAGCAGGAAGCTGAAATAAACCATGAGATGGTCTTGCTGCTTCAAATTTGCCGACTTCTCACAGAAAGGCTGCAGTCTTGATGGAGAGCAGAATTCATTTTGCCATTGTCCCTTGAGCCTCTGTTGCAGCACATTTACAGTGTAATACAGCGGTGAGTACACCACTGTGCAATATAGCTTAAATGTCAAATGATTTCAAACTGTATAACCTCTCAATAAACACATTATTTGCCCATGTGATAAAAAAAAGACTACATAAAAAGACTACATTTAAAATAAAAAATAGAAACTCAATGCAACAAAAGCAAATATGGCTGTGACCGCTGATACAGTAGGTAAACCCCCCCCCCAAAAAATGCATAACTGAAGCAACAATGGTAAAGACCATTGAATTGTATTCAGCCAAACTAAGTGGACATGATTACAAACACTTGAAATTTGTCTGTTTTGGACATACAGACTCTGCATGTCCTCATGATTGCCTCACATTAAATGAACCAGCAAAGAAAAAAAAGGGAGAATATTTTTCCATGAAAAATAGACAAAAATGAGGCTCAGAGTTCTGTGCCGAAAAAAAAATAGAAGTCAGTGGAAGTGGAGACAATTCTACTAAAACAACAGCACCAGGCAGAAGCTCCAGATAGCGTGAAGGACATTTCATAACCTATATGGATGATGTGCATGAGAAAACAAACCAACCCCCCCCCCAAAAAAAAACCAAAAACAAACCCTTGCTTAGTCTTTGGCACAAAACTGCAATAATACATTAAGATAAATAAAAGTACAAATGCGGTGGAAAAGACAAGACTTACAGACGACCTCATGAATGCCTATGGATATGTGACAAAATACTGGCGGACAAGATGACTCGCTTACTCTACAAGCTTTGCAGTGGAGAAGTATTCCAACATGACAATGAGCCAAAGCAGACTGCCAAAACCACATAGGAGTTTCTAAAATAGAAAAAAAAATTAAACTATGACTTGGCCTAGTATATCACCAGATTTTGATCAGCAATAAGACAACAATCTCAAAGAGAAAGATATGGCAACACAACTCCTTGAGCAAAGTGCAACAACCCCCCCCCCCCCCCTGTTTTTCAGAACTACACTGGTCATCAAAGCTGAGAGAGGTCTTCCAGAAAAGCACAACTTAACTTTTGCCATTTTCTCAGTGACGCACCCCCTATCGACAGCTAATTCGTCTTCCATCTTGCATCCTACCTGTACTGTGAGCTCTCTCCAGACAGTAAAAAGAGTCTTAACGTGACGTTTGTCTTATCTCCTGCTCTGTCTCTCTTTTGTTTCCTCCCTTCCTGTGATAATGTCTTTTAACGTTTATTTGCTGAATTCGAAACGGCCGGTTTATTGACATCTGCTTGCTAGCGTGTGACGCATGCGCAAAGCGAAAATCGGCCGCAACGTCACGCATACTTCCAGGATGAAAAAGTTGTGTGGAGCTGTTTCTTAGCTGCGGGACGCTACTGGGCTACGACGGCTCCAGAAATGCAAATATTAGATGTGCCATCAAACAAGTCTGGAAAGTGGAGTTTTAGGGTGGAAAAGTTACGTAGAGGGTCTTTAACTATTTGAACCTCAACCTTGAAAAGCAGATTGGCTTTGGTTGCATTATGTTCTTCCTGTAAGGCTTGTATTCTAAAAATAGTAACTGAAAAGGGCAAAATATATTTGCTGTTAACTATGGAAAGTTTTGAAGACAAGATATGGCGTTTTTGGTTTAGGGGCCTTCCATTGATTATAAAAATATTTCTGCTGTGATCTCAAAATTAACCAAACGCTAGCCTCCTGTCTTGTCACCATGTTTATATTTTTGTTCACACCCTACAAATTTGACAGCTCTAGCCAGTCTGAGTTCTATAGTGTCCATCCGAGTGCCATCCTCTGGTATCAAGCATAGTACATAAACAATTATGTAAACAATCACACCCACAACAAAGCCAATTGTCTATGCAAATGTGAGGTTAAAAACAAGTATATTTTTAGCCTTGACTGGTTGTTTTTAAATTGCTATTTGAGTAAATGCACTACAATTACAAGCAATCCAATCACATTGTAATTTTTTTGTGAGTAGACTAGTGTACATTTGATATGAGACTTGGTTTATGTTTCAGAATACAAATCATCATGTTTGGTAGACAGAAGAAAAATCTTATATTTTCCTACTAAACATTTGCTCATTCAATTAATCCCTGAACAACACTTTAAAGCATCCCATATCAAATTATCTAACCATTAAAGCCTTAAATAATCAATCTATACATCACTTCTATTTATGCAAAATCCCAATTCAATATATCAGTCAACACAGCCACTGCTAGGCTCATATTAAAACAAGTCCAATATAGGTAAAATAAATGTGATGGATATTGGGTAAAAGTTACATAGATTACATTTTTCTGGGACAGGTTAAAACAATGCAATGAAGGGAGGAACAGGGTGTATATCAATACAATTACTTAATGCATTAATGTGCGGGTCAGGTTGTAGGTTAAAATTCAATGGGTCAGGTTGGGTACAGATATGACTGAAAGATAAACCCAGGAACCGGGTTGGGTTTGGAAATTATTACATACATAACTGGGAAAAAACAGCAAATTTTACAGCCAAAGTGGTTCTTAGCTGCTGCTCAACTTATTTCTGGAGTCTTATTTTTGCCTCATGCTTCTATTATCATTACTTCAATAGAGCTTACAAATACATTAGAGGCTCTGTTTTACATTGCTGGTGACCTTTAAGTACCAAAATGGTTAAATAATCTCTAATTAGGGTTAAAGGTGATCCAGTACCTGACACATGTTCCTCCGTTTCGACATGGTAGGTGTTGGCAGACAGGCAGGTCACAGTTCTCAATGTTTCTTCCCCTCACCGCCTCACCCACCAGGTCAGTCTCCTTTGCATTGACCTGAAGTTGCCTGATACAGCCAATGAATCTCCTCTCTCCTTTCGCACTCCTCTCATGCGTCTCCCAGTGCGATGAAACATCCCCAAGAAATACGGGTCCAAAGATTCCCTGCAAGAGAAGGCCAAAGATCTGTATCATCATTAAATAAATCACACCAAATGCTACTGTAGATTTCCCTGTTCTGAAGTCCCAAAGCAGAATCTTGGAGTTTGTAATACTGTACATCAATATCATCATTGTTACATTAACAAGACTCTGGTGTATATTAATGAACAGAAAGATTAACATTGTTACTTTCAGCATAATGTTACTGTTACTTTCAGCATAATGTGGTTTTAATATCACCTAGACAAGATTCCATTACTATAAGCTATTATCATTATTAGAATGATCATTTTCCATTTTCTTTCTTTTTTTATATATACTGTTGGGGTAAATTAATCATTTCAAATCTTTTAATGTAGGCCTTTTTGCCTTTCTAAGCTTTTAAGCGGTGGATGAGGGGAGTGGTGTGTGAATGACCGACTGCCTTAAAAGAAGACAGGCACTGAATTAAAAAGAAAAAGAAAGTAAATTGTCTTGGGTCATCATATGATAGTGTACATCCTGATACAATGAGAGTAAAATGGAATATCTACCAAAAAAAAATACTGCAAGCTCTCTCTGATGTGCAAACTAATTGAGTGGAATTAAGTAAGATGAATTCAGAGAATTTGCAGCTTATCCTTCCATAACGATCAGTTTAACAAGTATAATTGTGTCTGCTGCAAATGCAAAGCTGCATAAAATGAAGCAAAACACCATCTCACATTAACATTAAAATTACATAGACTTTACTCTCTGCAATGACCTCTGGTTATCTAAATAAATATTGAATGACACTTCATTATTTCACATAACTTTCATAACCATGACATGTATAATGATTAATTTATCAAAGACATTTTATCAAAGCTGCATTATACATTGTTTTAAATATTATCATGGCAATGGATTTCAAATTGAGACTCTGCCCAGTCAAACAGATTTTTCTGCTTAAATGTGCATTGCGCAAGTTTAAATGCTAAATACTATTATTTTATTTCCCCAACATCCTCTTACAATTGCCTGATGTGTAGGATGAGTCGATCTCTATTCACTGCAGTTGCCTCTATAGTACTGTTTCTGCATGCTCAATGACAGGGATTCGTGTTCGAATCCTCAGGGGCTTGCGTATGGGTTGAAACGCTGCGCATGCTCATAAACCTGGCCGCTGCCAGTATTGTATTGCGTACTCCGCCGCCATTAGACAACACTGACGACTAAAAATGGATAACAAGAGACCGGCGGCCTCAAGTGCCTCTCAAACAC
>JBBBVU010000017.1:10743648-10766535 GCA_037177055.1 Atherinosoma microstoma
ATGAGATTAACCAGTTTGTTAGACTACAAAGATGTCTTAAAGACATAAAGACTTGGATGACTGAATTTCCTCCTTCTGACTGAGGTTGTTGTCTTTGGACCCGAAAAACTCAGGACTAAACTGTCTAGCCACGTAAATACTCTGGATGGCATTAACTTGGCCTCTAGTACTACAGTGAGGAACCTTGGAGTTATTTTCGACCCGGGTTTGTCCTTTAACTCACATATAAAACAGGTTTCTAGAACCGCCAACAACTTTTGTTGATGAATATAAACATGATGCCTATTTAAGCTCCATGAGCTATGTTTTATCACATTTGTTCATAAAAGTCATGTTCAGAGTATATATTTGTGATGGTATATGTCAGAAACTACTTCATAACACCTGGGGTTGGTCTCAGAAGTTTTACCTGGTCATTTTCAGTATGCTTTGATAAGGTATAATGGTTCAATTGTTAGAATATTGTAATGGTGGGAAATCACATTAAATCAAACTTTTTTCAGTTTCATAGATGCCATTACAAAATCTAAGCAGTCATATCAGTATTTGTGTCTTTTAAGTTCTTTCAGAGTGGCGTTTATCATGAATCCATGCTGGCGCTGGAGTAAAAGTGACAGACAGCTGTGATGCCGGTGTTCAGTGGAGGGACGCTGAAGTGTTAGTCCACATAATCATTTAGGATGTTCGCTCAATGCCTGCTCTTGCTGACATAACTGCTGCACATTTGAGAGCCTGTAAAAAGATACGGATGACAGGGTTCACAGAAACATTGCATGTAAGGTCGCCGCACAGTTAAAAGCCCTGGGAGTATCTTCACCAAAGCTGAGGCGTCAAATATAATAAACAGCGGTGCCTGAATACTTTTACAATGAGCCAAGCAGCGTTTGTATGTGGTACAATCAGATATGAGCCATTGGAACGGCATGATGACGATGGGGTGATGCTGAATGAATTTATAGCGCCTTCAAATATGTTTACCACATTTATGAGAAGAGTCCATTTGAAAGGCTTGCTTATGTAAAATGCATGACTTTGTAAGTGGACCCACAGCACTGAGTTCACAAAAGCCGTATGCTCGTTTTTTGATTTTATTTCAAGGCAGAGCTTGTCTGTATCGCTTCCATATCAATGTTATATGTCTGAATATTCTTCTGACACACATTTAGGTTGATTATATAAAACAAATAAAACCACTGTGACCCCATTCATAGAAATTGAACAGATGCTCACTAAATAAAAATATTTAGATTTTAAAACTTTTAAAATCATTTTTATTTCTATTGTTTTTTTTTTTTTTACTTTTATGAGATGTTGGCGTCTCATAAACTGTCCCATAGAGGATATGGGCAATGACTTCATCCAAAGATCTGCAGTAAAAGAGCTTTATCAATAATGCAACCTCAGTTACTGCATATATTCAAGACACCCAAGTGTGTCATCCACTTGTTCAATTTACAGTAGGCTGCATTCAATCAAATAAAATTTTGTGGTTAAAATAAACATTCCACATACAAATAATCTTCAAAATTTTCGGACTGTAGAATCAGTTATTGGTTATACCACGTCCCTCTGTCTATGAGCAACCTAAATTCTTACCTACGTAAATGTTTTATGGGGGATGGCAAATACAGAGCCACCACTTATTATCACCTTGTTCGCACCCAGACTTTCTTGTAATCTTTTAAAGTGGTCATAATCAATGGTTCTCCAGGCTTTCTGAAGATCTTCCAATTTTTTTTTTTCATTTTAAATCCAGTCATTATACCAGACCATTTTCAAAGAAATATGTTTTTGTTGTTGTTTCACAAGTCACTTAACACGAACCTATGAATCATTTAAGAATAACAAAAGCATCAAACTCAGAGGAAACTGTTTTGAATGGTATCTTCAGGCACTTTGTTAGTAGCCTGTTTCAAAGACACATTGTTTGTTTTCTATTTCTTTAGTTTCATTATAAAAAATGCTAGAGATGTCACAGTTTAACAGGCATAAAGTAGAGCGATTATCCCAAGGAGCTAGTATTCTTTTAAAAACTTGGCATATTTCAGCACGGTCAACATTGTGTCCTTTGAAAGAATGAGAAAACTGGACAAGTCGAGGACAAAAGAAGAAGCGGCAGGCCGAAAAAGTATCTACAAAAAAATTAACAGTATCTGCAATCAATGTCCTTAAGCTATAGGAAAAAAAATACAGCAAAGACCAGAAAGCAGCCAACATCAAAAGAAGAGCTTTGAAAAGTCCTTCAGAATTATTCCTGAAGACTATCTAAAGAAATGATAAGAAAGTTTAAAGTTCAAACTGTGTTAAAGAATAAAGGTAGGCATACCAAATATTGACTTTCAAACTCTTTAGAACTGTGCAAACTCAATTTTTGTCACATATTTTCTTTCCATTTATGTTTTCATGTTAAAATAAATCTCTGTGCCTGCTTCTGGTTTTCCTGGCAATACATAAAGAAATAAAGGCTTAGTCAAGAATTTTGCACAATGATCTTTAACTGTTTATGAGAAATGTGGATGTCACAACTTTTTGCCATACTAGTGTGGACAAAAGAAAATGATTCAAGGATACTCTACATATCACTTGTTATGCCAGAGTCTAAAGAACTCTGCTCACACAAGAAGGCAGGATTAAATTATTTCCAATATACCTAAATGACTCGCAGATTAGTGCTTTAGTGAAATCTGCTGGACTGTCTCAACTGATGACATTGTGCAGCCAAGATTTGGAAACTGACAGCACTTAATTTCATGTCTCTTAAGGCCTGCGACCAAAGGTCTATTATTGTCAAATCAAGTTCATTTTTTCTCTCTGGTATGTGCTTAACATCACTGTGCTTGCAATTTGCAAGATTTTGACTTTATTTTCCTTTGTGTTGAGTAGAACCCTAATTTCAAATAAGTTGTGACACTGTGTGAAATGTCAATAAAAAACAGAATGCAATGATCCACAAATCTTACAAAATAAAATAAAATAACATAAACTACATGTCGCTGCCATCAAATTCAAAATGAGCTAATATTTTCTAGGAAATGATAAATGTCTCAGTTTCAACATCTGACATTTTAAGTTCTATTGGGAATTAAATGCAAATGCAAATCATTGCATTCTGTTTTATTCATATTTTACACAACATCACAACTTAAAAAAAAACAGGGGTAGTATTATTTCAATAAAATTGCAGTAATAACCAAACTTTGATTGGTGTTTACCAGTGTTTCTCATTCACAGCTATACACTGTCGCAATGGCAGCTGGTAAAGGTCATCCAGCAGTCAACATACTAATTGTAGCATAGCTAGTGCTTCTGTAATTAATTAATGTATTATGAGGTAATGAAAGAAAAAAGAACACATAAAATGGGGGTGTAAAAAACATCATGGCATCTCAAATTAGATGACAATAAATCAAACTGGGGGGGGGGGGGGGGGCATGCTGAACCAGTGGGAAGGTTGAGCCTCTTCTCTGCGTCTTTGAATGTGAAAAACTAAATTATTAATTTCATCACAAATATAGGGGTTGTAAATCAAACTAATGAGCCAGCTCTGATAATCAAGTCAAAACGATCTTTATGCTGCTTTCATGCTTGCCAACTGTGACCATCTAAGTCAAATACTATAACAGGTATGCATAATTTCCAAGTGAGCTCCTGTTTTACATTCATAAAGCAACTGCTGTAGCAGAGCAGGTTTTGATAACATACGGTTAATCTACTCATGGTGTTTCTGTCATTAGTTCTGTAAGTCGCTCATCTGAACAAGGCAACTCTGTTGGCGCAGCAGTGGTGGCAATGCAGAGGGCTCAGGAAAAAAAAAAATCAACACAGGGTTGTCTCAGCGGCTCAGCTTTTGCCAGAACGCATCATCTGTCTAATCAAATACGTGCAAGCGCATATTCCCAGGTTACTCTCAAACATCAAGGCTGTATTTGTTCTGTTTACCTCATGATCATCACAAAGAAAGGTAGAATAATTGAGGCAGTCATAACTTGGTTTCACCTCAAATTCACCTGATTCCAGAAAAAAGGCACTGCATACATAAATGGAGAGAAAAAATAACTCAGATCCAAAAACTTTGTCTGAAACGGACATTCATAAACAGAGCAGTGCAAAACTGGTCTGACGTATTTCCTTAAATAGCCTACTTGCAGATGTTGGAAGTCAGGCGTGACAACCTATATCATCTTTTCAAATTCAATGGTTAACACAGTTACTGTTGAAGAGAAGACGATAGAAAGGATGTGATTATAGGATAAAAACAGGATATTTAAGATAATGGTTGGACAAAGGGGCTGGTTTGACTGCAGCAGGTCAGGATACCTCTGACACGGGGTGTGGCAAGAACTCCTCAAGATGCTGAGCTGTGCCATTATCTGTTGCTATTTCAATCATGCACAAGCCTCCTTGTTTGCCAGCAGGCAGATTGTATCTGTTGAGAGAGGAGACAGAGAGAGCAGGGTTAGTGAGGAAGGGCGCTCCACAAAAAATCTTGTTGCTCCCAATAAATCCGGTAAAGCATGAAAAATATTCTGATGACGAGACAGACAGAGCAGTCACAGTAATGGAGCTTCTAATGTGACCATTGAGAATATACCATAAACTGACTAGGTATACATTACACACTGTTTTATGGGAATTTCTATGCAATGGTAGATTGGTTAAAGGCAATGGTGCATTTGTATCCCTTGCTATGAGCCAAAAAACCCAGGAGAGACAACACAAACAGAAGATGTTTTCCACTGATATATTTAAATAAGAAGTCAAGAAATAGGTTTCTGCTCAGTCTCCAAGTTGTTGTGTTTCTCAGAAAATGTAAAATTTACATAATAGAGGAATACAGCCAGTAAAGTCAGTACAGATAAACCATACGCTGAGATAAGTAGTTATTACCAGTTTAATTTACATGATCAAGCTATAGTGAACCACATACATTACCATGGTAAATAAAGCAACACAAAAAATAACAACAATAATAATAATAGTAATAATAATAAATAAATAACCAGCCACACACACACACAAACATAGAATGTGATCCATGGTGTAAGTGCTCATTATGTCACTCAGGATTAATTAATGATAAAAATGAGGGCACAAACTAGATATACATTATAACCCTAATGAGAAGGAAGACAATTTTATCATTTGACCCTTCTGTATCTCTCTGGGGAAATATGCAATTGTACTAGTCATTAATGTTGCAGCCATAGTGTTAAGTAGCTGGTCTACTTGTGTCATATTCCAACACGGCAAAGTCAAGTGATTCCCTCTCTCCAATACATCATTGGTTTTATGCTGGCTCTATACAATCAAAGCCTCTTTAGAAGGCTCTACATTATGTAAAAGGTTGTACACTCTGCACTATGCACATAATCATGATTCTGCTGGAGAGTAATCTACACGATGTTCCTCAGGTATGTGTCATTTTTTAAATTTATGAAACACTGCTAATATGATCCATTCAACCATTCTTTGTGCTTGTACCAGTCTTAATGGGGAGGGAAAAAAAACCCAAAACTCAAATGTTTGCTTTAATAGCCAGATGGAAACAATGAGGGCAATCGTCCTTCTGCTAATTTGAAACAGCCTTCCAGAACGCTTCCCTAAGGCAATCCCACGCGTAAAACTTCAGGTAGGACTAATTACAGGTATGGAAATCACAAGAGCTCTTTTGTACACATGCAAAAACACAGACACATTCAAGATTAAAAACGTGAAAAGCAACCTAATGTCCAGACGAGACATCCACCGACACCCTCAAGATGGCAGTTGTGTTTCTGAGTTTTGTTTGCATAACAGTACCAGATTTGAGAAAGTTACACTCCACTGCTGTTTATTTTCCAAGGCACAATAATATAACAAGATCTAAATGGAAAGACTGTAATCATCATTATGTGTCTTTGTGCTAGAAAATAATATGCTGAGGGGAGGTATGGAATCTAAAATAATTATTACAAAACCATTGCTGAAGGCATCTGATGCAGATTTTGGTGCTGTGTACAATGGCTTCTGTTTGGGCTGCTAATGCTGCAAAAACTACCCCAGTGAGACACGGAGAGCATGCTCACTAAGCAAACAGGATGATGTTACTTGATGAGCTCTCGTGAGTGCCTTGAATGCTTCACCCAGCTAATTTACATAAGCCTTGCTCTAAGGAAAACAAGACTATTCATAAAGATTACTATACCACTTCGCTTGGTCCGGTGGCCTTATAGCTCCAAATAATCATCCCTAGACAAAAAGACACAAGAGCACATATGACACCTTAACATATGAATCAGAATAAAAAGAGACCATAGTTAGTGTGAAGTAGAGATGCAATAATATGTAATACTTATTGGGTTCCCTTTGTAACAGCCACTGTTGGGTCTCATAAGACCAACAAAAACGCAATCCCAACTTGAGGTAAACAAACAAATACGTACATATTTCATTTTCTCCAAACACAGTGAGCCACAATATACGGTGATCATTGTTACCTACTAAATCATCATTCGTGCATTTGTTCATCTGGCTAATGCTCTAATCATAAGTGATTTGTCATCTGCACCATCCTCATTTAGACTGTCTGGTTTGTGACTAATTCAGGGCAACTGCATTAATGTAACTTTCCAGAGGATCACCAATGAAATATCACCTGCAATGTTAAGGGACCTTGCAAATGTTTGCAGCACCGCACCTTTACACAAAGGTATTTGTTAAAACCTGAAGCAGGAGTTTGTCTTTAAAACCCTGTTCGAACTTGCCTCCTTCACCACGGTCCCCTTGCAGAAAAGATTAGCAATGAGGGAGGATCATCATTAAAACATTACTACTGCATAAAACATCTGAAAGTATTGGCAACAGATGGCAGTAAAGCATCATGCACCACAGTTGTGCCCTTGCAACAGTTTTCACTGTCTAATGGGCAACATGTGACACCTTTTTTTTTTTTACTTCTTATTTTTCTAACTTTATTTTGGATTTTTTTTTCTTTAAATAGAAAAATATAATATGGAACACAGAGTAGAGAGTACATAATTTGACACACAGGAACTTAGAGTCAAGAGACTAATAGTTCTGCAAATAAAGGCTCTGCTCAGAACAGTTTAATTTCTATCTGCGATCTGCAGATAGAGTAACTGACTTACATGTGATACATACACAGAGAAAACAAGTGCCATCTGTTACTGTGATATTAATATTAGTGCAACAGGTTGCAGCTCTACATCAGATATGATTGAAAAGACAAACAATAAAGCCCCATATGGTTAATAATCATTAAATGTCATACTCACAACAACACCTACCACACAAGACATCAGGAGGGATCTGTTTGTTGGTTTTTCTATGAGTGCAACCAACCCTGCATCAGACCATTATCTGCACCTAGAGCGGATGTAACGCCGGCTCTGGCTCTGGTGCAGTGACTCTCACACGCAGCACTGCAGCACTTGCTGCATAATTTGTGCTGTGACTGGCAAGCCTCAATTAATTTGGGCAGCCTGTGTTCTATCATTATATCTCTGGCAATACAATTAGACAGCACACAGCAAGGCTCTTGGCACTGTGGGACCTAACAAAAGAAACTTCAAGTAAGCAGTCAGTGCTGCTAGTTGCCTCTTCAGTGAACGTTTGTTTGGATGACTTATCAATACAACACTGAATACAGTGTCATTGATACCGTGTTATGCCTCAGATGTGGCATCTTTCCAAAATGCTAAACTGAAAGATCCCACTTTTCAAGTGCACATATGGCTGGATGTTCACATAAATGTTACACCATTAATCTCCTAGCAATTAAAGCTCAGTGGGAAAGTGCTAAAGATGTGCCTCTGTTTATTGTTAGTTTATTAGAAGGGGGAAAAAAAGTAATCAGCGGCTGTTTACTAATTGCGTATGCAGTTTTACAGAGGGATTGATTTACCTCCTATGGCAGAGGTTACTTTAGTTCTGAGTTACCTAAAATATCACCTCCATTCTCACATGTTCAGAAGAGTCTAGACAGATGGGCACTAAAGAGCCCTCTCAGCTTTATATGAAAAAGGCTGTTAGACAAGTTGACTCAGGAACAAAAGGTATTTCAGAACTGAACTGGACTTGGACTCTGAAAGCTGAGCTTCAGAGACTTTTATTCAAAGAAGTCAGACACCTGAGATGTCCTAAAAATGTCTTTTCAGTGTTTCTTCTCACAGCACACATCTGTTTTCCTCCTATTACAGCGGCTGTTGCTAAGCAACATTTCACACCCACGTGTGGATTTTCACACCAAAACTCTTCAACGGTCAGTAAAAAGAATATGATTTGATAACTAATTCCGATTTAAGTATTTGCACTAACTTAAACCAACTCAATAATGAGATGTTTAGCATTAATCATCCATTTGAAATTGAACAACATTAATATAAAAAGAAAAAAAAAAAGAAAAACAACAGCAATTTTATATGTTCATTCATTAAATGTTTATTAAATGTTTATCAAAACTGCTTTCCTGAGTTTTGTACATATTTTTTAAAAGAAGGACATTATTTCAAGGTTTATTGACTTCAGGGATAAGTTTTGAATTTTTAACAGTTTGTAACAGCTGGTTTTACTGACAGTGGGGAACTTTAAATGAAGGCATTGAGCAGGTAGAAATGGTCCAATGAAATTTAGAAGAATTCTTAGATCCTGTGCTTTTGGGGCTCAAATTGCACTGTGTAGGGAATAAAACTTGGGGCATCTTTGCTTCTGCTTCATCAATCATCCATTAGTTATAGATTTGGTTGATTGATCTCTGGCTCACCCTGTGAATGTGCTGCAGTGTCCTCTAGCAAGACTCTAAATAAAAAAAAGGGCCTTTTAAACAAAAATGTCCAATCCGATGTCACTTCACTATTCTTTTAAGGCAGACATATTATTAATTTCACAGTCTATTCATGAAATATATAAAACTTCGCTTTGATCTGTGTATTTCACTTTTGCTGAAACAGGGTGCTAATCCAAGTGCTTTTTGTTTGGACTGAAATCAAATTTATACTATAAGATAGAAGTTAGATGAAAAGCAAGTAACTGAATTCTGAATAAACAGAAGACATTCAACCCAATTTCCATTACCTGTTGAACAAACCGGCATCAAAGACCCTTTATTTTCTGTGATCAGGTGTACAAAGAAAACTTTGTTTAGAGAATTTGGAGAAAAATTTCAGATGTGATGGGCAGATTTCCATACACTGCTTTTGCTGACATTAAATATTTACTAAATTTGACCAAATAATAACACAATGGTCTCTAAAGACATGAGCATCAAAACTAATTGAAGTACAAGACGAAATTCTCAGTGATAAAAACAAACATTTCCCCGATTTAAGAAGCATCGCTTTGACTAGCGACGTATGAGAACTGGTTAATAATCCTTTGCATCAAGAACCCACATATGAGGGAAGAATGGAAAAAGTGTGAGGCAGCAGAAAGCTGTGTATCAACCTCACTGATCTTTGACTGTGTGTGAATAGAAATTACTCCAACAGTGAATGTCAAGCACTACAGGCTTCAACCAATAATGAACGCAGCCTCACAAATGACCAGGGGAGCATTTCGAGTCTGCCACTCTGGAAATCTAATCGTATCGGCATTGCCCCAAACGTCCCCTAGGGAAAACTTCCCAACATCAAAAAGCGAGCCAACAGCAAACATGTCCTCCCCAAATGAAAAATGACACAGTCTGCCCCCCCCCCCCTTCCGCTGCACACTCCTCTTGGAAAATTGATATGACAGCGCACAGGGCACTTGAGTAGCGCCCTTTTTACTTGCCAACTTTAGTCTGTATTGAAGTGTTACAGTACAACTCATCTTTGCAAGAAGTTAAAAGAAAAGAAAATCTAGAGAGGGATAACATAATGCAACGTCACTGTGTAGTGGTAATGTTTTGCTGTTTCCCATCTGCAATCAGTCTGCTTGTTTGTTGCAAACCATTTTGCTGGGCAGCATTATTATTATATTCAGAAAATCTGCATATCTATTGATGTCATTTTTGAATAAATGTAAGTGTAATATCCCACTTTCTTGAAATAAAACACATTTCCACATAGATTGCAGTTTCAGACCAATTCTAAAAGGAAAGTAAATTCAATGCAAGCAGCTCTCTTCATTTTAAAGAGAGGTCTACACAGTACATTTCATCTTTATGGGAGCCTATTTGAATTGTTCTGATCCTTTTAGTGTGATCTTGCTCTGGAAAGCGAAACCTGAATAATTTGATTATGCTTAGTGTTGCAACAGGATATTAAACTCCTGATTAAATATTAACAAATGTCTTTTATGTATTTGTTTGAAATTGAGTGATTATTAGGATGGAGTGGTATAAGTCTAGCACTGACAGTGCAGCAAAAAAAGCTGATATTTTGGCTTATGTACTGTTCAATATGTTACACTGATAGGATAACATAACAATATGAATACACAAAAGCAACAGAGAAGGCTTTTAATAATGTTTAAATAGACCTCTTAGTATGCAGCAATTATTTAACTATCAATACTAATGTGTATGAAAGCCCAGTGTGGAAATACATCAGAAAATAAGGTGCTACTTTTTTTCTGATATCACAGAATGTTGCACAGATGTGTCGTATCATCTCTTCATTTTAACAGTGCTGCATCACTGCAGCTAAAAGTCTGTTCTGTGTGTAGCATGGGCAAGTGGTTTAACAGTATTTTTCTAAAAGGAAAAGGCAAATGTTTTTTCCTTCTGCTGCTCTGTTTGATTATAGGATGTTGGATTATTTATGGTTAAATACAACCACTGCTATGCACTGCATATATGCTGACAACTGCAAGTTAAGCGGCTTTATTCAGTGTTGCCATCTATCATCCAATGAGAGTAGGTATTCAGTGCTCAAACATGACTTGATGATGTCATGCAACTATTTGCATATGAATCAAACTGCTGAACTGATCAAGAATAAATAAAGGCACAGCTCTGCAGCAGGTCCTCTCTGATTGCTCCTGCTGGCTCACTCGGCCCCACAGTGATGAGCTTTTTTATCCTATGTGTGCACTATGGAGACTGAAGATCAGTCTTGGATGGTGAAGCATTGTTTATCAGACCTATTTGGAAGAAAAAAGCAAGTACAGCAAATTAATGTGAATCAAGTTCAACATTTGGCACTAAATCTCGCCAAATGTTTATGGGCCAAGTAATTTTCAATGATAATCTAAAAGTTTAGCTCCATTTCTTCCTTAAGACTTTTAATAAATAAGAGGAAGAGAGGTTTATAAAATTGCTAAATTAAAGGTGCAATGTGTAACAAAATCAAAGGTCAATGACAAAAATTATATATATAAATTATATATAATTAAAAAATATGTTTCTACTAGTATTAAATCACTACTTAAATAACTTTTTTTTTTTTTTACTTTCAGAATGAGCTATAATTGCTGTGGGTCCACATATTGTACATGGCAGCTGCCATATTTGTCCCACCATTTTTGCTACGCTTTAAAGGCCCATTTATGCTTCCTTATGGATTTATATAGTGATGTCCGTTTCAAACGTTCTCATGCGCGGCCGTCCTCATACTTTCATGCGTCTTTTATGTTGCTATGGTTGACCTCCACTAGTGGGCAGTGTTGGCAGCGGTAATGCGCCGCTATAAAGTTGTTTCTAACTACCCAACACACCCTGAACACTCGCATAGCCTTATTTCAAAAGCTTGCGCAATTTCTACAGTTTTCGTCCTGGTCTTTATTTTTCTTCTGCATTTTTTCCCGTCCCGTTCCTCCTCTTCTTCTTCTCTGATTTGTTTCTGCTCAACACTGCCACCACGGTTTCCGGTGGTATTACCCCATCTTCTGTGTTGAGTGGCAAGTGTGCAAGGACCCTGAAAACGCACCAAATTTCACACGTAACAGGTGCAGGAGACGGACAAAACTGTCCGTCCGTCTGCGTATCCGTCTTCTGCATCAAGCATAAATGGGCCTTAAAACCACACAACTGCGCTTGGTATTTGAAGCAGATGCTACACCCATCTTTACCACTAGGTGTCAGTAATTCTTGCACACAGTACCTTTAAGTGACACAGACGCAACATGGAAAAAAAGATTTTAGTGCTATCTAACTGAGCTGCAAATACAGCACTGTGCATATACTGGACTTGTACTGTGTTACACTGTATTTTTCATATGAAGTTAAAAATCTATTCGAAAGGTTGTCTTTGAGCAGGCAACTTTTTAGTTGTGTTTGCTTTTATGACTAAGATGGAAACATCAATGTGAAGATGGGCATGGTTTCTAATTTAGTTAGGGAAATTTGATAAGCAAAATAACAATGGATCAAATCCTCAAACACCTCCTTTTGATTTATTCCACAGTGTCTCCTTATGTTAGTGGTGCATAATAGTTTGTAAACCATTCAAAAGAGTTTCATGCCAGTTCCAAAAGTAGAAAAAGAGAATTGAATTTAGCAAGTGAGATGAAAACTTATACTTGGTTGTTTATTCACTGGAGAAAATGATACAAAGCAACTTACCTTTAAGTGGCATAATTATCTGATGGTCTCGAAATAGCAGTTTCAAATTTTAATTCAATGAGGTGACTATCTAATGGAATTATAATCAGATGAAAATCGTTTTTCCTTTTTATATATATAAAAAAAAAGAGCTTCTATCATAGCTTAATCTTCACTACACATTTGTGAAAGTGTATCTTGTCATGTATGGAGATTTCTTAAGATTTCAGATGAAAGCCCTGTCACAATCAGCCCAGAAAAGAATTCAAAACCATAATCCACAGTCAGAAACACTTAAAGTACAAATGAAGACATTTTAAATCTGATGTAAGTGTAACTTCAAAGCAAAGGATTGAGTATCATAAGTATGTATTCTATTTCTGTGAGCCATCTGTAAGTAATTTAAGGGAACCCAGGATGATTTGGCCAAATTAATAATAAGTCTAAACAAAGACTTGCTATAAATAAAAAATGTTAATGCAAAATAGTGTGTTTAAGAAAAATGTAAGTAACAAGAGGACGGCTGGCTGTTTGAAATTGAAGATGTCATACTGTTACTGTGACTGCTAATGGCATTTAGCACAAGCCAGTGTATAAACTTGACCTCAGGTAAACGACAAAGCATTAAAGGTAGAATTTGTCTGATGGAGTCAGCTGTTATTAAATTCTTTATGAATCTATGAACACTAACGAGGAGAGAAAAGATTCACAAAGTTTTATCAAGACAACAGTTGCATCATCAAAAAATTTTCTCTTAACAGAAACAGGATACCACTGAGCACTATGCATGATGGAATAACGTGTAAATGTAAATCTGTGATCTCTCATGTAGTTTTCTTTTGTTTTAATAGTGGTTGCTGTCTTTGTTTTTTTCATCTCTTAAAACACATTCTTAGGTAGCAGCGGTTATGATTTTTTATGGTGGAAAGATGTCATGAACAGGTACATTATTCAGATATCTTACATGATAAAAGAACCAAACCTCAATCATCTTTTGATAAAAATGACAAAAAATGACAAACATAATTTAAACATTCACTTCAAAAAGTCATTCTCAGATTACAATAATGACTTTGACAACTAAATATACGGGTACGGGAAAGACATAACATACCTAATTGTGATTTGCATCCACTTGTTATTGTTGATGCTCTGGTCTGCAGCTGCATTCAAAATGCGAGTGCCACCGCAACCAATTTTAGCAACAGGGCTTCCATCTTGGAGGAAAACATGAAGGAACTGATCCCCAAAGTTCTGCTCTTGGGCTGAAATGGTAACAAGAAAAATGTGGTTAGAACAGAGTTGCCTTTCTTCTATTCCCAACTTTAACACATTATGCACGCTACAATATATACTGATGGCAGAGAATGAGTTCTCTCTCTAAGTCAGGCTGAAAAGTGGCATAAAAGTGTTTCTAAAAGAAGACATAAGCACAGCAAAAATAAAATCAAAGAAATGTTGCCTTTAATTTATGTAAACATAGACCTGAGTTGTCATCATGGCCTGCAAATCTCAATTCATCAGTCATTCCAAGCAGCAAACACAAATGCTTTACGTACTGCACCAGTGTCAGCCAATAGGACTCAGAGTGTTAGACACAAGGTCATACTCGATGTGATCAATACCAAGCACATGAAAACCTGAGGGAGGGCTCCTGTCTGCTAACAAATGTCATTTCACAGCCAATAGGTTTGCCTCTCTTCAGACAGAAGCTTATCAAGAACCATTCACATTGCTGTGACCTCAACAATAAACATACGGATGCCAACGGTGCAATGTTTCCTCCATCTAAGAATAACTTGTAACATCAAACTGACCCAGACCTGATAAACTGTAAAATGTTAAAAGGAAGCAGAGGCTCTGGCTGCATGCAGCACTACTCTGTTTACTTCTTAAAGGATTCATACATACATACAATAAACAGATTGCAATCTAGCCAAAGTGCACAGAGAGCTCATTTAGAAATAAAAAATCTGGAAAAAAACCATCAATTCTCACTGAAGGGATGACAAACGTTGTGCTGAATACTGCCACTTGAACTCCAAGAGGAAATGGTTGCGCAGGGAAGGAAAAGAGGACTGATGTCATCAACGGTGCAGGAAAGACTTTGATACATTGATTTGATCTTTTCAGAATCCAAGCAATGCCATTTCAATGAGCATAAAACCCTTGTATATGTCCAAGACTGCATCAGTGTGACCCGAATCCTAATGGTGACTCACACTGCCAAAAATAAAGTCTTTACGGTAGATTCTTATTACCTTTATGTTGTAGATTAGAAAAAAAGCAGTTAGCTTACTACGTCAAGAGATAAAGGTTGTTTAAAAAGGATTCACAGGAAAGTCACAAGACGAGTGGAATGCTTGCACCTTATTCCAACTTTGTCTTTTCTATAGCTCTGCGGAGCCTAAAGGAAACAGCTTCACCACATGGAAATTATGGCTGAGATTCACATTTCCCCAATCACATGGTCACCATTCCAAAACAGGAATAGTACGAGAAACTCTCTCCGTTGTCTCAGTCGTGAGGCAGGATGCTATTGCAAACGTCACTTTCCCCACATTATATCACCCCACTCCAGTACATGGAGTTTCTGAGTTTCTTGCAAGTGAGACAGTGCAGTGGGGGAGCAGCAGACAGCAGCAGCAGCAGCAGCAGCAGCATTAATCCTCCCTCACAGGCTACTGTGGTCTTCAGAGGGGGGGGGATTGCACACCAGCCCCAAACTGCTGTCTTAAAAGATGCGAGCAAAGGGATGGCATCATTAGAATGCGGCTCTTTGAGGGAGACTGAGATAGAGAGGGAGCCTGCCACTCTTGTCCCACGGTGAAGGAAGACATCGTTGCAGTGCAGGGGACTGAGCAGCAAATGCTGCCCCGTTAGAGAGAGACCAATGTTTCCAACCAAGTACATAGGGCACATTTCAGTTGAAACAGAGATCGTGACCGGGGACTGCTAATCCAAAAGGGAACAACTGAGTAGGCGTCGAGTTGACCTCTTTGATTTTCCAATGACAATGGTGATCGAGGCACGTCTCTCGGAAACTGGGCTGATGTGGCTAACTGAACTAGGACAGAGGTGTGTGGGCTGTGAGACAGTTTAGTGTCTTAGCAATGTGTGTGTGAAAATCTCACTTAAGTACTGTAATGGCATGGGTGGAGGATTTAGACACACCAGAAAAAGGGTGCAGAAGCTGAGCTGTTTGTTTCAAAGCTGTGTGGTAACCGATATGAAAACTCTCAACCAGGCCTCCAGGGTAAGAAGGGCATCAAGAAAATCCCCATCTCTTTGTTGGGGGGAGGCTATGCTTAGCTTAATATGCTGCACTCTGATAATGCATTTTCTAAGCTGACTTGGAAGTCTTTCTTGTCATAAGAGTCAACAGGGATGCACTAAGCAGTGCCATATTACTAACTGCTGTTCAGAATGGGTCACAGGAGGAATATCCAGTTCAGATAATCTAGTGTTTTGTTCTGCGGAAGGGCAGGACTCCTCGCCTCCGACAGATATCAGTAGGTAGCCAAGGAATTATTCAGTGGTGTGAAGTATTCTTTTAAACATTAGTTTTCTCTGTTCTTCAGGGACCTAATTTTTGGTTCTTTGCTTTTTAGTTGAATCATGCTGCCAGCATGAAATTAGTTTCAGAAGCATAATATAACAGTTCTCCTGTTAACAATCCCACATATATGTCCTTTCTAAACATGTAGTAAAAACGTTCTTCAGAAAGTGCTATAAGACACCATTTGTGGTTAAAGGTCCTCGGATGGCTTGCTTGGAGTTTTCAGTTTGATACAGATATTAGATTTTCAGGTCTTTGGTTAGGTTTTGGCATTAAAACTCCATGGTTTGTTTAAAAAATTTAAAATATATTATTTTTGTTTTAAAGTATCTTAAGGACATCGTGCCACAATGATGACACATGCACATTTATGGTGAAGTTTTATATTTTAGTATTCAATTCTAATTGGTCGCCCATTCCGCTACCAACAAAGCTGTCATCTTACACTAGCAAAGTTCAAACTGTGGCTCTGTTTTAACAAGAGAGAGAAAATTTGATGGCATCTCTCCGGATCTGCAATCTGCAAGTTTCTTTTCTGTCAATTATTCTGGTTTGTTAAAATCCTCCATGGTTTTCCTTCACACTATCATTCTTCTTTAAATATTAGCCACAAACTCTTTTATATTTGTAAGTTTTCATATTTAATGAATCTTCTCCATTGTATCTAAATCAAAAGGACCTAAATCAGGACCAAAAATGTTAATATGCTTTAATATGAGAAGCTCGTGAACACTGCATTTACATTTCTGTATTGAAATTTCACTCTGGGATTAATAAAGTATTTTTCCATTTCATTCATTCAATTTTCAGATATTGCATACTATATGTTTAAAGTAAAGATCCTGATATAAAATGGCTAATTCAATCATTTGTGTACCTCTTCCACATTGCATGTTTCTGCTCAATAAAACCATTTATTTTGCTGTAGGTTTTGCAGTCTCTCGTTGTTTGCTTTTCGTTTACAGCATGAAATGAGATTATCTAGTGATTCCTGCTAATTCAAAGAAATAAGCCACTGAATCTCTGCTCCGACTTCTCTGTTGTATAAAAATAAAAACAACTTATTTTCATTTTGCTTGTGATTTGGAGATTAAAACAACAAGATGCAAGTTTTTGCAAAAAGCCCAAGAATGAAATATGCATTGAATGCTATGTAGTTATACAAAAACATGAATTTCAGGGATTGTTTTTAAAATGCATACACATCTTTGCTGACATGAGCTTGGCAAAAAAAAAAAAAAGTAAAACAAAGAAAGTAAATTTAACTTTAAAAAAATCTGAACTAGAAAGAAAAAATGAAACCAGCAGCCTTGAACAGTTCCATTTGATGATGATTTTATAAGGTTAAAAAACAAAAACTATTACGATTCTGAAGTTGTTTGTGATGCTGTTAGGAATGGAGAGGAAGGGAATGAATTCATGTTGAATACTTAATGAGACCGATGTGTATATCCCAGGGTTTTCTATCTGGTATGAAGGCCAAAAATTTGATGAAACTTTTCATGTACGGCAACAGCACTGAACTAACTGATAAATTTAATAGTTTCATTTTTTTCATGGGACAAGAAAGAAATGGATTTATTGTGGTAAATTGCCTTAAAATACAGCAGACAAACTAATTAGCTCAAAAGACAATTAAAGCTTGCTTGTTTGGATAATGGCAATTTAAAATATATATATAATCAGGCTCCCTGTATAATTCCCTACATTATTTTCAAAATATAAATCTAGTAAAATGAAAACTACACGGAAGCAACTTCCTGAAACAATGACCCCCTTGTCTCTTCATGCAGCAGTTGTTTCCATGTGGTGCCATAACTCATTTGTTGACAAACATTATTTACTACACGTCAATGTTGCCCCATCTTTTATTGTTCTATTTTTCTTCCGTAAGAATATTGTTTTGTGCCATCCCCATGGCCCTGTTACCGTGCACTGAACCTAACAGAGCGTTCGTCCTTTTGTCAGAGCCTGTCACATGTTCTCTCCCCTCCTCTCTCCCACTTTTTATCTCCCTCTGTTTCAGCCCACCTCCTCCTATTTCTCCTCTTGAGCTGACAATTGAAGTCCAAGGGGAGACTCACAGGTTTGCATGAGATGTGAAAAGGGGAGAGAAATAAAAAAAGGAGCAGGTCTAGGGAAGAGATTCTCTGCATCTCAATGTACGTCTTTTGGTTTTCTTCTGATTAACTTTGGCTGTTTGATCTCAGGAGTTTTCTTTTTAGTTCCCATCCTCTGATGTAAAAAAAGATGGTGCTCTATAAGCCAGGAAGCATTACTAGATAAAAGGCACTGTGCCAGTTATGCATGCTTTCTGAACATTCATCTCTCTTCATGACAAGGCTCGTACTCTGCTTCCTGGCCTCCACACTTAGTGACAATGAATTTACTGTAAATATTATAGAGAATAGAGAACAGACTCATTTCACAGAGCCAACCAGAGTAAAAAAATATGACTTTGTATGGTAATTTACAGCAGAGTTCACCTGTAATCTTGTGTGAGCGGAAAGCTGGTTCGACATAAAAAAAAAATGGCATCAGGTTGACATGGCAGTGAATTTTTTCAAACTGATCTATAGTGTAAATCTGAAAAAGGCTCAGAAATGCAGTGACTGAAGACCCACACAGCTAGATAACTGGTGGCAGTGAATATATGAGACAACTTATGACAGGCAGGAGGTGAAACAATTTCACTAGCTTGACATTAAGGATCAAGTCACGTCTGACACATAAAGATGTGACTCAGTGTGATTTTCTTCTAGCTAGTTCCATGTTCTTTATCTTCTCCTGGGGAGTTATTAAATATATGCTTCACATCATCTTATTTATGTGTTTAAAATACATTTAAGAAAAAAATCTTGTCACATAACATACTACAAATATCTTTCCATTTACGTAACTTTTTCTCGTTTGCCCCCATGACAGGGGGATACAACATCAAAAGGTCCTTATACTTGCATGTATTTATCTATTTGCCAAAAACACATTTGAAAACAAGTATCAATTTAAGTGTAGGGTTTCAACCTAAACACTTTGCTTAGCAATTATTCTGTTACTCTGTTGTGAGGCTTCTCATTTGACATTGCAAATACAGTATTTTCTGAATAATGGATCCCACACTTTCCACAACTCAAACTACTCAATTCAGAAAAAAGAATCCTAACAAGCAAAAATGCTCACACATATTTGGCACCATTTCGTTTGAATAGCAAAGAGTTTGTAATATTTTTTTCATTGAACAAAGATGTGCATGTAAGTGACACTGCAAGCACTTTCCATGGTGAACCTTTTCATATGACATGCGTGCAGTCTCGGTTCAGAGCCATTAGCAGTGAAAGCACTCTGAGTTTTAATCACTATAATTAGTTGTGTATTTTTTAGACAGGATGCATTATATTGTCCTAAAATTAATATCACTATTTTCTGTGTATTCAAGGTTTAACTGAATGACCTTTCAAGCAAACCAACCCCATTTAAGCATCCATTTAAATTTCTAATAGCTGGCTTATTAATTGCTCTTTAAATGCAAAGATTTAAGCCTTGGTGGAACACTGAAACAGCCATCATGGGATGCCAATGTCAGTCCAGAGAAAGAAAAGTCAATCTATCAATGCTCTTAAATAAAATTGGACTGTTTGTTTTGTTTTTGTTTTTTTCAAACACATGTCAGCATTTCGTTACTAAAAGAATATAGAAACCTGTAAGAACAGCTGGTAAATTCTCAAATCTACAAGGTATTAAAATGCAGATTATGCAGCTGCTGGAAATGCTCACTGAGCTAAAATGTACTTGTTGAAAGTTGCATGCAGGCTAATAAAACATCATATGTTTAGGTATCAGTGAGGGCATTTTAAACTTTCTCCACATCAGTGTCATTGCAACCACTGAAACCAGCAAAATCCACATTTTGATTAAAGGGGAGAAGGTCAACCTTGGGTGCACTTTAATGTTTACCAAGCCTGGAAATGTACAGCAGATGAAAGGCTATGAACTTCCAGACCATGTCACAGATAAGAGGTTGATCTAGGCCATACCAGTAAGATGAATGTTATGATGTCTGTGCTTAGCCTGTGTGGAATAAATCACCTCTGATCGCCACACAATGCATAGTGGTTACACTTTAGTTGGACTTGCACCTGACTGGTGTAACACAGGAACAACAGTAGCCTCGCAAAAAATCAAGGTGCCTGCAGTTTTTAGAGCGAGGAGCTGCAATTGTGGTCCAGTGAGACACATGCTTGGATGTTTTTTGGAGTTATTAGAGGACCTATAGCTCAAGGCCATGCATTCAGTGGCCTCACCCCAAAGCTGGCTGGTACTTAATATATGCATATATGCTTTAAACAGATGTGTAATAAAGGCAGAGCTGGATAAATGAAGCAAGGTTCTCATGGCTCAGCTTTCTCAACCCCCAACCCATCTCTCTCTCCCCAAAAGACTATCACAAATCTACTGACTCCTCTCCTCCCAAAACAATGCTCTATTGTTAGGATGGTCTACACAGGGGCTGTCTGGCCTACCTATCCCAATCTTCTTTTTTAACAAAGAGGAGTGAGCATGTGTGTGTTTGTGCAGTTGTGGGAACAAAAGAGCCAGCAGGAGGCAGACATACAATGTAGAGCTAAAGGTTGATGTAAAGGGTGAGTGCAATCCTATCACCAATCATGTGAGTGACTGACTCTTGAGTATTTCTTTGTTTGCTTCTAGGTTATAGCTCAATCATCAGCTGTGAAACAACTGAAAAGCCTCCCAGCTGCCCACAAAAGCAAGACTATCTGTTGTCCTTCAAGACAGTATCATGAGTTCCAATCTCTCCTAATTACAAGATACCTTATCTAGTTCTAACACTTTAATGTTCAAGCTTCTCTAGTTGATATAAAATGATTTTTTTCCAGCAGGCTTGGAAACACACACATTTGTTTCTGAACATTTAAAGGACGAGCAGTAGATGAGTTATGTTGTTTGTGTTCCCAATATGTTTGTCAAAAACTTGGGATTATAAGAACACTATCTTCAATCTATATTTCTTTTTGCGTAATTGCCCTTTACCTTGTGAATACACTGAATTGGGATCAAATTATGAATAATTTTCAGTTTTGTTTCCTCCATACTAAAACTTTTGTAAATGCCAGTATCTGGAGCTCAGAGACAGAATCATATAAATAGCATTTTGATGTAAGCAGCCGGTGATAAATGACCTCAAATCATTCCAGCATTTTTAACAATCCCAAGGAAGAAAATGTTTTAAGCGATAATTATAGTGACATGACAGCAAAGAGAAGCTTATTCAGTCAACGATAAATATCATGTCTGTCTAGCACCACAAGGCACAGACTGTGCATTTTCTTAAGTTTTTTGTTTTGCTTTGGTAATTTAAATCAATCCCAATTTCACATTACAGGCAAGGGTCAAATCCCATTATTAAACTCACAAGATACAACATCATCAGCAGATAAACTGTGATGAGCGGTAAATTGTTCTAGCTAGCACATTTTCTCCTTGCGAACACCAGGGTGATAATCAACCCACTGACCCACTTCATCCACGCTAACACAGCTTCACTAATCTGACGATAAGTAAAACACCAGTGCCACTGAACCCAATACAAGGACATATACATATCATTATTTTATATCTAAAATCTTTGTCATTAAGAGTTTAAAACCTCCTACCTTGCCACCCACATCTGTGCTTGTCAGATGGCACAGATGGATACTAAGGACGGGAGAGATACAGGAGAGATACTACTGTCTTTGTTGACATGTCAGTGTACTTTCTTGGCACATCAATACTTCTACCAATTTTTGGCACCAGATGTCTTATTAGTGACATGCTTAGTTTTTCTTTTAAATTAAGGTTTTTGCTCAGGGTAATATTTTACTTTGCATTGCTGCTAACGTCCATACATGGATTTCTGGCTACTCTGAAGTCATGAAGCTCCTCTACAAGCACATCTTAATTCAATCTGGGATTCAACTGCTAACAAACTCACATTCACGTAAGGCTGCTGGCCCAGACGGCATCCCCGGGCGTACTTAGAACATGTGCGGAACAGCTCACAGAGGTTCTTACGGACATCTTCAACCTGTCCCTCGCCCAAGCAGCTGTGCCAGCATGCTTCAAATCCACCTCCATCGTTCCAGTGCCGAAACACTCCAGCCCGGCGTGCCTGAACGACTACCGCCCCGTAGCACTCACACCCATTGTTATGAAGTGCTTCGAGCGACTGGTCCTGGCACATCTGAAGAACTGTCTCCCACCCACACTGGACCCATACCAGTTTGTCTACTGCAGCAACAGGAGTACAGAGGATGCAATCTCCACTGTGCTGCACTCTGTGCTCACACATCTGGACAACAACAACAATTACGCACGGATGCTGTTCATTGACTTCAGCTCAGCATTTAACACCGTCATCCCCTCCAAGTTAATCACTAAATTTGGAGACCTGGGCATCAACACCCCCCTCTGTTACTGGATAAGAGACTTCCTGACTGACAGACCCCAGCATGTTAGGTCAGGACACACCAGCTCAAACACCATCACACTCAACACAGGCGTACCACAGGGCTGTGTGCTGAGCCCATTCCTCTACTCCCTCTTCACCCACGACTGCAGACCTGTACATGGATCCAACTCCATCATCAAGTTTGCAGACGACACGACGGTGATCGGCCTCATCAGCAACAATGATGAGACAGCCTACAGGGAGGAGGTACAGCATCTGGCCGCTTGGTGTGCTGACAATAAGCTGCTCCTTAACACCAGCAAGACTAAGGAGCTTATTGTTGACTTCAGGAGGGAGAGTGGAAACACACACAACCCCATTCACATCAACGGGATGGCTGTGGAACGTGTCTCCAGCTTC
>JBBBVU010000017.1:10766635-10792384 GCA_037177055.1 Atherinosoma microstoma
TATTTCAGAGGTTGTGGAGCAGTCTTAGGTTTAAAAGAGCAATGTCTGAGTCTATTTCAAGCAGCACCAAGGGCACTGCATGTGTTTAGATGGTGACCTAGTTAGATAAACTCACGATTTTCTGGGTCCTCTTACTTTAAAACTTATTTACTTTGATTATGCATCTATGTGTAGATGAGTAAAGAGATCGTTCGGTGCTTAGAGGGTGGGGTTTGTTTTTTCTTTAACAGACGTGTGTGTGCGTGTGTGTCTTTAACTCATCCTGAACTGGTGCATTGAATGAAGGCTGGATCAGGTGCAGTGGGGAGGACTCCATTACGTTTTGCCCACACTGATTTTCAGAGTGTCGCGCTGAATTGGTTCAAGCTCGTCTGTGTTCAATAGGTCTGTTTTACAGTTCTGTGAACAGTTTCAAAGGTAGGCAGACCTCATCTGTCATGGAGTAACAATCTGTCCTGCAGTCCAAATTCCTCCTCTTACATAGATGACTGAATCCGATACCAATAATGTAGAACAGATTGTGTTCTCTATCTATCATTTAAGGATACACACCCAGATACTGATCAGACATTTTACCTTTTGAAATCACTTTTTTCCAATAAAAAAAAAGACAAAGCAATTTAGTAGAAAGCACAAAACCACATTTAAACTGAACTTTGCTACAGCTGCACAATGGCAGCCTCAGGTTTTCAGCTAATATATCACTTCCAACGGCAGTGTAGAATTACATTTGGAGTGGCCAGCTCTGTGGGAGTGTCATTCAAAACTAGCAAAGATTGTGGAGCAAAGATGTTTGGTAAGGAAGACATGGGAAGAGGGGGGAATTGTAATTTGTCAAAAATAAATCTTCTGAACCATCATCAATACCAATAAACTACTTCAATACTGCTTAGTGGTACTTGTTGAACTAATGTTAGTTGGTTTGCTGTACATGTGTGAGTTTTTAATAGATGAAAATAGGATGCCAGAAATGGGCAGAAATCATGTTCACAGTCAAGGTAAGGTTATGCCATTTCATTCTAATCAGACAGCCGTAAGTAACATTCGCTAATGTTTTGCTTTTTGCTTAGCTAGGGTTTAATAAGCCAACCATACATACTGCAACTTAAGCTAACATGATGCCATAAATTATATCACTTCAGCCCTTTTCTATGTGGTCAAAAAGCTCATACTAAAAAGCAGTGCTATTGTTACTATATTATAAATTGTTATTTGTTTGAAAAAAAAAAGTATTTCAATACCAATTGTCTAAATGAAAAGAAAAAAATGTTAAGAAACATTTTTCTCTTGCTTTCTTCTCAGTGTGAACACTCTTGTTTGAAGAGAGACTGAGGAGCCTTCAATGCACATCAGTGTCCTATGGGTAACCTTCAGATTATATCCTTTTGAATGTATTTTTCTTATTTTTAAGATTAAATATTGACTTAGATTAGATATTTAAGTAAAAATAGTGGCATAAAATCTACTTCAGAACTACTTCCTACCAATAAACATATCTCCATAAATGCACAGCATGGTCCATACCTGTGGATAACTCAGCTGTTGGTGTAGAGCTGAGTGTTGGCGTTGGCTCATCGGGTGTGTAGCCGCGAGTGATGTTCTTGACTACAGTCGCCAAGGGAAAAGGATCCGTCACAGGAGGCAGGCAGCTGACCTTGTTGATGCCATCTACACAGGGAAATGCTTCTGGACATGGATTCAGCAGGCAATCATCATAGTTGTGCTCACAGTTCTTCCCCTGTGAACACAAAATAAGCACCCTCACAAATCTGCATCGAAGTACTAAACACAATACAATATTTACAGCTTCAATATGCCTGGATCTTCTAGGCTTTTTAAACTTAAAAATCACAAGATGCAAGCTTTTTTTTTCCAATGGGTTAAAATGAACAATTTTAATCATGGATTTTTTTTCTTGAGTAACTCCAAGAACTAAATGACCTGTCAGTAGTTTATTTAATATCATGGGCCTAACACAAATAAATATATCAATAATTAAAAGAACTTTCATGTTTTGGAAAAAAAAGAAAGACATTACTTCAAAAACAACAATGAAAGAAACCACAAAATGTCACACTTTGCTTATCTATTGCCAAGAAAAAAAGTCATTAGTAAAGGGTTCAGGAGGGCAATGGGTAACAAAAATGGAAAGTGAAAAGCGTATGGGGATAAGGTGGGGGAGCCTCACCACAAATCCAGGACGACAGAAACAGGTGTAGCCATAGCCTGGATCATTCTCAATGCATATCCCCTGGTTGCAGGGCTGTGGAAGGCACTCATTAATGTCATCCTCACAGTGAAGGCCTGTCCAACCTGCCAGGAACAAAAGCCCACAGAGTGCCGTGGTGAGCCCCAGCTCTCTCACTTCCACCCTCTGAAGTGAATATCAATCAGATTCTCTTACATTGATTTGCTTCTTTTTGGGTTCACACCCATACACAGACAAGAAAAGGCTTTCACTAAAGAGTAAGATGCCACATACATTTTAATAAGCCGAGGCAGTACCATCCTTTAATCACTGTCTTTTTTTATTATACACTGTATGGCAGCAAATTTTTCCCTGGAGACAACGGGCAGTCTTTGAACAGCTTCTATGCACGTAAACTATGCAGGCATTATTGTAACCTTTCGATGCCCCTTTCAGTATAATAGGTGTTCCTAGAGTATTTAGACTGTATTCTACTACATCTGGGTCATAGGAAAAGACTGAAGCCTTCTTGTTCACACCAAAAAATGTCTTGAAAATGTCATGCCATTGAAGCTAGTTTTTAATATTCATGTTCATGAGCTGCACAAGTTCCCTGTAACGGGTCTCATAAAGAGGGCAATATTAAACAAAAAAGGAAAAAAGAAAGAAAAAAAGGATTTGCCTTCGTCAGTTCAAGGTAAATTGAAAAAAAAAAATATCACAGGATATCTGAGTGACTCACCTGACCTGCAGTGGCAGACGTAGCTATTAATAAGATCTTGGCAAACAGCGCCGTTATGACAGGGAGCTGAGCAACATTCGTTAACATCCACTTCACAGAAATCCCCCATGAAACCGGCTGGACAGCTTAAAAAAAAAAAAAAATCCACACCATACTTTAGAAAACTGAAGTTGTCTCACAATGCTGTCATTTCTTTCTTGTGAATTTGACATGCTGTATCCAAGGATTGCTTCTCTTTGTCATTACTTGGTATAAAAAAAAGTCGGAATACTTTTTTTAATCAGTTGTTGGATCGAAAAAGACTAAAAAGAATAATTTTTCTTGGGGAAACTGCAAGCAGAAAAAGCTGAAAAAAAGTTAAGAGTAGGTAACCTGCTGTCTTAATAACATGGTAAAGAGTGTAGTGAATTCTTAGCAGGAGGACCAGATAGGAGCCACACACCAAGGGAAACCATATGCTTTTTATTATTTTTTATTTATTTAACACGTCTCAGGTTGACTCTCTACAGGTGCCTAGGATCAACTTTTCCTAAGCAGAAGAGGACAACTTTAGACATCTGCCTAAATGATGGCTCAAGAGAGTTTGGCTTGAACACAAACCTTTCATTGGAATTATTAATGGTCTGGTAAACTCAAGCTAACCTTTACACCAGTAGGATCAACCTTCCCTTGTCCAAAAATCAGGACATAATGGTCTGTTTTTCTCCACAGGAAATTACAGTGACGTGTACCAGAAGCTTCCTGTGTTTCGAACACTTACAACAGAGAAAAAAAAGAAAAGGGGGTGGGGGGGAATGAAAAAAATAAAAATAAAAAAAATACCATACAGAAAACAATGCAGTCCATCCAATAAACCACAACACACTACGCAAATACACACACGACCGAGAATATCCAATGCTTTTGCAATGAGGCAAAAGATTAATGAATAAAAAATGTATAATAACAATAATATTATTATTATTATTACCATCGTCATTATTATTATTAATAATAACAACAACAACAACAACAACAACAACAACAACAACAGCAAGAAAAAAAGAAAAAAAAAGACTAGCTGAAAAGAAACAATACATCTCGACCGATACCAAAACAGTAAGAACAGTAAGAACACACACAAAGAAAACTAGCTGAGTGTCTATTGGTAGATACAGCTAAATTTTAACAGTCACTGTGGCAGCATGCCGAATATACAGAGTGGAGACGTTCAAGGAAGAGTGGACATGCAGAGTGGTCATGCAGATGGAACTGCGCCTGCATAAAGGTCAGAGGCAAGCCGGCAGAACTTCCAAACCCGGGCAATCGGCAGCTGCTCCGGACTACGGACTCCAACCCCCCCACCACGGAGAGACCACATGCCTGCCAGGGAAGGCAGCAGAGGGAGGCCCCAGCCAGAGCCCCCCGCAGACGCGGGGCACCGGCCCCGGCAGGCCGAGATCAGCAGTCGCCAGCCCCGCGGAGCACTGGCCACCCTCAACACGTACACCTCCAACACCACACGCACTCGTCATCCCACCATCCATCCACCAACACAACATCCTCCTCCACCCCCACATACCCTCAACACGTACACCTCCAACACCACACGCACTCATGTCCTCCCACCACCCATCCATCGACACACCCTCCTCCCCCACACACCCTCTCAACACATACACCCCCCACCCCTTCCTCTCCCGCACCCACACACCCTCTCAACACATAAACCCCTGATGACAATTCAAGTCATCAGGATTTGACAATGTTTCATCAGTTTTGTTGATTCACTTATTTTAAGTAACATTCATTTTATATTTTATCATACAAGCTTTGCTTTATCATCACTTATTTGTTCCATTATTTAATCCTGTTTGAATGACTGATGAATGTTTTAAATGTGCATTATTCCTAATGGGTTTAACAACAGAACTTACAGATGTTCACAAATGTTTAAATCAGATTGAGATTGGAGAAACGTTAACATTAAACCAGACTACTGATACGTAAATTAGGAATCTGACTTTTTTCCAAGAATCGCCTGCTAACATTTCGCTGAAGAGAGTAAACCATGTCTTCTTGTGGGCTCGGCCTGCGAGTTCCAAAACACACAGTCTCATGATGCTCAGAGATGCATCCAGAGCAGAAGAAGACAAAACAGAACAGAAGAATAGCCTACAAAGAAACGGACAGGGGCTCTGGCTGGGTCCTCCCTCTGCCGCCATCTGGGTGGAATAGGGTCGTCTTTGTAATGTGGTGGCTGGTGTCCATGCTCCGGGGTAGCTGCCCATCGCCCGGGTCTCGGGGTCCCCCTGGCCTGCCTCTGACCTCTGTGCAGGCGGGGTCAGATCTGCATGATCACTCTTCTATGAACATTCTTCCCTCTGTACATTCTGCAGGCTGACAACGTCACTGTGTTATCGTTTATTTACTTATAGATACTTTCAGTTAGTTTTCTTTGTGTGTGTTTCTGGTACTCTGGTTTTAGTTGAGATACATTGTTTCTTTTCAACTGATTCATCTCTGATTGGTGCTTCTGACGGTTGTTGGCTTTGTCCTCCTGTGGGGACCTTGGGAGGTTCTTTGTTGTGTGTGTTTCTGTACAGCTGTAGCAGTTTGTCTACAGTTTGTGGTTGGATTGCATTGTTGTCTATCTGATGTATCTTTGTCTCCTTTTTTTTCTATTCTTCCTTTCTTTTCTGTTCTCTTTCTGTCCCCTCTGGTCAGGTCCAGCAATATTATGTAAATGTAGTAATAAACCATTATTCAAAACACATAAATAAAAACAGAATTCAGACTATCAAGAGGAGCTTTTATACTCATAAAGCTGCTCTTGGCAAAACAAATTTGCTCGGCACAACACAGCAGCCAGACCATCATTCTGCTTGCTATGATGCTGGACAAGACAAGTTAAAAGTAATCTAAAAATGAAATGGACAGAACGGTGTAAGACAGAAAGAATGAGAGAACCAAGCAGAAGATGCCGTAAGATGCAGAGAGAGGAGGAGGAGGAAGAGAAGAACTGATCAAGAGAATGGTCCAGCACAGAACCCAGAAATAGATTGAAGGAGAATCCACCTTTTACATGTTCTGCGTCCATTCATGTTTATTGATTTTTGCAACAAGTTACACGCCTGTGCTTCAGGTTTAACGATGACACAAGTTTATTCAATAAACTGCTGTCCAGCTGAACTGGCCGTGAGTCACCTCTGTGAAACATCGGATCTGCTGAAAGGATCCATCTCCTCTCATCAAGTGCTATGAAACATGATTGGTGTCATACAAGAGTGGGGATAGTGAATTAATCCCCTCCTCAGGAATTAGCCTAGGCCTGTCTTAAACAGCTCCTCAAACTCAGTGTTGAGGATTCAGAAATCATGTCTTCCATCTACTGAACATGCATTAATTAACACCACAATTGAATTCATTTATGTTTCATTTTTCTCACCACTACACCTTTTGCCACATGAATGTTGGTTGATCATACTTGCATATCTTTGTTTTAATGTTTGTTTTTTGTCTTGTCTTTTTATTCATATTTTACTTTTTGTAGTTTGTAGTCGTTTTTTGTGGTTTTTCTGGTGTATCATGAAAGTCAATTCAAGCAAGAACTCATAAGTGTCCTGAGACTGATTCCTTTATTTGACTGATCTATTCAACCAATATAAGATTTCAATGGTTTCCTTGCTTCTATATCAAAGGACAAGGGTGGTGCTCTGAGGCTTTCTGAATATCAATACTAATAGTAATATTAATATCGATATTAATCTGTGCTACATAGGAATGTAGTGGAAATACATTCATTTCATAATGTAGGTAATGGTGTAAAATTGTGTAGTGTAACTGGTGTGCATTCACAACATGCGAACATTCTCAGCTGGCCATTATCTGGTACCACTCTAACCTATTTTTCAAATCACACTTTAAATTTTTTTTCATTTGCTTAACTACAAAGTAACAACAGTAGTTGTTATTACCATTAGACTTTAATTTTTCAATCCTAACTTTAACAATTCTGTCATCTTCAAATGTTTATTTGTTCTTTGGAATTGTCTTTTTTGTTAGGTTCAGGCAAGAAAACATCTTGGCTAACTTTTGGATGTTGCAGTCTCGGTGGTAGAACTGTGAATTTATGTGCAGTTGACAAACAAAGATATTACATATATTTATAGAGGCTCTTTGAGAAAGAAATACAACAAAACAAGAATTAAATATACTTAAATCATAGCCATAATAGATGGATCATTACAGGGGAAAATTCAAAAATGTTTCTTTAAAAACAAACAAAAAACTTAAATGCAAAAACTTCCGAAAATAACCTTGACATGTAATACCTTCCCTATTCACTGGGGAAATTTGACAAGGCACAAAATCACAAGGCAAAAGGAACTCCATAGCTCATTTATCAACCAGGACTGTAGAAAAGATCTTGCATCTCAGTTGGACTTCCCAGGCTAAATAAATAACTATTTGAAGAATAAGGATAACAAACATCACAATAAAGTGGACCTAGATTGAACAAATGTCCTGTCCACTGTGGCTTAATGATTTGTAGAAAAGCTGTAATTTTCCAGACGGACAACAAGAATAAAATCTGTTGCAAATCTGAGACTACGGAAGTTCAATGTTCGCTGACTTACACAGATTCTCAATTTACAGACATAAACTCAGTCTTAAGTTCACTAAACATCTTTAGGCAATTTTGCCAACAGAAAATGTGACGAGTGCCAAACAAAAAGAAAGACAGCAGTGGATCAAACCAAAAACCAAAGAGATATTCTGTCCCAGCAAAAGCAAACAACATTTTTGTGCTCAGGAGACCAAAGGCCTTTATTTATTTAACTTGATTCCACATTTGATCTATCATTCATACGACACAGTTAATGGTAATTATTTAACTACAGCACAAAATAGAAAACTCATTTCAATGACTTTTCCCCTTACCTCCCTTTAAACGTAAAGCACTGCTGACATGCATGACTCTCATCTGTGTTTCACAAAGAGTGGAGGTTATTTGTTCAGACACAAGTCTATCAATGATTTCATATCTTAGCTCTTTACTCAGTGCACATGCCTGACTAAGCCCTCTCCTTTCAAGTGAAAAAAACATATTGATGATCAAAACATGCTTGCCCCTTGAAAAAAATCTCAGATCCATTCAGATGATGATGTAAATAAACAAGAAAATGACTTGCCTGACTACAAACAAATGTTTGAAGTCTGTTTTCACACAGAAAGAGACCAGAGAAAAGTCAAATTCTACAAAACCATTCATTGCAGATCTGTATGAAATTCAATAACATAATTTAGCCCCCCATACGAATTCTTGCCATCTAATTGATTCTTGCTGTATTATATACACAAAAAAGCCTTAAATGAGGAGGGCATCATAAAAAGGCAGTGCTGAGGCAGTGGAAGTCCACTGTCTCAATATATAACCGTGTAAAGAGCAGCAACCTATTTGCAGTTTAGTCATTGTCATATAAATCATGACACCAGGCATATAGCAGCACATCAGCACAAGGCTAGACAACGTAATTAACTGTAAAGCACCTAGGGAGCTGCTGTGTCAAATAGGCACACTTTTCAATTTTTTTTTACCTACACCTTGTATCCAGATACCCTTCATCACTCAAGGGATTGCACACTAGCAATTAAAAAGTGATGATTCTACGTGCAAACAAACTGGAGGACTAATATGAGAGCAGATGTACTGAAGCACAATTATTATGGGACAAGATGCATTTTTAATTGGTGGCAAGAAAAACTGTGTAATACTGATATCTATCTAAACTTTAAAAGATTCTAATTGAGATTTTGAACTGTTTCAAGCTTATTGGTGTAACCTCAGTTTGGAAGGTCACATGCATTAAGCAAGAGAGTATTATAACCTTTTCTTTATTTCTATTCCCCATCCCAAAATATGTAACCTTCTATGTTTAGATGTAATCATGTTCGGGTGATAAGGTTGGTATTTGTGTAATGTGGTAATGTTTAGCCTAAAGTGATTAACACCTTAAATGAGCATGATTATTGGCCAGCTTAATCACTTGAACAAAACTGGCAAGAAAGAGATTTATACACATTAAGGTCTGAAATTATAATATGCCTTTCAGAACCCACTTGGAAAGTCTAACAGCACCCTGTGTGAAAAGGTTAGAGGGATAGGCAAGGTAAATTAAATTGATGGAATAACAATTTTAATTCCAACTGGGCTAATAGTGTATGTTGCTGCATTATAAATTATTGAAGAAAAATAAGTACCGTAGATAGAAAACAGATAAAAATTAAAGCATGAAGTCATTAGAGTCATGACAGAGAGCAAAATGAGACATCATATTAATCATACTCTGACCAAGGTTGCAATGATTGTGTTGGATTGTCTTGTAAAGGTAAACTAGGGTGTGATATGTCTCCTTTGAAATTTTTAAAACTTGTCTTAGAACTTACCAAAAAAACTGTCAAGTCAGCTAGAGCCAAACATTTTGCATCTCTTATAGAGGAGCATGTGCACAGTCCCATAGTGCTTTTTTTAATACGATCAATCTTGTTCTCAATCCTGCAAATAGAGCCAGTTCGTCTTCTTCCACAGCTTCTTGTGAAGATTTTATGCGTTTCTTCATAAAGAAAATCGAGCTTCTGCGGTCCAACATTTCTCCTTCAGAAGAAGATTCTACAATTGACCTGATCCGTCACTCTGTTTTCAATGAGTTTCAGTCTATATCGTCTGCCTCTCTCGCACTAAATCAACTACCTCTCCTCTTGACATCATCCCCACACATTTTTTAAAGAGGTCCTGGGCACAGCTGGTCCAACAATCTCCTTAATTATCAACTCTAGCCTGGTAAATGGTACAGTCCCATCTTGTTTCAAGCATGCCATTGTTCAGCCTCTTATCAAAAAAGCCAACCTGGATAGCTCTGAACTTACCAACTACCGCCCTATCTCAAAACTTCCATTTCTGAGCAAAGTGCTTGAGAGAATAGTTTATTCTCAGCTCCTATCCTATTTTGATACGAATAATATAATGGAAACATTTCAATCTGGTTTTAGGGTTAATCATAGCACAGAATCTGCGTTACTTAGGGTATCAAATGATCTACTGCTAGTATTAGACTCAGGAAAATGTGCTGTGTTTATTCTTTTGGATCTGAGTGCTGCATTTGATACTGTGGATCACGCCATTCTCTTAAATCGTTTACACCACCGGGTCGGCATTGAGGGAACTGCTTTGGAGTGGTTTTCTTCGTATCTTAGAGACAGATCTTTCTCTGTCCTGTTGATACATTTTCCTCTTCAGCTCTAAACTGTGGAGTTCCTCAAGGCTCAATCTTGGGTCCAATTTTGTTCATCCTGGACATGCTACTGCTGGGTTCTATTTTTAGGAAGCACAATATTTTATTTCATTGTTACACGGATGATACACAACTGTACCTACCTTTAAATCAAGAAAACCCTGATTCAGTCAAATCAATTATTGCATGCCTTATTGAGGTCAAATGTTGAATGTCAAACAATTATCTTCAGTTAAATGATGACATAACCAAAGTTATTATATTTGGTTCACTGGTTCTCACTGAGCATATAGCCAATCACATAGGGTCTCTGTCAGCTCATGTCCACAATCAGAGAAATTAAGCCTTTCCTCTCCTTAAATCAGTGACCTCAGGACTAATTTCCTCAAGGTTAGATTACTGTAACTTTACTGTAACTTGCTTTATTCAGGTGTCTCTCAGTCTGCTCTGCTTCCTCTGCAGATAGTTCAGAATGCTGCAGCGAGACTCATAACTGGAACAGAGAAAAGAGACAGCATCACCCCTGTCCTCAGATCTCTGCACTGGCTTCCAGTAAACATCACATTGATTTTAAGATTCTTTTATACATTTTTAAAGCTCTAGAAGGTGCAGCTCCAAAATATATTGTTGAAATCCTCTGCCCGTATACAAGTTCTAGAGGTCTGAGATCTTCTAAGCAACTACTCCTATCTGTTCCTGCAGCTAGAATAGAGAGGGGGAAAAGGAGATCGTGCCTTCTCCGTTGTAGCTCCAAAGCTTTGGAACAGCCTTCCTTTTTCAGTTAAGAACTCAGCCTCCACAAACATTTTTTAGGCTAAACTTAAAATGTATTTATTTCTTAAAGCTTTTGGGTGTCCTTAATTTTTTAATAACCGTTTTAGTTTTGTTTTTGTTAGTTTAATTTAATTTTATTACTTTTATTGAGTATGCTTTTATGAATATTTTAATGTTGTTTATCTTTTGCTTCTGTTGATGTTAAGCACTTTGGTCAACCTCGGTTGTTTTTAATGTGCTATACAAATAAATTTGAGGCTGAAACGCAACCACCACTAAAAGATTAAGATTGGCCCAAAGAAAAAGAAACTCACAGCATGTTTTATAGACAGATGACAAAGTACAGTATCTCTGCTGGATCACAAATGGCCACGGTAGACTTTTAGAGTTAGTTACAAGCAATTTAGAGGGGTAGAAGAAAAATTATGGTGATATTTTCAAGATTGATATAGTAAAAGCTGGGTTTCCGCAATGATGAAGTGAATTTAAAGAGAAGCTTTGAAATTATACTTAATAGCAAATGTGTAACAAACTTATTTACCTGGTTTGGAGTTAAAAAAAAAAAAAAAAAAATCTAGGTTACATGATGTTGTCAGAAGCTGGTGGTGAAGCAGCAAACAGCAAAATAGTGGCTTCCAAGACATATGAGGAAGCCACTAAGACAGCTGCCATATTTAAAAGAAAGCACAGATATGTCTTGAAAAAATCTTTTCAGATGAATACGTTGTGTTTGTTTGTCCATGTTCATTTTAGCCGATCAATACTTGCAATCCCTGTAACAATTTGATCTGATGAGAGACTCATCCAATCTCAGTTGTGGATAGCCCCTGACAGCGGAACCAAAAGTAAGTTTTTGATGCGAGATACAACAGAACCGGCTCACATTTTCTTTCAGAGCATTGTTGGTTGTCTGAACACAAACATGGATTTCATCTGCTGGAACACTGGTATTTTTTTCTCTCAAAGCAGAAACAGCTGATCATTCACATGCCAACCTAACATGTCTGCTACATCAGAGCAGAGTTGCATAAAACGTATCTGTCTGCCCTCATACGCATCAAGTAGTTTTCAAAACAGGCTAAATGAAAATCACCTTGAGAAAGAATATAATAATTTTTGCTATTTCCATCCAATTTTTATGATGTACAACTTAACGAACTATCCACTGGTCTGTTGATTCGTCCTACACACATTTGAAGCTAAAGCTACCTTTCAAAATTAAGCTAATTATTTTCACATAAAATAGTGTTTTAGAAAGCTAGCTTTTATTCAAATAAGCTCAAGTGCACAATGTCAACTCAAACTTACAAAGAAAAACAATTAATTGGAAAAGAAGTACCTAAATGATTATCTTTTCATGGTAGCAACAGAACAATGTAATTTTACTGTACTTTAAAAGCTTTAGAAACGTATGAGATCTTGGAAAAAATATCCTGCAGTATCAGTGGTTTTGTAGCGCTGCAGTAGAAAAGTTTATAAAAATCAAGTAAATACAAACTCACAAGGAGATAATGTGACAGCAGTGATGGAGAAAAGGATGTATTGCTTCATCACTGTCATCACTTACTGCAGGTATTTTAACTGAGCATCTGTTTGGCCATATGTTATTAACAGCGTGCTCTGTGAACATCATGCGAGCAAATACAAGCAGAGAAAAAGGTGGTTAGTGCACATTAATTTCTATGTTAATTACCCATGTGCAAATACTGTCTATAAGGTTTATGTCTGATCACTAGTTTGGAGAAACTGGAAATGTTTAACAAACAATGATGGCAGTTATAAAGCCTCCATGCAAAACAGTGGTGTGTCTATGTGTGACTGGAAGAGATTCTATGTTCTGCCACTATTATAACCAAGTGGCTCTGATTACAATAGTTCACCTATTATCTCATCAGTGCTTATTAACCTATGAAACTAATGGATTGGTCAACATCTACTGAATTGGGGATCTGGAATGGACTCCTATCTGTAAGAATAGTTTGGCCTTCTCAGTTAAGGATGGACAGAAAAATCAGTTCCCAAACCTGTTCCAGTCTTTGATAAACTCTTTCTGCGGGGAGTGATGCAGGGGGAACAATAGCAACATTCAAGAAAGCCTTGATCTTTACGTAGCACAACAATACATCACAATGATTCAACTTTTTTAGATGATCTTCTCTTCCTCAGTTGACATTGTCTATTGAGAAATCGGGGCCCCACTTAAAGTTGACATTTTCTTCAAGGGAAGAAAATACATAATTTGAAACAGGCTTTAGAAAATCAGGTTGTAATATGAAAACAGACCAATGTCAGACTCCATGGATGAAGCCTCATAGATTTGGCTACAAAGGTCAAGATTGCTATTCTGAAAGGCAAAAAAACCCAAAACAAAACAAAAGAAGAAAACTGCAATGGAAACAACATTGCTTTTAAGCTGCAGTGTGAACCTCAAACATTTTGTATCTCTTACACAGTTGGAAAAGATCTAAAGTGGATGATTTAGTAAGATACAAATCAAAGGTTTATCTTAACCTGTAACCCATCATGATATTAAATCTAGTTAGAAATTGACAGTACCCAATGCTGCTCATTTTCATGAGCTAGGGGCTCATTTTGTCACACCGTAAGAAATTTACAAGAGACAATGTTCGAGCCTGATATGCAAATAGACACACCACAAGGTAGGGCAAAGCAGCACAGCACAACTCAATGAAAGGGTCACCAAACAACAAATATACAGTGTCAATAAAAGTAATAGACTATACATATATCTCTAAATAGATATGTATATCTATATATCTGTAGACATATGTATATAGAATCTGTTTATCTTCATGGATTAGCTACAACCCCAAACATCTTCTAAAATACAGTCCTTGCACCTTAGATCACAGTTAAGTATTACTAGCATAGCAGCACAGCTCTTCAGGCCTGTCCAATGGAATTTTACTTTAAGATAATTCATACAAATTTGAACACAATTTAAATAAAATTCAGCAAGATAAGTTGCCTGATTACCTCAGCTAAGCCGCAGATGTTATGTTTTTGCCGGCATACGTTTTTCTGTCTGTCTGTCTGTCTGGTAGCAACATAACTAAAAAGTAATGGACAGATTTTTATGAAATTTTCAAGAAATCTCCAAAATGGTATAAGGAACAACTGATTAGATTTTAGGGGTGATCCTGATCACTGTCTGGATCCAGGAATTTTTTTTTAACACTAGAAACCAACATTCCACTACCTACAAGAACCACAGGTGGGGGTCATTTTGACAACGTGCCGACGCAGAATTTCTTATAAAAAAAAAAGATAATGGTGGCGTTTAGAGGCCAATTTTTTCTCCTTTTAATATTTTTTTTATATATTCAGATGTAGAATAAATAAAAAAACAATTAGTTTATTAGCATGTGGGATTATGTTGGGCTTGAATTTCAAATTGGCAAATACTTACTTCCTAGCTTACAACGTTCACTTATTAGCTATGATAACTAAATTAAATAATTTTAAAACATATTCATATTCTTAATCAATTAAATGAGGGAAAGAAAAATTGTTTAAAAAAGCGTCATATAAAACTACAGTAATGAAACAGCACTGGATTTCAGCTGATATTTATCCATTGTATCGCATGGAGAGCTCAACAAAGAACGCATGCCGGTTCATTCTGGCATCGATGCAGCTCTGACACATGTATTCAGTGCAGCCATGTCCGAAATGTTATAAAGCACCACAACGGGCCATCTTCCAGTTACAGCTGTCTGTCTGTTAGCAACATGACTCAAACAGTTATTGAGAGATTGTGATTACATTTTCAGGAAATCTCCAAAATGGAATAAAAGAACAAGTTATTCGATTTTGGGGGTGATCCAGATCCCCCCCTGGATCCAGGAATTTTTTTTAAAGATTCTTTAAAATTGGGAGATAGGAATAATTTTGCCATGACAGCTTCTAACTCAATAGATAATGCCCATAATCACTGGCAAAAAAAATAAAAATAAAATAAAAAATACAAGATGACATCATGGTAGATGTTCTAATGAGACATTGTTTGACTTGGATTATGTTGATATTCTGGATCTGGTGATCCAGAAGATTAAAAATATATGGGGGTACTGGCTGGGCTGTTTAGCCTTTTGGGTTTTTTTTCAGGTGAGTGACCCTATGGCTTGGTGGAGGTCTGCACTCTGAGTGCTTCTTGTTCGTGCATCAGTACAAATAAAATATTATTCAAAATATTACAAAATTTTGTGGAGAAACAATAAAACTGTATATATATATAATTTATATATATATACATATATGTTTGTGTGTGTGTGTGTGTGTTTTCAGGTTTTCTTATTAATGAAAACTTATGAAAAACCTAATAATCTAATTAGTGAAAAATATATCAAATAAGAGAAAAAAAAAGTTATATAACCTAAAATTATTGATTAAAAGATTAATTAAATAAAAGAAAAAACTAATAACTAAAAGGTATTAATGGAAATGTATTAAATAAAAGAAACTAATTAAATAAGACGAAAAAAACTAATAATAACCAAAAGTTATAATCCAAAAATCTATTAAAATTTAAATGACTCATAATAATCAATGAATTAATGGCCCAGCTTAACACCCTGGTTGAAGGGCTGGATAATCAGTATGTGTGACCAGGTTTAGGTATTTCTGGTCTTTGTGTTGGTGTTGATGTGCTGGAAAGAATGTTTTTTTAAATCTTCTCCATAGTAACGAGGTCTTAGGTCTGGCCTCCTGTGGTTTGGCCTCGTGTCTTCTGGTCTGGTCTAATCTACTTTGGTCTCCTCTGGTCTGGTGTCCTCTGCTCTAAGTACATTTTTTCTTCTGAGACCTGAGATGCTGATTGCATCTCAGATGGTTCTGATGTTTGTTTTACCACAACTTTTTTGTTTGTTGCTCGGCAACATTTCATAATTCAGTGTTTAAATGTGAACAGATCAGATGAACCTCTGAGAACAAAGGTGTGTTTGACCTGCTGATTTCAGACCAGCAATGTGTTTGAGTTATTTTCATTTCTTCAGAAGTTGACTGGTTTCACTTGAGAAAATGTAACATTTGTTTTTCTGAAACAGCAATTTAACAGAAGTAATTTTTCCAAATGGACTTATTCTCTTAATTAAAAAGAATTTTGTAGTGTTTCTTTGAATTAATTTGAAGATGTTTTAACTGGTGCTGGGCAAGGATCAACATATTCATTACAATTAATGAATGATATTCTGAAATAAATTGCTAAGCGGAACATTAAATGATCATTCAAAAGCAGTGCATTACAAACTTTTTCGATTAAAAGTACCACTATAATAGCATTTCACAACGGGGGCAGTACTGCCCCTCAGAGGTTGTTCAGAGATTGTTAGGGGGTGCTGGGAGCAATATCTTTAAAGAGGGAGCATTTAGGTGTCCTTGGGGGGGCGTTGGCAATCCATTGTTTAATTTTGATGGCTGACACCTCTATTGACCAATCGGAGTTAGGAGAAACAAGGACTAGCACCAAAAATCACCAGGACACCTAATATAATGGACAGGGGGGCACTGCTCAAGAAGGTTGAGAATCTTCAGATGAAAAGACAGAGCAGACTCTACTTCTTAAAGATGTTAAAATCATTCAATGTCTGCACCAAGCTGTTGCATATCTTCTTTAAGTCTTAAAGAAGCTGAACAAACTGATCAAGAAAGCTGGTTCTGTGCTGGGGATAACGCTGGAGCTGATGGTCCAAGGAATAATGCTGCACAAGCTGGTGAACATGATGGACAATTGTTTTTTCTTTAAAGGATTCTTGACTATGGGGATACATAATTTTGCTAGTAGAGCTTCTAACTCAAAAATAATACAATCATTGGCAAAAGAAAATTCATTTGGTGGAGTTCTCCGCTCCCCGAGTGCTTCTAGTTTACAATGATTTCATCTAGGGACAGTCTCTACATCTAATTTCATCAAATAATGAACAGCTGACAAACTCACCTGCATGTAAAGTTCGATCCTTCACCATCGAGGCACGTGGCTCCATTAAAACACAGTGAGACATTAAAACTAGTGTCTTCACAGACATCTATATCTATTTCACAAGTCTTTCCTGTGTAGCCATCCTGACAGAAGCATGCGTACTTATCAATAAGATCAACACATGAGCCTCCATTCAAACAGGGACTATGGGCACAGTCCTGGAAATGAGAAAATAAATAGATAAATGAATAAAACAAACCTTCTCACGAGTGAAACATTGTATCAACAATCAAATATTTTTGAAAAGAAACCACAAAAAATACCCATGTTCTATTTTTAATGTATTAATGTATGGGTCTCTGGTTTAAAGTGAATTTTTAAGAGATAAAAATCTGATTGTCAACAAAGACCAAGTAAGCAGTTCAATAATTTATCTCTAGAGTCCAGCACAAAGCTGTGGTTTGAATCAATTAGACATTAGAGTAAGCAACTGCTTTTAATTAGGTATTTGTACAATGTTTACATGATCCTGGTAGTGCGATTGACTTATCTTGTAGAAAAGTCAATAGAGTTAATGATACCAAAGGCCATACAAAGATTACAAAGTTCTCCTGACATTTCTACAGAACACCCTGTAGGTTTATTAATTAAGTTCAACTCACGTCAATGTTTATTTCACATCTGTTGCCGAGCCACCCAGATTCACAAAGGCAGGTGTAGGAATATATCCCATCCTCACAGCTGAGAGGGCCACAACAGACGAGGTCAGATTAGTCATCAGAATTATACTATAAGAATAATTTATATAAGCAGATCTTTTGCTGAAATGTTCAAGCAGAATCCTCAAAGACTCCTGATATCCCCCCTCAGCTAAATTAATGATTAGAATCTAAACACCACAAAGACAAGCTCTAAGTGCATCATCCTTAAAACATGTTGTCAAAAATCTTGCCGCTCACTGTGCTGACAGGGGGGTGTGTAGTTAAATATCCATTTCCATGCCACTGCTGCACAATTTGCTGTGCTTATGTCTTAAATGATGGAGAAAAGTCTGTACCTCCCATGAAGACAAGGTGCTGACATGCACTCATCAATGTTGGTCTCACAGCGGAGCCCGATGAAGCCATCAGGACACAAGCAGTGATATCGATTAGACCCATCAATACATCTTCCACCATTTTGGCATGGGTTTGAAACACACTCATCGACGTTAACTTCACAACGGGACCCTAGAAAAGAAGCAGATTTTAATAAAACCTTATATACTTGGATTTCTTTAGTACTTTAGTTTTCAAACTATTATTAAATAAAAGATAAACAAGACTATAGATCTTAAGCAGTCAGGGACACAGACAATTGACTTTAACATTTAGGAGAAGGTGGTTTGATTTGTGCTCAATTTAATTTTTTATCCATTTCCAGTCTTGTAAACTAAACAAAAATCCCCTCTCGAGATGTCACAGCTTGTGCTATGGGCCTTAGTTAAATTCTTTGTTTTCTAAGTTCGACAAATTGAGAGGAACTCCAGAACACAACTTTCTCTCAACACAACAGTAGGATTGTAAGCTACAAGCAAACACTGTATGGATCATCGGAAAACTTAATAGCCCAAGCAATTGACCTGGACAAATGCTTTTTGGGCATTATTTATGATCAAAAATAAAGGGTCTAGGCTTCACACACAGGCTGCTTTGCTACAAAAGAAGAAACCCAGACATCCTGTTACCCTTTCTACCCCAACAAAAGATCCAACTCGATGGTTTTAGGGTGATAACAGATTAACTATAAATAATCATTTTCAGTTATAACACACTTAAAAAAATAATTTGGTATGGATCTGAAAAATGCAGTCCATGTCCATTTGACAGTTTATTATTGTGCATCTGTAATTGCCAGCAGGCAAAAATTCACTTCAAATGTATGACTTCTATGTGTTGTATGCCAAGAAGTACTGCCTTGATAAATAAATGCAGGGAAATGGTGGGAAATTATCATCATTGATCTTTGTGGTGCTTGATCTTTAAGTTTTACTGTCTTTCCACTAAATCCATCAGCTAACCCACATTACCCTTCAGAAATGGTAAAATATTCAATTAGTTAAGAGATTAAAGTTTTAAAAAGCAAAAGCCTGTCTTCTGCCAGCAGTGTGCAAACTGTCCAGATAAAGCTGTCTTACCAGCGTGACATGTTTTTCCTCTCTGATCTCTTTAGTAACCTTTGATATAAAGTGATCATAGTCTGGCAGGAATGGTAAACATAACTGTGCAGCGCACATTACAATAAAGGATATCTGGATTCTGCAGCTCAGCCTTTTCATATCAGCTTATATCTTTCACACATGTGTTTTGCTCCTGAAACTAGCATGCAGTGTTTTTAATGGTTTTTAATGTAAATTAGTATTAAACTGTGACTTGGGATTCTGTTTGACTCCTTAGCTATTATACAGAGGAACAAAATCCTTCAGCATTTTGTCATGACTGATATCAAATGCCAGTATCCAGCTTCCACACAAACAGCAAGAGAGTCAAAACATTAACAGGAAATATCAGTGATAGTATTCTCGAAGAAGTGATATTTTATCACCTCATACAGATAATTTAAGCAAGTATTAGCTCCTTTATTTTAACTGCTAACAGTTGTTAAATTGTAGATAAAGTGTAGCTGATTCTGGTGAGACTAAAGAGTCCAGAAAGAAGAGACACACACCTAAAAATCCATGCTTTGGAATTTAATTAATCAACAAACGTCACAGTTGGATTTTAGAGATGATCAGAGGATTAAAACACTCTTTGTCTGCCACTAGATTATTGGTCTGAATATAGGAGGTTTGAGGAATCTGAGGAGAAATGGCTCTGATTAACACTCCTTGCCCACAAATCTGGCAGTGGTGCCATTCACAAGCCGATCAACTCAAACCAAACTGAATCTTATTACCTAAATTAATAAACAAACTCCTGAAATATGCTGCTGGTTGCATACGAACAATGAGATTCTGAGACACCCTCTTAACATGAGCTTCTTATTTCAGATTTTCTCCCCCAATTTGTTGACAGTGATGTTTGCCAGAACACCCATTTATTCCTGATCTTATCTTCTTACAAGAACTAGTCTCTTTAACTAGCAGTGCTTTAAAACACTGAAAAAGGTGTTTTATATTCTTATAAATGCGAGCTAATGTTAATCTCTTGGATCAGATATTTATTTTGATATGACTTGTTAAGTTCTCAGATCAATAAAGATGACATTGGAAAATTAGATCATTCTTCCCTAAACTCCCCTTGCAGTCTGTTGATGAAAACTGGTGAAGAGAGCAGAGAGTAGAGTAGAAAGAGAGAGTAGACAAAGGAAAGATGTTGTGTTTTGCATGTTTTTTGTCTCCGTCTTCCTCTTTTTACATATTCATAATGTTTTTTAAGTTTAGCCTCCATTACTCATGTTTATACATTTTGCAACGATTTCATTCCATATTATGAGAATCTAACCACCAGCTCAAGTTTATCAATAGTTAATAACTATTTTTTTTAAATTTAGAACACCTCACAAGAGCAGCTGAAGCCATTTTTGATTTTTAAATTACTCTTTGTAAATAGTTGCCAGTATTTTTTTTGCTTTCCACTACCTGGTGGCACCTATGGAGCCCATCTGGTGACATCAATAAAAAATTAAAATAACTTGTGGCCAAAAGATACTAATGCATGACCATGAGTTAGCATCCCGTGGTCAATTAGTAATGTTTAGCCACAAGTTCTTTTTATTTTTCTGCGGATGTCACCAGACGGGCTCCATAGACATCAGTCCTTAAGCTGTGTCCCTGGGTGAGACATAAAGAGAGGAACGACCACAGCAGATCCGACAGCCCGCAAACTGACACACTTCGAGGAATCAGGTAGTGTCATGGAGACCCTCCTACCCAAACTTTGCTTCCTTTGGATTCAGGAACAGTCCAACAGAACCAGGCATGAGTGTCCCTTCAGTCAAACCTAATCCTCTGATGAGGACAAATCCCCTGTCACAAGTTTGCTTTGAACAAGGATGGTGTAAAAAAAGATTGATGATAGTAAATTAATCTTTCTATATTGAGTCATTAATTTAGACCTACCACTTAAACAGCCCATCAAATTTAGTTGAGTCGGATTCAGAAATCTGTTCTTCAATCATGTTCATCTTGAACATGAATTAATTAACCCCACAGTTAAATTCATTCATACTTCATTTCCTACATTTTTACACTTGTTCACAATACAATTTTTGGTTGAACATAATATTTACATATTTTCTGTTTATGCTTTAAATGTTTATATTTTCTATCTTATGAAGTTCGTAGAATAGTTAAGAAAAGTATTATTTTAACTGGCCGTTACACAGTATAGTGTTTGTTTAACAAGTGACAGCCGTAACTGTGTAGGCCCACTATGACTGCAGAGTTATGAAAAAGGACATGGTGATGTTTTCCAAGATGGTTAACCTGCCTCACAAAAAACATTTTGGTATCAAAATAGCTCACTATGCATTATAAATAGCATAGCCAAGCTCTAACAGGTTCATTTGTTTTGCTCCAGTGGAAATCTGGACCAGCATCTGGATGCTGTGGTAAAGGAGTTGGATGCTTTGAAGCGACGGTTCAGTGTCAATAGATAAATGTCAACAAAACAAAATACAGGATATTTGGAAACCTTAAAATTAATAATAAGGTAAAAGTCATAATAGAAATCACTGAAATTGAACAAGTTTATGAAAATAAATTCCTAGGAGTTATCCATTGCTATATTGTACAAAACTGAAGATGTTCTTAATTTAAAGTCATTGCATATGTTGTACATCACTTTCATACACATCGCGTTTAGTGCAAGTATGGGGAAGAACATATAAAACAAATCACAAACCAGATTTTTTCGCTGCAAAAAAACATGACCAGGCTCATAAAAAGAGCTGATTATCAAGAGCCAACACATAAATTATTCTTAAACATGAAGGCTCTCAAATTTTCTGAACTTATAGACTTGAGAATTGCCTCTTTAATGTACAAGGCATACAATATTGCCAGACTGTATCCAGGGGTTGTTTCAGACCAGACGTGAGTATGAACTGAGGAGGAGCTGTTGACAAAATCTAGAAGCAGAACAAATGTTAAAGCACGATGTGTTTCAGTTTATGAAGTTAGTTTGTGGAATAGATTAGAAAACAGAAATAAAAGAATGTCAAACACACCTTATGTTTAAATAATTATTTAAACAAAGGATAATTGTACAATATAGATTGGAGGTATGGACATAAAAGATGGATTGAAATGATGTTGGATTGAAAAAAAGAAAAAAGTCTATATATGTGGACTATGTACTTTATGTTTATTATTGTATTATCTTAGGTTAAAGGGAGCCAATTGAAAGATTGGTTTTTAAAAAAGAAAGGGGAAATGACTATTTCTATCTTATTTAGATTTTTAATTATGTCGAAATAGCATCGACTACATGTGTTTTGCATGATTTATAATGTGACTGAATTAAACTAAACCCCCCCAAAAAACGAAGTAAAGTAGAGCTAAAACAATCAGTTCCTTAATCACACACATTAGGGTACTTACAAACCTCAGAGATCTTTTTTGTTTTGTTTTTCCACATGCTTCATTAAATTACAGTTATTTACTTACCGCTTTCGATTAATTTGCTCCTAATGACTTCATATTATTGTTTGTCATTTCTGTTTATTTCTGTTAATCAAAGCTTTTTAGAAAAAAATGCAATGGGTTCTTGAGGGACCCCAGCCAAAAGCTCACAATTCTGTCTATGCAGTTTTAATAGAAGGTATTACATATTCATTGAGTTCACGTTTGCCAAGTGTCCTACTTTAAAGTATCACACCCTATTAAGGGGTTAGGGGCACTCTGTCAGTCATGTTAAGAGAGACACAGATGTAGTACACAGACTTCACCATGTGGACTTATGAAATAATGTATTTCTGTTCTATAGAATATGGAAAATATCTGCAACTGTCACATTTATCTGGTGCCTTATTTTCAAAAGACAGTAATTATAAAGTTAATCATTTTGGGGAAAGAAATAGGTTATCAATCTACTAGAATGGTTGTGTCTTAAAGTAGAATATTCTTGGATTCCACACAGAACCCAGTCTGTATTCATTGCATGTTAAATATAAAGGAGTTCACAATGGAACTGCATAACTTAAAACTATTATAGTTTATATTAAGTTACTGAATTATTTGTTAAGAAAACATGCCAAAAATCCACTGTTTCTAGCTTTGCAAGTGTAAGCACTTCCTGTTTTTATAAATTTTTGATGACTGTAAATGTCTTTGGGATTTAGTTTGTCAGTCGAGTGATTTGAAGTGATAAAAGTGACTGGAGCTAATTTCTTTTTTACATTAGACATTATTGGATAACAAAAATGATCAATTTAAACTGTAACAGATGTTTTTGCTTTTCTATTAGTCGACTGATGTTAAAACAAAATGAGTCCTGTCCAAAATAACGATGAATATAAATATGTATGATGTCTTAAGCTCAAAATAAAGTTGATTTAGTCAGATCCGTGGGCATACCGAGACCCAAGCCTGTGATCATAACTTTAATGTAAGACAGCCGTGTCAGTTTTAGTTCACCTGTCAATCAGAGGCAGGACATATCTGTCTTTTCTGTTTAGTTGCTGTTACTCAAACCATCCCTTAAGTAGGTGTTTACATTTCAAAAGACCACATCAGTAAACATTCTGGGGAATGAATATCAAATTTGAACTTGAAAGAAAAGATACACAGACAAAAGAAAGAATTACCTTATAGTAAGTGTCGATATCAAACTGCAGATCTATTTAGAATGTCTAAATAACCCTTTTCCCATTTATAAAATGCAAGATTAATTCTCAATAAAATTTTTAGAGAGCATGGAGAATTTCGTTCTTCGGTCTTATAACACTCATTTTTGAAAAAAAAGAAGCTTTATTTACTACACAGTATCATGTCCTGTTTTACATTAAACATAAAAACACAAGTCACATAACTTAGATACATTTTACTTAATTTAAAAATGGTATGAACTTTCTGGAACTATTAGAATTCACAATATAACCATGTTTTGCCAATGCAACCAATGAAGACTGTTTTAATATCAAAAGAAATATCATATAAAAATCACAAGTATCTGTTTTCAAAGTTTTTTTTTGCTCTAATAGTCATTATTATACATCTAGTGGACAGAAAAGTCGGTCAGAGAGAGGACTTTAGACATGCTACAAAAAAAATACCAAAAGACAATTGATAGGGTGACTAGGTAATTAAGAAGTGGGGACCACCTAAAATATTCCTACAGCAACAAAAGAGCAGGGAAGTGAAACAAGGATATCAATGAGGACTCCTGCATTCAGTTATGTAATTAGCAAATAAGGCCTGTCAACGAGAGCAAATGGACCAAAAGTATGAATAACAATGCATTGAATAGCACCTTTAGATTTATAAAGAGATTTCACATCCTCACTTCTGAAGGACTTCATTCAGTCACTACAACACTTCAAAGGAAACATCATTCAGGTTTCTAAACGTGTTTGCTGATGAAATAGAGCAGCTCAAAGAACAAACAAAGAACATAAAGGTCCACAAGCCTTACTTTTACTCTTAGAAATGTTGGGACACCACAAAGCCAAGAATTCATTTGTGGAGTAAAACTGACACCTTTACAGTGAAAGGTAACAGACTTTGGGTTAAAACCCCAGGACACCCCCAATCTTTCTCTCTCTCTCTCCTCCAACCTCAGAGGGGGGATTTAATCAGCAGCTCTCTCTGCCAGCCAGGCCTCTGACCACGTCACACTTCCACACCTCTGCTTGATCCTGGACGACCCCATCCCCAAGGCTCCAAGGAACAGCAGGCCTGCAGCCCCCAGTAAGCAGAAGACCAAGCTGATAAAATCTCAACTGCCCTCATCTCCAGATCAGCCTGCCAGGAGCAGCTGATCTCTCTCTGTTCTGTTCTGCAGCAGCAGAACCTGGAATCTTCTCACTAAAACAAGGATTCCCTCCACTGAGCAGTTTGGGTTAGCCTCCAACTAATCTCTCCAGCAGAAGAAGCGACCAGCCTCCTTCTGAAAGCACTCATCTCAACATCACTGAAACCCAACTGGACTGAACTGGACGGTGCTGGACAAAGGACCCCTTTCCAGCTTTCTTCACCAAAGACCATCATTCCTGTCCTCTTTCCCTTTTTGCTCGGCATAACACAGCAGCCAGACCATCATTCTGACAAGAGAAGTTTTTAAAAAAAAGAAAATGAAAAAAAGCACAACACAATCTGACAAAATCTGTCAACTTCCCTTAGGCACATCAAACATCTATTTTGCGAAAACATGGATGATTGTTTTATTCTAAATTACAGCAAGTCCTACTTACAAGGGAACCTTTTCTAAACAAAAAAGAAAACTACAAAAATCAAAACAAATCCATGGGTGTTGTCTAATTTTAGAAGTAGGGATGTTATATGTTGCTATTTTTCATTTAAGTGTGCGAGAGAAGAAAAATGACGACTGACCCATCGTTAATCATCTGGTTAGCTTTTCATCTGCAGGCTCAGACAGATGAAAACAAACAGGACCCGGAATTTATTTATTACCTCCTGGGTTTTATCATGAAATAGAATAAACTGTCTTTACAGTACACAAAATCCATCATCTCCACAGTCGTTTCATTTAGAAAAAAAAATGGTAAAAAACTATTCTTTTTTTCTCAGCAAAAAAAAAGATGAACTACAAAGTGAGATAATTATACAGTAATGTAGTGATATATATGAGGGAGTTATGGAGTATGAGAGCAATAGGAAGTTAAATAGAATTGA
>JBBBVU010000017.1:10799967-10822341 GCA_037177055.1 Atherinosoma microstoma
TCTTTCTTTATTCATTTTATTGTCTATTTTTGTTAATTCATTTTGTTTTTAAATTCTTCTTAATGCTTTCTGCACCCTGTTTGTTTGTATGTAAAGCACCTTGAATTGTGATGTACAGGAAATGTGCTATACAAATAAACTTGCCTTGCCTAATGTGTACAAATAGGAGAGAGCAAATTTATCAAAATGAAGAGAAGTGTTCTGCCAGGCACTGACGAAAGTAAGAAATAATAAAAAGAAAAGCAAAAAAGAAACCATGACAGTGGTAAGTAGTGCAGATAATACAGAAGCTAATTTAGCTCAGAGCAGCTCAGTCTGTCCTCCTGCTGAGTTTCTGGGTGTCACAAGGCTAAAAATAAAAGCAGATAACTTGGACAACACTCTTTCTTTAGTTATCAAATTAAAGCTGTGTCCAGTTAAGTTTAACAGTCAAGCCAAAAGGGCAAAGTTAGAATTTATAGGCAAAAAATCTGGATAATGTACCACTGAAGGTGCATGGATGCAAGTTATTTTGCATTTTGTGAAGATTTATCTCACCTCCCAATCTAGAAGTGCTGAGATTCTAATCCTGCTTTTTCTCTGTTCGCCTGATAGCTGGAAATTCATCAGATATTGTTCCCTCTGTGTTTAGAAGGAAGGCAGCTTCCCAAAGCTTTGAAATTTATCCTGCAAACTTGTTACCTTTGAATTAGTATTTCCTAAAATGCTCATCCTTCTTTTTTATAAATATTTGATTTTATTGCATCAATAAATAAGATGAGACTTCCAAGAAAAATCTGAACTATTACTGTGTAAGAGAACACTTCTACTAAAAAGCAGTTTATTTTTTCATGTTTGAAAACCAAAAATAACAGCATGTTCTTCATATATCAGTATTTTTAAAGGAAAAGGAAATTTTGCATGTAACAATGAAATTAATTTTTAGCAAAAACTACTTGCGATTAATCGCAATAAAAAATGTAATTGTTCCCCAGCACTAAGGATGATGTAATGTAATGGCAACAGTGGCTTTATTAGTTCTGTAAATAACAAATGGCACAAAAAATGAAAGATACAGCCATTATCTGTAATAACTGGTATGATTATAATAAAAAGATGCACTTTCATTGTCAATAATGCAAAGTAGGGGGGGGAGCAAGGAAGCAATACATATACACACACACACACACACACACAGTGACACATCTCTGTGCATCCTTGGTCGTAAAAATGAGAGTGAATCTGTGAGATTCCCGAGCACCGAACATCTGGTGAATTATAGGGCAACACAGTTTTCCCAAGCTGGTCTGTCAGTCAAAGCCCTGGTGGAGCACCTTGGGGATTATTTCGAGTGTCGATGCAATGTAATGCATCTTCTGCCACTAAACAGTGACTGGAGGCTTCTCTTTGACAGAGTACAGAAAGGGAAACCCAAGGCGCAAGCCCACAAAGTCATTCCATCATCTGGCGAGAGCTACAGTCTGTGATCGCTGCAGTTGCCAGTAAATGTCTCAGAGGAGCAGAAATAGTGGGTAATCCCGAGTGGATACTGAACTCACTTTGATTGACATTTCAATTGGAAAATGAGGAATTTCTTCGTTTTATGTGAGTTTGGTTTGGACTGCTGCAGTTGTCATTGTCTTTTGTCGCTCTAATTTAGCAGTTTATCAAAAGGGGGGCTCATTTAAAATTACATAGCCTGCTGCCTCTGCAATATAGATTATGATCTCTGTCTGAAGTGTCATCTGTGTGCTGTCATACGTCAAATGTCAGATGTCACTGGTGATTTAGTCTGTGCAGGATTTTCAGGGTGAAATCGAAAAGCATCAAGACAGAAAGTTTCTGTGTCAGAGTTCTGGTTTTATGAATTACTGATCTTAATCTACTCTGTATTTCATTTTCTTTTCTTTAAAACATAAAAACAGTGTCCCACTTAGCACAAGGAAATATTTTTTGTTAAAACGTTACCAGAAAATACAGTATTAGGCGGTCAAACTAATTTGGTTAGTTTGTGGCGAGTATGGCAAACTTATCAAGTACAGGAACAACAAAAGAAACAACAAAAACAAACAAACAAACAAAAACAACAAAAACAAACAAACAAACAAAAACAAAAAAAACCATGCATCTTTCTTTATCTTGAGTTCTTGTCAAATAATTTACATTCTACGATAATGCAGAAGCACAAAATGACCAAAGAAAGCATTTTTATTAGAACTTTCCTGGATAATAAATAAACTTTGTTAAATAGGTCTCAGTTCCAAAAACTAAAAATACAGAAAATCACTTTTAAATTCAGTAAATTAAAAACACATAGATAGGTCGATGAGCCGTATATCAAATTATTCATTGGAGCTCTGTTTTTAACAAGCAAGGATCACAGCATGCTTGTGAGACCTTCTAATGCAACCCCCCCCCCAAAAAAAAAAAAAAAAAACTGGGTTACTTGAATAAATGGGTTAAGAATAGAAGTCTCTTTGCATGTAAACACCAGCCAGTGAAGCCTATTTACCACACTGCTATGCACCTGGACCACCTCTTCAGCTCCGCATCTGAAGGCACAAAATGATTAAACACCGAGTTTATTTAAAATGTGTTTACTGTACAGCTGTTACCGACCCTAGCCTATTTTTATGCATTATGTATAAATGAAGCCAACAACCTTTTTCTCACTGCGGTTTGCAAGTACTTAAGCACAGCTACATCCTGGCTGAGAGCACTGCCCTCAGGTTGTTCTTTACTTGCGCTGCAGCCATCTAACCACATATTTTTTCACATTTTTTGTTTGTTTGTTTTAAATGACATCCCTTTGTGTGTTTACATGTGGCCAACCTTTATTGGTTGAACCTGACAAAGTGCTTATTTGAGTTTGTTGACCTTATTGCAGCTCATGATTTTTTTTTTGTTAACTGTAACAACGCATTCCAGCCCACAAGCAGACTAGTACTAAGGCTGTAAACTGCAAACCATAACACCAAAATTCATTTTGTAAGGCAAAAAATGTTTGCTGCCTCTGACTCTAAGCATGATCATCCCTTCTTGTCTGTTTGTTGTAAAGCCAGAACTCTAATAAATGTTGGAGAGAGCAAGAAGTGAAAGCAAAGAGCCATGTGGAACAGCCTGGGCGCAAGTGTCTCGTCTCTGGGGTCTGCACCAAAGACACACACTTGCTTTAAATGACCTACCATAATGGTAATACACGAGATAACTTCTATTGTTTGCCTCCATTATATCATTCATCCTTTACAAGCATATCACTGTGCCTCTTGGACTGCAACTTCTTCTGTCCAGCTTAAGAAAAACGTCAACTTGAAAGTGCCAGCTATTACAACAAGTGATTTTACACAGTGTAACAGGGTAGGTATACTAAAGTAGTACAAGTGACAGACGTTCTAAGCTTTTATGTCTTCAGAACAGAAAAAGTGAGAATGAAATGTGAGCAAATGGCACACTTGCCTTAAGTGACTGACAAAAGCTTTAATGATCAAATAAGTAAAACTTGCTCCGATTCTAATGGTCATTTAACATGAACAAATAGTGCAGATTTGTTTTCAAATGTGGTCCAAAATGGTGAAATGCAGCCAGTTGCTTTTTTGTTTGATAAGCAATAAAAAAGTTTAGTCTCCCAGAAAGACCAGGAGAAACTCATCCATACATTCATCTCCAGTAGACTGGATTACTGTAATTGTCTTCTAACAGGATATCCTAAAAAGAGCATTAAACATCAAGAAGGCTGCTGCTAGAGTTTTAACCAGGACTAAGAGATCTGAACACATCACACCAGTTTTAACATATTTACACTGGCTTCCAGTCAGTCACAGAATAGATTTTAAAACCCTTAAGATTGTTTATAAATCTCAGAATGGTTAAGGCCCAGAGTACATCTGTGATATGTTCAGAGAATACAAGAGCTCTTAGATCCAAAGACTCAGGTCCAGACCAGAGTCCGGACTAAACACAGAGAAAAAGCATTTAGCTTTTATGCTGCAAACGAGTGGAACAAACTGCCAGTGGAGATTCAACTTTCACCAAATCTACGTTAAAAACATTTCTTTCCTCATGCACTTATGCATGAAATCTGCATGGTAACTTTAACTTATCTTGCTTTAAATCATTTAATTTAATTTATTATTTTATTAAGATTTTATTGTGATTTTGCTATTTGATGCTTTTTGAACCATCTGTAACACTTTTAATGTTTTATGTAAAGCACTTTGAATTGTCCTGTACATGTAATGGGTTATAAAATAATCTTGCCTTGCCTTTAAAGCGTGTTAAAATAGCCATTAAGCAGGCATTATGCAAATTCATGGTGATGCAATGAAGGTCTCTTACATAGCAAACTTATATGAAGAGTTATATAACAAGAACCTCCTTATGCTTGCTTTCCTCGCATCGCTATTGTCTGTACAAACAAAACAGGACACACACCTTGAAGAAGGCGTCTGTACAATATGTGCCTGAACATGAAAACTCAGCTTCCTGATGGAGAAAAGGGTGGTAGTATAACAATGAGAGAAACAAATGTAGATTAGGGGATATGGGGGGAAAAGGAAAATAAAAAAAAGTTTAGTTCCTTCACATGGCCATGTTGTTGTGAAAGTGTTTTTTTTTTTTTTTTGCTGCCTTTCTCATGGCTGCATTTCCTACATTGAACAGCCAAATCAGAGAGACTTGTTTCACAAACAGCCAAGATGCCAAATTTACAAGTTTAATCAGCTGAAAAAAAGAGACACTGTTTAGTCCAAAAATTATACACACACCTACAATACAAAAGAGACAAACATTCACCAACCATCCAGACGTGCCCTCCAGCAAATTGCAGACTTAGAGTATAACCTTTAACCCTTATTCGAAGTAAAGGAAGAACCTTAAGTACAAACAAAGCATTTCGAATGGTTATGAGCAGTGCTTTCTGTGAGAGAGAATAACTTCCTTCACTGTGGACTTTGCAATTCTGTATGCAGAAAATCTAAACTTCACATGCACCAAAGATCTTTATAAACAGACTGAAGGAACAGGATTCAACCTTCTGAACCATGTTGACCAAGAATATTAAATACAAAAGTCTGAATTTTATTTGAAGCTGTGCATTTTCCTATAGATTGCAAACATGTTTTAAATGAATCAGTTATTGTCAGTTAGCACATAGAAAATTTACGTGGGATGGTTTTGAGATGTAAATATTGACTACACTTAAGGATATTCTTTCCACTGGGAAATGATAAAATACTGCAAACAGTCGAGGTTATTTACAGACAGCTTACATTTTAATTCATTCATTGCATCCGATCTCTTTCCGTTAGTCACATCAAAAAATTATGTATTTTGGCCCTCCAGAATCCTCAGAATTTCTGGATGAAACCATTCAATCATATCCAAAACTTATAGTGAGGCATCCTTTTCTTCTTCAGTGCAATAGCCTTCCTGAAGTAACAATCTTGCTGTTTTTCAAACCAAACTCAAGACTTACCTTTTCGGCCTCTTTTCAAATTGAATTTCAATTGCTTGTTTATTTTTTATGCTTTATGCATCTACATATATTTATACTGATTTAGCACTTATTGAACAGACCAGAGTTTCTTAATGCACTGAAGCTTGAACTGGGTTTTTTCATTTTGTTTGTTTAAACAAAAGGACTTTTTGAATGACATGTCAATGTAAACCAAAATATTTTTTCCTTTTGTTTTTATTTATCATTTATGTTTGTCATTCCACTGCATTTCCTCAGTTTTCTACTTTTATATTGAATATACACAGTCCGAATCTTTAATGTGTTAAAGCAGGGATGGGTGATACACTGTAGGTGGGATGTATTATTTTCATTACTATTTTTTCTTTCATGTCTTTTGTATTTGCAGCCTTTAAAGGATTCTGTGCTACATTCATTCCGTATGAAAAATACTACACAAATAAAGTAATGTATTTAGTTATAAAAAGAAAAAAAGCCAAAACACTTCAACACATTGGCTTGATTTTTATCAAACAAATTACGACACGGTATATTATTTCATATGTAGTTGTTTATCTGATGTTGTATTTACCTAATTTTAAGACCTGCTAAAGGCTACAAGGTTTTTTCTTATGTCCTTTTTTGTTTATTTTCTTTTTTACAACACTGTATATTGGTACATTAGTGTGACGAAGAAAGTGTTCAACATGCCTGAGGACACACTGAAGCGTAGAGTAATCTTTACAACTGACACTCACTGATAGCAAGCGAGTACTCTGTGACTACGCATGGGAGAACAAACAAAACAAAAACAACCTTCATTATAAAGTACATAAAGACACTCTGCCGCATGAGTGGATCATCGTATTATATGTTTATCTGTCATGTTGCAAGCCCACACAGCTCCAGCATATTCTTCAGATACTGTATACTGTACACTATGTGCGTTATATGTATTGTTTCCAACTTCTCTGCCCCCAATTTTTCTTTCTCTGACTTTTCGTTGTTCCACCCACACATACTGTAATAAAAAAGGTGCTCATTTTCTCGCTCTCAGGTGGACGAAATCAGGTTTTCTGGCTTATATACAAACCCTGTATGATAGTATGTTTTGAAGTGCATCCAGTGTCTATATGTAGTTTGGACCCATCTAGGAGTATACCCATTATGGAGTATGATGTCTACATACCACAAACACCCCAACATCTGAAATGGAACCTACAGTATGTTAGCAGAGTATGTCCATTCAGTTATTCTAGGCTTAAATAAATCTAATTATTACAGATAATTTTTATGAAGATAAATCCTCAAAACCATTAGGTGATGATTTTTTTTTCATCAATACAGTTGTTCAAGCTGGAAACAGAAGTCTAATAGATAAAGAAAAGAGCAACCTGCTACTCTCAGCAGTGGTGTATCACTTACATTTTGTGAACTTTAACCACTGAGGGGTACACTCATATTCTGAGGGTAAACACACTGAACATGTTAATGCTTATTTGCCTCTCTGTGTGCCTTCACTTTCAGATTATTAGACTAGACACCAGCTCACTGATTTACATGCCATGAACTTTGTTTTAAAAACGAGATACCCCTAGTTTGCCTTTGATGTGGACCAATAGTTTATGAGAAAGATTTCCTTGGAAAATATTTGATCTGAGTAATTGCACTAAGGGGATAAATAATCATTGTAGACTCTAAAAGTCACAGTATATTGGTTTTGTTGCATTATGCTAAAAGGATGAGCCATTTTCTACAGTTGGATGAAGACATTTTCTAATGTACCGTGTGCAAGGGTGTTATATGTAACTGCTTCACAGGATCCTGCCATCTCAGCCAGGACATTTGTGTAAAAATCATACTGTGGCACTTTCCTCCCTCTATAAATTTTTTTCATTACTGTTATTAAACATGTTACGAGTCAATACAAAGCAAAACAGTAAATGTGGTTTGCATGAAGTAATATTATATGAACATAATTCATAAAAATGATTGAATAGCACACTATAAACATAAAAAACAGTAAGTTCAGTTGACTGAGGATGTGTGTTATGTTTTATATCGCTATGCTGTAACAAGGAAAAGGGTCAGAGACGTCCACGTGTATCTGTCATGGGAATCTGCTTTAGAAATGGCAACACATCTGCTATTAGTCATATTGTCCACTTTCTCTATATAAGAGAAAATTAATGTAACACAGACGTATCTTTGGCAGTACACATCTTTTTCAATATCATATTAGGTGTGTGTCAGTTCTCTTGCTGGCATTGCTCCACAGCAGCTCATTAGCCAACTGTTTGGTAGGATGCAATCTCAATCTTGTGGAAGGTGAAGGCTAGTGTAGCATGCCATGCAAATAAAGGGGTTTGCTCTCCATCTGGCCAGGAGCACCTCTGGGGATATTCTGAGCAATGGAAACCAAATGGTTTTTGCAAGATGAAGTGACCACACAGTGCTTCTAAACTAATTCCCAACAATGCATTTTTTTTTTCAAAAAGAAGAAGATAAAAATCTCCATTTTACTCCATTTAATGCAATGGACTTTAGGCAAACTGATTGCTTCCCTGTCAAATGGCTTGCTTTTATCCCTTGAATAAGGGCTGGATGACTTCAGAACAGAAATATTTCAGATGAGAGGTGAAACATCTTCAAAAATCAAGAAAATAAGTCCATTTAGCCCAACTCAGGCTTTAAGGATTACCATGACCTGGAAATCTACAAATAAACATCAAAATAAATGTTTAAATACTAGAAATGTTCCAATTTGTTATCCAAAAATCATCCAGTAGAAAGGGGATGAAGAGAACATGAAAATAATTTAAAGTTAATAGAACATGTTTCTGTCATTAAATGCCATGAAATGCAGTTTCCCTTAAGTATTCCATTTCTCCTGATAAATATGTAACTAATTTTAATTTATAAATCCATCCATTTTCTGCCACTCATCCAGAATCAGATTGTTTTTTGGGGAGCAGCAATCTTAGTTCCCCAGACCTCCCTCTGCCCAGTCACCTTCTGCAGGTCCTCCGAGAGATCTTTGAAGCATTCCCTAGCAAGCCAATAGATATCATTTAAAACACGAGTCATTAAAATCTAATTAGAATATTTTATGATTTCGAGCTGTTTACTGTTCTTAGCTCATTTAAATTCTGTCGACACTTTTATTATTCAGTGTTTATCTTTGGAGTCAATAACCCTCAATAAAACCCCAAATTTGTAAAGTTGTAGTTTGTTCAGATTTGTTGTCAGTAACACTGGGAATTAAATGGAAAGAAATGCCAGTAGTCATTTAGTTAGTCACCCTTTTAGACAGGGATAAGATGGATCCTTTACTGAAAAACAGAGGTGAAGGACATCCAAGAATAAAACTCAGGATGTTATAGTTTGCATTGTGCAAGAACAACGTGTATAGATCATGTACACGACTCAGAAAGTGACATAAGGGTGCTATGTAGAGTTATCCAGCCTGAGTAATGCTATGTGTTGTTTGTTCCATTTGTTGTAGTTGTCGGCCAGTAACCCTCACCCCAACCTCTACCCTCAACTCTCCCATTTTCAGGTTGCTCCTCTATCAGGTTTGGCACTCCCTGCTGAGGCTCCTCATTAAGAGGAAGGTGGAACATCTGTGCTGGTCAGGCAAGATGACTTAGGACTCCTGGCCAGAGCCTCAGCAGAGTCGCTGCTAGCAAGAACAAAAACTTCCTACAAAGAGCCCTCTGCAATCAGGATAACCGTTTCACTTATATTTTCTTTTTAAAAGATTCTTTCAGCTGGCTCTGGTTTTATTCTGCCCTCCAGGTTCATACAGTCTACCTTTGTAGACAAAACTCATTTCCATTGTGGCTGCATTTTACAAATCCCTTTAATGCAGCTCCCAGTAGGAACCTCCTAATGGCTGCCTTTAAGATCCTGAAGAACTGATGAACACTAAAATTGCCACATCAACCTTTTTGTGAGACATATATAGTTTAGTGGAGTGTGCTGGGAAAAGTACTACACACTTAACTTTATAATTCATTCGCTGCAGCAAATTAAAACATATATATATCATTAAACTCACAGTTAAAGTACTTATCTTTTCTAATGACCCCTGACATAGGACGAGCTGAGAAAAGTTTGAGAGAAAATCTTCTATCAGAGTCTTACCGTTGTTATATATGGAGCCAGCATCCTTTCTACAAATCAGAGAAAAACTGAGTTCATACTTTGGAGTAAAACCACACACAAACAAATGTGTTTTGACATTTCTCATGCATTTGCAGGAAATGCTGTCACTGGTAAAAGAAAATAAAAAATTCTGGCATCTCTAATTAAAAACTGAAGACTGAAGGCAGACAGAAATGCTTACTCGTCTGTTCATAATTACAGAGTAATTTAAACAATACCATACAGTTTGAGTATGATATTCTGTTTACGAACAAAAGCAGCTGGATTTGCAGGATCAGGTTCCAAGCTAAAGCATAGGTACTCAGTCCAATAAGCTTCTCTTACTGGTAGCCTCAGGTAGGTTTTAGAAGTGAAACATAAAGCAATGGCAGCTCATACAAAGGGCGACATGGACATTTATGTTTTATCATAGATGGAGAGAAAGAGAAAACAAAACACTTGAAAGCTTTTCTCTGTGAAAATGTGTTTGCGCTCTTGTCCTGACTGGCTTTGTAAGAGTTTGATTTTACCAACTGGCTCTACTCCATTAATCTGATTGGTTGAAGGTAACCCATAATAGACAGTATGGGCAGATGGTTCCTCCAATCACCTGCCAAGTTTTGACTGAAAGTATCCTTTTTCCAAACAGTTTTCATGGATGACTTCCCAGACAGTTCTGCATACCAAACCAGCTGGTTTATCAGGTTACAGTATGTAACTAAAGTAGATTAACACAAAGAAATAAAGCTTTTTTTGGGAACAAAATGTAATGTGGTATAATGAGGCAGCATTTTCTTCATTGAGGAACTCTAAACTCTTTTTCTATGTCTATTAGAAATACAGCCTTGGTAACATACTGTAGTTTCCCCAGGAGTCTGAGCTGAGATGTCATTAAAGTGTCTTGCAAAAGTCATCATGGATCTAGTTCAAGTTGATGATTAATGGATAATTTTGCAGGCCAGGCAGAGTGGATGAGCTCTAATGACCAGTGGGAGGGAAAACAAGACCTGACCCCACACTTCTACGGTGTGTAAACTTGAACCTAGGAAAAATAAATCTATAATGATTTTAAAAAGGTATTTAAATGAACATGTGGAGTTTTAAGTATTTACACCAATACATCTGATAGTAATATCTTAAATTAGTCTAATTGAGTTATTAGCAGGCATACCATGTGACATTTTACAGATAAATAATCTCTCTGCAGTCTGGTTATAAATTGTACATTCTGACACACATCACAAAAAACCGGGAGAAGAAGTAGAAGAGGACACAAATGAAGAAAGCAAAGAAGAAGAGAATGATGATGATAACATGGGAATAGAAGAAGATGAAGAAATATAGCTAAGTGATGGGTGATATAGTGAAGAAATGCACAGCTTAGCATTAAGTCATTTTAAAACTTTTTAAAAGCAGACATCATGGCTAATTTTATTTTTGATTAATGACTTTTTGCAGCAACTGGCTCAAACATTATGTAACATACAGTACTAAGATTGGTCATTCACACTGGAGCTTCGTAGATCCAACTTTTTAAAGGAAAGACAGTTGCCTAATTTCAAGGCACAGAAAAAGAAATTTAGACTGAATTTAAACCTATTGACATGGAAATAGTCATTTTAGGAGGCAATACATTTAGATTAAATTGAGCACTTAATCCCAAAGCAGTGTTAATTCAAATTCTGGTATGAACATAAACAAAAAGAATTCTGGCTGAATCAAACTGTTGGGCCAGCAAACCTTTAGAGATCTAATATGAATTTTTATATTTTGCTTCTTCTTTTTTTCTGCTTTCTACACTTTCTATGCAGCAAATCAGTAACTGTTTCAAATGGTAAAACAGCTGCACATGAATAACATTTCAAACAAGAATGCAGCTAAGTGATTTATATTTTTTTACAGCCTTGATAGCACAAACCTCCATCCCTGTCCTGAGGCATGTTTTACTCTGATGCAGATGCCATGACCTCCAACTGTACCCATAGAAGGCGTTGAGAAATTTTCCTTTAATTACTGAAGAATCTGTGTCTAAAAGCAAATGAACACTTTCTTTGAGAAATGTCTGTGTTATCCATGCGTGTCTGTTGGTTTTCTGCAGTGCTCCATCCATCCAAGACATGGATGTTAACAGGTATTTGCATCAGCCCTATATGATGGACTAGTGATCTGTCCAGACTATATTCCGTTTCTCGCACAATGAGAGCTGAAACAGGCTCCAGTGCCCTACGACCCTGAACAAGATAAAGCAGATATGGATGAATGGACAAATTGCAAAGCAGCTTTGTTGTGCATAAAGCTGTAAGCTTGCTTCGAGCACTTGATTCCATCCTGTTTTTTGTGCCTGACTTTCAGCCAAGGTCTGTGAGCTGACCATTTCAAAGCATCAAACTATTTTTTAATTTGCTTTTCACACACGCAAAAAAAAGAAAATTAAATAAACATCTTAAAATAAAATAAAATCGAAAAAAACTAACACAGCTAAATGCCAAGCACTTGATGAAAAGTTAACCTTGATAACATTTAGTGTGTGGTGTCCATCTTTAGAGTGTGGGATGAGATGTGCCTATGGCATCAATCTGGCAGACATTTGCAGACAGATTCTAATATAATTAAGCCTGGGAATAATGTAAGACCTACACAATTTCCTTGACAAATAACCTACACTGAATGGTAAATAACAAGTCATGCCAGGGGTTGTATAACAGCTCTGAGATTGTTGAGTTGTAGCTATGTAGGATGGATTTATGGTGAAAAATAATGGAGAGTAGTGAGTCACAGTCGCTTGTGTGAAGTGAAAACGACCAAGCCCACGCAAAGCTCTTGCTGTAATGTATGCAGCCAGCTCCTAATTTCCTATTCCTCTCCAAGGAAGCTTTTTGAAACTAACCCAGCTGCTCTATTTATATCTGGCAACATCTTTTCATCTCTGTGCTGATAGAGCCATTAGGTGCAACACAACCCCATAGCATTTTAACCTGTACAATGGTAAGTCTGTTAAAATACTATTATTTGTTATTCCTATGCTGACACGCCCTTACAGACAGAAGGCCAAACAAGTCATTTTTACAGAAGAAATGGTCATATTATTTAGTTATGACTTGTATGGTTTTTGGTTTTTCTTGTTATAATGAAAGTGGCCATGCTCATGCAGCAACATGAAGTGGCCCTTTCATTTGTTTAATCCAAGGAGATGTGTAAGATCGAGCCCCTTTTGAATGTGTGCGGTGGAATAAGAATGAGCACACAAGTGCTGTAACCTAATTATATTAAATATGCTATTCAGATTACATTAAATTCTTCTTTATCATCAAAAATGTCCTGTGGCAGTTTAATCCCTTTTGACGTGTTTATAAATGTAATCATAATTTTGTAATATGGCCTTTTCTGTTGGTCACTTGAGACGTGGCCCATGACATAGGCTGTAATGTACTACAATTTTAATAATATGGAACAAAAAGGCTATTCATGGTCATTTTAAACACATTACTTTTTCTTTAGGAGAGCTTTTTAGTTGTGTCTAATTTGTTTGTGTCCTTTGATAATCATTTTCAGCATGAAAATATGCAATCTATCATCAACAATATGACAGATTAAAATGGCCGCAGCCTCATACTTCGGTGAAGGATCAATCTACCACCTGTATGTGGCAAAGTTTGAACCTCTTAGTACAAACAGAGTTCACAATGTGGAGCCAGAACAGAAGATGTAAACATAAATGCAATTTTAATATATAATATGTAAATAATTGATGAGCCTTTTAGAATCCAGTTGCGATTTATAAGCAGTGGGGCTGACCTGAAAGCTACATCTTTGTTTTGGAACTGCAACATAAAAAGGTTTTGTGAACAATACTCTACAAAACTTACCACCTGAGTGGCTCTGATTTAGGGAGAGAAGATGTCACCCTGCAGTCTGAACATCAATGGTTTGATTTAATCATTTTATTCCCAACCACATATTGAAGTGTCTTTGTAAAAGACACTGAGACCCACATCATCACAAATATTCTCATCAGTGTGTGATTAAAGAGGGAAAAAAAAGTATAATAATAAAATCTGTATAAGTGCTTGTGTGAACGGTTGAATGGGAGACACATCGCAGAGTGCTCTGGAGAACACTGATATGATTATAAGGTGCTAGATAAGAGTGGATCGTTTAATAGAAGCTAAATAAGGTACACAAGTGTCATGTGGCTTTTGTGAACATTTATCCTTCTGCTTATTCTGCTGTTAGAACACATTCCTGAATGGTAACACAGACCAGCCAGTATGTCAGTGTTTGCTTTTATCAAAAAGTCAGACTTTAATTGTTTGCCATGGTGATGGGAGCTAATGGGTTTGCCCTGATTTGACTTGTTTGGAAAATTATTTTTAGCTGATGGGTGAAACAACGTGGCTACCACTAAACAAAAAAGGTTTTTCAAGTTAGACCTCGAAGGATGAAGTAGAGCAATGTAAGAAGAGTGGGCATGCTCTTCATATATGCAATTAAGCTTTTCTTCTAATTTAATGGAAAACCTTTAAAAGTCCAGGAAATATGAAACATTTCAACTAATTTGTTTTGTGATAAAGCAAAATTTCAAATGACATCAAAGAATAATGGTTATTTATAGAAATCTTGGCAGGGGGAAATATATTTTAGAATTGAATTCATTCCTGCAGGAAATCCTGCTTTTGAGATAATATAATGTAATACAGAACATCCTGTGTGACATGGTCAGGAGTACAGTTCAGCACAACTGTGCACAAGAAGGCAGCAAATGTCCATAATGTTTATAATGCAGCTAATGTTTCTTAAGTCATTTTTAATAGTTAGAGAACTACATGCTTTTCAGAGGGACAATAAAAACACGCATTTCCTTTCCTGATGAAAATTTGCTTCCATAAATTAAGTTTTAAAAGATACTTTGAGTGAAATGGTAGAGCGATGCTAAGAAATTGGGCTAACTTTAAGGCACAGAAGGCTGTGGCAGAGTGTTCACTCACCAGCTGGGCATCTGCAGGAGGCGGTTCCATTGGAGCGTGTCAGGCAGGTGGAGTTGTGTAGGCAGGGATTGTGAAGGGGGTCACAGGGGTCGTAAGGCTGGTCACACAAGGGGCCAGCGAAGAAGGGGGGACAGGTGCAGGAGAACTCCCCAGGTATGTCTGACTCCTGACACTGAGCTCCATTTAGACAGGGCCCAGAATCACACTCATTCACGTCCTCTGCACAGTCCACACCTGTCCACCCTGGTGAGCAGAAACACCTTGGATACACCAGACAAGAAATATGTTTTCTTTTAGAGGTCATTCAGTGTAAAATAAAATGAAACCTATAGACATAGAAACTTATTTACTAGCTTCCTAGGGCTAACGATGTTGCACTCTCTCTGTGACAACCATGCTAAAAAAGGGAAAAGCAGTAATACTGAAGATGCTGCAGAAATTAACCACATAGCAGAATTTTAAACATACAACTACAGTGTCATTGCACTTGCACTGGCACTGCTGTCCTGTATCTGTGTAAGTCGGTATGGGAAATTTACAGGTTAATTGCAATACCAGTCAGAGCACCTTTTTTTAAATTCTGGACAGCTGAATGTAGGACACATGAGGTTAGAGAACAAAGAGGGGATTAAATGGAAACAAATGAACGCTAGACACAGAGAGATGGGGACAGAGAAACAGAGAAAATGTATGTCTGAATCTAAAGTACATGCTCCTAAGGCAAGTGGATATTCCACTTGGTGGCAGTGAGTACCACAGTACTACCAAGCACTCCACCTTACATTCTTTTCCATCCCTCAACTTTTTTCACCTGAAGCACTTTAACGGGTCCCCAGCGAGAGTGGGGCATTAGCCCAAGCAGATACACCAGCTTTTTCCTTCAATGAGTCACAGATCCCTTGAAACATTTTCACGCTGTGAGCCATTGATTGACTCATTTGTTTTACCTGCCATCTGCAATTCATTATCTCTGCTGCCAATGGAAGGACACATTGCCATCTCTGAACGTCTTCTCTTTTCTGCATTTATTAAGTGAGTCATGGCCCTCACGAGGACCGTGCCCTCGAGCCGGCTCGCACACCTACTTGTAGCTGTTGAGAAGGTCTGTGCAGGTGGCGTTGTTTTTGCAGGGTTGTGATAAACATTCATCAATTTCTTGTTGGCAGTACTCCCCCTCCCATCCTGAGTGGCACACACAGTCATAACTCTGCAACACAATAAAGGAAACACTATTAGATTAACACTAGAGTACGCTGACACTTTACATCTGCTTGGCATAGATTGTATTTTAGGCACAGTTGAGTGTTTATGATGCAGTCACACACCATTAACAGCACTGTATACTGTATGCAAGCAGAAGTTGTTAATCAAGTTGTTGCTCAGCAGTGAGATGATATTTTGCAAAACGGATTTTCCTCACCCGTAGTACCTGGTACACTGTGAAATTAATAAATTGTACAATTCTGGAAAAATCTGAATAAATTAAATTCCAATTTTTCTCAAAAACATTGCAGAACAAAACCTCCTACTCACTGAAAGAAGATTTCCAACAGAAATCTGTTTAAACTGGAAGAGTCATGCTTGTCTTACATTTTCCCATTACTCTATGCAGATGTATTCCTCCTACCGCCCACCCTCTGGACAACGCGCCAGTCTTAGTTTTGTTAATGCCATTCAAATAATATCATGCAAGCTTTAATCAAGCCCTCGGTATTACCAGGGCATATTCTGTTTGGAAAGTCATTTTCACAGAAAAGCAACGAGTTAAAACACATGTGATGGTTTGTTAAGATTTCTCTTTTCATGAATTCAGTAGATATCTTGTCTATGCTTGACATAGAGAAAGAGATTAACATAAACCTCACAAGACAGCTTTTTTATTTTTTTAAAATCAGTGTGCGTAACACATGTCCTTTAATCATCATTGAATTCCTCATTATGGTAATAAATTAAATCATGGGAGATGAATAGTTTGTTGTCTGTTATTTTACGCAGTGGAAGCTTAATTTAAACTCCTCTTTGCATACATTATGGGGGTAGGCATATGGTCAAGGGTTGTTCAGGAATCCCCATTTGCCAACATTCTGTCTAAAGGTCTGGAGTGCCTCTGGTTGGATGCATGCTAATCTTTATTTCATACACAGGAGGGTAACCGTTAAACTTTGTCTCATGTAATTTGCACACTATAGATCCTTATGGTGGGGGTGGGGGATGCCGTCATCTCATGATAAATTAGATACTTCCAGGAGACTCCAATTCTTTACCCCTGGCAAAAGAACATAATTTCATTTTTGCTGTTAAGTCACCTTCAGGGACGGCCATTTTCCAAAATAAGCTAAAGCTCTGTGGGACACGGTTTTCAGAGAGACAAATAGCGGTACTGTAAACAAATCTGGGAAGAGGTTTCCAAAAATTGTCCCTATGAGTTGAAAATAAAAAAAAAAGGTAAAGATTTCATTATATTCTGCATCTCACATCCCATTCTCTTCTCATGCAATGCCCTTTTGTCTTTCAAGATTTTAGTTAATCTCAGAAAATGAAGACTTCTGTGCTGCAATGATAGTGAAACCTAGCCACACTGTTCCTTGCAAAAACAATACTGTAATTGCACATATAAGCATCTGTCCTTAGGTATCTAAAAACTGCTGCAGTAGCTCTAACCTGGGAGTCCTGATAATCAGGAAAAACAAGCTTCTGATTCTGCATATGACAAACTAGAACATTACCAATGAAAGCCTAAAGTGTGATAGCATTCATAGCAGCGGACAATGAAGCACAAATAAAAGACACGCTGGCTTTGGAATATAAGTAGACAGTGTGATGATTTTTGACAAAAGATGACCTGATTGATAATGAGTAGCGGCAACAGAGGTTGTTGGCTCACGCTGAAAATTCCACAAAATAAGAAATTGATTCAAAATTAAGCTAATCTTTAACACTTGTAGGTAATTTATTTGGAGGTTTTTGTATTAGTGGCAAAATCAGTCTTTTTCATTTTACATCACAACCTTTAATTCTAAACTCTCACTTTGAATAAAAACTAAAAGAGAGCATTGGGCGTGCACCATGAAGTTATCAGAGCAAATGAGAAAACAAAAACTAAGTCAAAGTCTTCATCTCTGACACATCTGTGTCACTGCTGCAATCTGTTAGCAAATACGCAGCTGTTGGAATAAGACCCCTGGTACTCTTTGCACAGTTGTGAGCAGCATGAAGCTCCCAAAGCCTTTATGCAGCTGCAACAAATCAATACTATTGGCTCCAAATGCACATGAATAACTACAGAAGAAACTGTGACTGGCACAAATAGATTCTTTGATACATGACATTCAAACCATATGTTTTCAATTACCTGCCTGTGTTTTAACCATACCTATTTGTTTGTTCAAGAGTGACATAAATATGTTTTTTTCAGCAAAATATTTCAAGCAAGCTGGCTAATTACAGAAATATCACATGTAGATTTCAATATACGTTGTCTTCATTGTCCATTTACAGAAAAGTATACTTGGCTAATATCTTTAATTGTCCTTATAATAGTTACCAGTACAGTGGAAGTACAATAAAAAAACTTAGATATGAACTAGTTCTGTGCTACAGACTAATCTGGCCGAATGCTAAAAGTAGACGTAGACCGTCCACCATTTTTGCGGTGACATTTTGTGCCTGTCAGATGTAATTGTGAAGCAAATCGGATTATTTTTCTCAATGATGTCATGGAAATCTAGGAGGAATTCATGGTTCTTGGTTTCTCTAACAGCAGTGGAAAACTTCAGTTGTGGAAAAAAAAACTGATTGAGAAGAAAACAGACCTTTAATTAACAAAGGTTGCCCCTGTCTGAGATCTCTCAGTTTACACAGATACCGTGTAAAACACAAGGATGTTGGACAGAATGGGTCAACAATATTAACAGAAAGCATTTTATTCCCAACAACAGCGGCATGGTAAGTTTCAGTGTAAAGTTGTAAATCCAACCCTAAATTCTGCTTTCCATGCTGCTGTCAAGCTTAACACAGTGCAACAAGTTATGTTTATGCTAGTTATTGCTAATCGACTAAGTGACACGGTGCTGCCCTGTTGCTGAGAGGGAATGACTAAAGTGGGAGATATTGTGATGTTTTACAAAGTGTAGACCTGCAACATAAGGATAAAATATTTGGACTAGTTCTAACTGATCATTTTAAAAAGCGTGATTTTTTTGTAATAAGTTTTATTATTAGAATGTAAAACATTAACATGTATGAATGAGGAAACTGCGCAATGTTGTACTTCCTGCTGGGCTGAGACATGGAGAGATTCTGCTGTTGCATTTTGGATGTTGACGTTGGACCCTTAAATCACACTCAACAATGGTAACTTTATTGTCCCCACGTTTCATGTGAATAATTTTATTCTAGTTTTCAGAAGATCGCTATGAAACTGGCATAACCCCTGGTACAGTAAACACATGAACACACTGTTTCACTGTGTGCAGGCAGGTGACGTTCCACGTTGCTCATAACTGTCCCTTTATGAGAAACTTGTAGTTTGTATTTTGTTGCTAATCACAAGCCAGGTGATTGATGAAATAATATTTAATACCTATGGAAAAATCAAATAAATATTTCATTGATTAGGGTCATTGGTCTGCAGTGATTGACTTTTACTAAATTATCTACCTGTAGTATTATTACACTGGGATAGGGAAGAATGTCCAGCAGACTTTTTTTTGTGTTTCTATTCTGGTTATTGTTGTGACCGATGCCGAACACAAAAAACTAAATAACTTAAAGACTGGCAGATAAAATACCTTCATCAGTAACTGTGGGCCGCTGTTTAACTTTGTCAGTCCAGATATCCTTTCTGCTGTCTTTTTTAAAAAATGTTTTCCTTTTTTTTTGGGCCAACCAAAATTCAAATTCAAATTTATTGATTTATAGAGCACTTTTCATACATATAAGCAACACAAAGTGCTTTCCATAAAAAACATACAATTCACAGTTCTAAAATCAACCACCTAATGATACTCTCACTGACATACATTCATGCGCACACAACATGCATTCAAATCCCCCACCCCCACCCTTTTCTCCGTTCAACTGAGCAAAAATTCAAAGAATTCAAAGAAATATGCACTGTAAAAAAAGCAACTTCAATTTGTTGGGCTGAAAAAGTATTTTAAGTTGTTAAAACTTAAAAACTGAATTTTTCCTCATTAGGTACAATAATTTAAGTCAGTCCAACAAACCAAAGTAGTTGTGCACTTCAACACTGTTTAGTGAGTTGTCAGAACTTATTTCTCAAAGTTGGAGTTCATTACAACGTCCCAAAGTTCAGCTAACATCTGCGCTTTTGTTGTGAAATGCGGGAAAGCCAACTTATGGAGTTGCCTGGAGTCTGTCTCTGCATGTGCTGGCCGGAGGTTAAGTAGCCTTCGCAGGTAAGTTTTCTCATATTTAATTGGGTTTAAATGATGTTTGAAAAAAAATTAAGAATGTGTCCTGTGCTAAATTAGGTAAACACAGCATGAACAATTTTTAAACTTTAATTGGGAAATTTTTTTCATAGAATGCTGCCGATGGTTTTCCGTAAGCCTGTCCTTATAAAATGTGGACATTTGCCCCAAACTGCTTAATGTCATAATTATAGTTTGAAATTATATAATAATATTACTATCTGGAGTAGAAAATTTAAATTCCTTTAAGTAAACAAGCTCTATGTGATTTCAGAGACATTTGTTGTAAAAAGAAAATATTGGTTCATTTACATCATCACCTTAGAAACAAAGAGATTGTTCATTGCCCATTCTTAGGAGGAAGAGCAGTCGTCTGCCAATCAGAAAGTAGGTGGATCGATTCCAGGCTTCCCCTGACTACATGTCGAAGTGTCCTTGGGCAAGACACTGAACCCCACATTGCCTGGGGAATGAATGTGTGTGATTGGTTAAAAAAGCACTTAGTATCTCTCAATAGAAGTGCTGTATGAGTGTGTGTGTGAATAGGTGAGTGTAATATGTAGTGTCAAAGCACATTGAGTGGTCATGTGACTAGAAAAGCGCTATACAAGTACAGTCCATTTACCATTTATCTTAGGCTGCAGCTTTGAAACAAATCTCCTGAACAGCTTTACAGGTCATATATCATGTAAGCATAAAAGTGATAAACTAAGAGATTTTAGAAGATCAACTGGAGTAGTTCATGATCATCTGCCTGATGACACAGGTCAGTCTCATGAAGTTGGAAATTAACCTGGATTTTCATTGACCAGTTCAAGTTCCCCAGAAAAAAGTGAATCTAACTATATCGAAAATGTGGATTCAGAAATGTTAGAGCACCGTTTAGCATGCCTTTTTCTTTGTATGCAATGTCTGTTACATGTGCCTAGACATGCAATACAGACAATAATAGAAGAATTTAATGACATTTTGCCAAGTTCAGTACATCTGTAGTCATCAAAGAGGTTTTTTGCAAAGCATAATATTGAAGTTGAGGAAGATTTTGTTCAGGAGATAAGTAACGCTGTGATCACAAAAAATCCAATACTTAACACATCAGAAAAAGGTACATTATCAACTCATTACAGAAGAAATAAATACTTCAGAGAACATTTCTCCATCATTGAACCAACTGAGTTGTTGTACGACAGGAGTTCAAAGAAATCATTTGTATATGTTTCTGTAAATCGGGTTATTAAACTTTTACTGAATAGAGAAGAGTTTTTGAAAAAGATTGTTTTCAGTGACGAGTCTGCACCAGGATATTACAAGTGTTCTCAAGATGGTCATTATTTTAAATTAAATGACATTTTTGGAGGGCAAGAGCAGTCTATTGCATTAGATCTGTATATAGATGATTTCGAATTATGTAAACTATTAGGTACATCAAAGAAAATTAATAAGATAACTGCAGTTTATTGGGTTATTCTCAATCTACCTGCAAAGTTTCGTTCCACATTACATTCAATTCACTCAGCCCTTCTTGGAAAGACATGCAATATTAAACAGTTTGGTTACGAAAAGTTTTTCAAGCAGCTAGTTAAAAATTTAAGGGCACTTGAACAAGCAGGGGTATTTGTTCAAGCTCTTGACAATTATGTAAAGGGTTCAGTATTTTGTGTATGTGCAGACAATTTGGGAGCTCATGGACTGGCTGGCTTTTTAGGAGAGTTTCACTGTGAACAATTTCTGTAGGTTTTGTTTGACTAATCGAAATGAAACAGCATCCACTGCAATTTCTGATTTCCAGCTGCGGTCCAGAGAACAGCACGATACATGTCTGGTACAACTTAAAAATGAGGATGTTCCACATGTAAATGGTGTTAAACGTGACTGTTACTAAGTCAGCATATTTCATATTTTCACCCCGTTACTGGTTTTCCTCCAGATAAACTACATGACTTTTTTGAAGATGTGATTCCAGAGGAGTTATCTTTGTGTCTAAGAAGGTTAATTTCAAAAGGATATATTACTTTGGACAGATTGAACACACTGATTGATACATTTTCTTATAAACACTCAGACAGGGTGAATAAACCAAAGACAATTTCAAAGGCAAGTCTGGAAAAGGGCAGTATAGGTGGCAATGGACATGAAAACTGGTCCCTGTTACGATTTCGCCCCCTGTTCGTTGGAAAGAGCATACCAGAACAGGAACCATCATGGGAGATATTAATGTACCTCAAAGAAATTGTGGAGATAGTGATGTCACCTGTTTTTACAGAGGAGAAATTACAATACTTGGAGATCAAGTTGTCAGATCACCGAAAGTTGCTCACAGACACTTTTCCTGGTTTTCGTTTACAGCCAAAGCACCACTTTATTGAACATTATCCTC
>JBBBVU010000017.1:10822441-10833518 GCA_037177055.1 Atherinosoma microstoma
GACATTCAGAACTTTAAAAATGTATTACTCACTTTGTCTTCAAAACACCAGGAGATGATGGCATGTCAGTTTGATAGGCAAAGCCTGTTCAAGCCTATGTTGCATGTGGAGAAAAGAACTAATATCAGAATATCTGTTTGGATTTTGTTTTGCGCACAATGATTAACAGAAACTACCCACATCTTGAAACTGTGCCCCTTTCCAAAGACATTCATTTGCATGGGACCCGATATACAGAGGGTATGATTCTGTCAGCTGGACATTATAGTGGACTGCCAGAATTTTATAAGATTGTGACCATAGTAATCACCAATGAAAAAGTTGCCTTTGTTTGCAAAAAGCTCACATCTTGGTACCTGGAACATTTTAGGTCTTTTGAGCTTGTGAAGGACATCTACACAGAAACTCAGATTTTGTATCTGGAGGCTCTCAACCACCATCTTCCACATACACAGTGGCAGGGAATAATCTAGTGACACCAAAAGTGTGCCTCCTCCATTGATACCACACAAAATGGTAAGTAAACTGTTTATCTTTCAGGGTAACACTCAGTTGTTTTCATTCCGATTTTCCTATCAAAACATAAAACTCATCTGGCGTTTTATGTGTTGTGACATGGGAAGCTTTTATAGCTCATAATTTTAGATAATATCACAGCTTTCTGTGTTTAGAATTGCTCCTCTTGATACAAGTGTAGTGGTTGATTTGGAAGTTAGCAGCATATTTCTCTCATAATAATGCTTTGCGAGTCTAACTTTCTCAGAATAACTACTTGTTATATTTTTTGTCAATCAATTATTAATTTTTACCTTTCATTTCCAGGTTACAGCTTTTATTTATCATTTTAATACGTTTAACCCCTGTGTGTTTTTTATTTGTTCTCTTATTTCAACCGGGCTAGATTGTTGCTGTTGGTAAAAATTTCCCCCAAAATGACTCGCAAAGTTGCTCTTCCTGCAGTACCTGAATCTGTTGAACACTTTGGAAAATAGTCTTCATGAAAATTTGCAACTTCAAGGCAGCTTCACACTCCAGTATGAGGACCCAGACTTTAATAACGCCCTCTGTAACTTGTTGGATATTCATGAGCTGCCACGTGAATGTGCTATCTTGCATATTCTTTGGGGGGAGTCATCTGAGGATGCTCTGCAAGAGTCCAACTCACTTGCTTCAGTATCTTCCCTGGACACAGCCAGTGTTATCTAGTCGAGACTCAACCCAAAGCCCATCAGCTTTTATCATGAACTATTTGCAAAGTGTATCTGAGTGGCCAGCCCCATTTCCCATTCCAACTTTTTCTTATGATGTGGAACAGAAACTGCATAAAAGGAACGATGAATACGAAAAGACAAAAAAAGGTGTAAACATAACAAAAGACATGAAGATGGATATTTTGGATAAGATAGCTCATGCAGTTTTTGAGGTAAAAGCCTATCCTGACCAAGACCAGGTTGAATCAGTAGCTTCTGCTCTCGTCACCAAACACCCCAGCCTTCGATAACCAGGCAGTGGATCTGGTTATGATGGATGGAAGATGAGCATTAAAGACAAACTTGGTAATTATAGGTCAGGCAGGCTGTAATGAGGTTGGCATTAACTGGAAAAGAAAAAGCCATGAAGATGATGGCACAAGTCCTTCTTTGAAGAGAGCATAACAACGATAAATCAACTATGTCCCTGACCATCCAGATAACCATAGTGATGACTCTTTGGAAGAAGAAAGACTGGCTCTAACTGAAGAGTTAGAGCCAGTAAGGTTAGTAAAGAGAAGTAAGGATCTTATGCTCATAAATCAAAAGATGGAGCTGACTTTCTCCCTGAGGCGGAAGGAGATTGTGGAGATGGAGCCTATTGTGACAGAGGTTATGGAATGATGGCCAGCTTTGTTTAGTTAGGCAGAGGTAAGGAGTTGATAATTAGTTTGAATAAACTTGAACAAATAATAAATCATTCTGGATTGGGGAAAAAAGTAACAGGAGTTTTGGATAAAGTGAAATGCATGTATTTATTATGTAAAAAATGTATTTGCTGGTTCTTTGGTTTAACAGATCAGGGAAGAGTTCCATCGAATCACCAACAAGGACTTGATGGACAACTTCAGAGCCGGAACTAATCAGCACACACCCAGGCTTCTTAAACTCTATTGGGCAAAGAGGACAGCTTTTCCAGCTGAGATGGATCAACTCCTTAACAGGCTGGATGAAGAGGTGAAATTTAAACTGAATCATTGCATTATTTTTGTTATTATAGATTTAATAAGAAGTACAGTTTATAAAAGATTTATAGTAGTAACCACTTTAAGCAGTAATGCAATGGAGGGAATTATTATTATTTATTTTTCATTCATTTTCTGTACCGCTGTCCAATTCAGGGTTACTGGTGGGCTGGAGCCTATCCCTGCAATTATCAGGCGAGAGGCAGGGTACACCCTGGACAGGTCACCAGTCCATCGCTGGGCTAACACAGAGAGACAAACTACCATTCACACACACTCACTCCTAGGGAGAATTTAGAGTGAACAATTAACCTATCATGCATGTCTTTGGACAGTGGGAGGAAGCCAGAGTACCCGGTGAGAACAAGCAACCCCCTCCAGCTCAAAGTCTGCCCAAGGTTCGAACCAGCGACCTTCTTGCTGTGAGGCTGCACAGTGGTGTGGTGTTTAGCACCGCTGCCTCACAGTGTATTAGCCCTGTCATTATTTTAAAGTTATTTCCCCTTAGTGGCGTGTCCCACTTAGACAGTTGTGGCAACTATTTTAATTTTTCAGAGGCAGAAATAACAGATTTTTGTGGGCTTACTTTTTTAGTGAGAAACTTTCCCTAAGATCTACAATGAAACTGAGCTCACCAACTAGCGAGCCGCAGTCCGGATCTGGACCCTGAACCCGTCCAGTATGGACCCTGCCTGAGAACCAACAAAAAATATTATATAAAAGATATTTAGGCTACGGGGTGATATGATGGAGTGCTTTCATTTTAATTTGCTGAACTTTGGCAGCCTTTACGGTAGTGGTAGGGAAACAGGCAGACCAGTTGCATGTGAATTAAGCCATCCCATGAATTAAGTTCCTCAGCACTAAACTTTGAAGCACAGACAGACGAGAGTTTGAGAGGTTATACATGGTGAAATAGACAGGTGCGGGGTGAGAAGGAGAGATGAAGAAAATAATCTGGTGATCTTAAGGGAAAAAATCAGGTGAGACGGTTAGAGGGAGAGAAAAAAAAGAATTGCAGAAAATATGTAGTCTCAAAGCCCGAAATGAGCTGTCCACCAAGATCCTGCACCACACATTCAGTGCACAACATGTTTATGAATATTCCCTGAGATGTGCCTGAATTTTAGCCCAAAAAAAGTATTTTACTGAAGGAGGGGTCGTAAAAAAAACAAACATATATATCTTCATCCCCTGACCTTGGCACCAGAAGTTTTTCTCTAATTGGACCTTTACATTTTAGTTGAATACCCCTTGTCTAAATGAATATATTTCAGTTTGTTTTCCAATTCCAGTGTTAAACATGTTTCTCTTTCTTCTTAAAATGACACTGACTCAGAGGAGGAGCAGAAAAAGGGTCTCACTGTGGATATCCTTACTGTGTTGGAAGATGACGATACTTCACCTGCTGCAAATGTAAGGAATCTTGCTGTTGTTGTGGAAGAAACTGAAATCATCCTTCAGGATCTTCCTGACCTGACAACGGCTTTTGCCTATCTCCTTGGGCTGATCTACACTTTAAACCTTCAATACCCAAAATATCTGAGGTACACGTTTGAAATGGTTCCGAAGATTTTTATGGGACTTGGAACAGATCTCTCTGCAAGGGTAAGATCCCTCAAAAACAGACTCCGTCAGTGAATCCAAGGTAGCTGTTGTGTGGTGATCTACCTTATCTGTCTGTTTGTTTTTTTGGTTTGTTTTATGTCTTCCTGTTTTTCCATTTCAGGCTTTATTGAAATTTGAGTTCTCACTTTTTGCACTGTAAACTCTTAGTTCAAAATAAACTGTTTAATACATATAAAAACTATTAAGTAATTGCAATGCATTGTTGTTAATGTTAAAAGATATATTCTTCTAAACTGAGTTCACCCCTAATTGTCTGATACAAGATTACTGTGTTGCTCTTCAGTATTATGGACATAGGTTTGTTATCCTGTTACACATCTCAGGGTCTGTTAACCGTAATTTATTGTGTATAAGATGACATATCACAATCTTTTTGAGCTGTGGTCTCATACATTTGTTAGGCTTGCACTGATTTTATTCAGCTTTTTGAGCCGTTGTATGAAAATGTTTTATATCTTTGTTTTAATCAATATGTTACCTGTTAACGTCAATTTTATACTCCAAAGCTTAACTTGGTGTAGTTTATTAAAAATCCCCAACAATGGTGGCAATAAAAATATCCCCAACAATATGAAAATGTCAATTAAAATGTTGTTTGACAAGATATAACAAAAGTTCATAATTAAAAAAAACATTTTTGAATTTTCATTCTGCATTTGAATTCTTTACTTCAATTACTTTTTAAGCATTGTGTTACAGAGTTAATGTATAGATTGTCTCAAAGATTCAGCATTGCATTTTTTAAACCTATTTTAGAAGGTGATTGCTTATTAAATCTACTCTGTATTCTTAAATGTTAATTTATCCTTTTTACTCACAATTTTCACAGCACTGTGAAAAATCCATGAAGTAAAGCAACAAAACCAACTGAAACAAAAACTAATTGTACTTGCATTGTTTGAGCACACGTGCGCTGCAGGTACAGCCAGTAAGTAGATGCACTACAAGGCACAAAAGCCTCAATCAATCTGCAAATGGTGTGTTTAATATATAACTAAGAAGTACTGACATGAGTCATGTTTCCATCAACATACATAAGGGCAGATTGGTAAAGTACAATGCAAATCAGTTCTGGCACATGAAACATGCTACACATTTGAATGATCACATCAGCCATTTCTGCTTGGAGAAAATAAACATGATGAATGTTACTCGCATGAAAAGAATAAACACATTATATGAAGTTGAAAATAATTTGTAAAGTTCTCTCCCAATTATGCTAACACATATGGTCAGGTCACTTGTTTCGTTTAAGTCTCTTTCCTCAAAGTTTTGTTTCTAGTTAGGGGATATATCAAAGCTGGTTTTTTAACAGTGTTAACCGCCTGCTAATGACAGTTTATCGGCTCCAAACAAGGTAAAGGAAACAATCCTTGCGTGCACTTTCTATGACATAACATTGTAATAATTTTGCTTCAAATTCACATTATAATTGGATGGAAACACATTTACAGGTTTACAATTTATTACACTGATATGAGTACTTTCATTTTATTAGGAGCACCTTGGGAATGTACTGTGTCTGAAATACTTAAATGGCTATTTGTAAGCATTTTTTGAGAAATGTAATTTCTTATGGACACTTCTGGACATCTTACATTGAAAATATGAAGGCCTGAAAAGGTTTGCATTTCATATTTAATATGCAGACTGCAAATGCCTGTATTTTGTTTCCAAGTACAATTTGCTAAAACATTATGTCCATTATGTGGAGTCTTGATCCACAAGGCATAAATTGCATGGCTTAATTGGAGTAATTTGTCTATTAGGAGGTATAATTATGAGGTGCGTGAATTACACATTTCCTGTTGCCATCTTATTTCTCCAAAAAGCAGGACACAGACATCTACATATGCAATTTACCCCTATCAGATCAACATATTTGCCTATCAGTGTCAACTTGCAGTTCAACAAAAGTGTCATGATGAAATGCATCAAACATTAACTTCATAAAAGTCATCAAAGGAAATATGTGAAAGCCTATGGTTTTCTTTTTTTCCTTTTTTTTTAGCTCTCTTAATATTTTACCAAGTGTAAAGATTAACATAACACGTGGCATTTTTAAGGCAATGAATGGTCAAAATATTACTCTATTATATTGCTAAAGAAAAAAAAGATGTGTTTTCTTACCTGGTGGAAGTCCTTACACACTGAGTTGGAACTGCACAAACTGTTAATGCAGTCATCAATGTCTTGCTCACATCTTGGCCCAGCATAACCAGGATTGCAAAGGCAGTAAAATCCATCAACAACTGGGAAAAAAAGAATCCCAGAGACAGTTGCAGCAACTTGCATCATAAATTATTTCATTCATCTCTCAGTGGGTCCTATGTCTCTACACAGGTAAGAGCTGATTATGAGCATAAAGAACAATCAGCACTGTAGTTCCATTTTCTAATGGATATGACCTTTAAATAAAGGCTGTTCTACCAAAGCGACTGTATTTGACAGGTCTTATCCTTGTGCATTAGCCTTGAGGAGTTTGACGTTCTAACCATCTTTAAATGAACCTCTCTGCAGCAGCCATACAGTCCTCCATTCTGCCACTACTTTCCTTGTCACCCTTATGGATTTATCCCATTCTTTCTCAATGAAAGCCTGAAAGCCTCACCATTTGTAACCACATTCTTAACATACTTGCAGCACACAAAATGAGGGGGGAAAGTAGTACAATAGATACAACAGTGGGATAAAGAACATTTCATTGGTGTTCCTTTTTTTTCAAATGTTACAAATGTGCCACTTTCTTGCATCAGAAGTGAGAATCTCCTGTGTCTAATAATCCATTCCTTACACACTTTAATTATTAATGACGCTAAAGAGGGATGTATCATTCTGTTTCTCCTGCACAACAGTGGTACAGGCAGCAAGTGACAGAGGTAATTGCAGTTCTTACAGGAGTGAATTTATTACTTCCCCAGTCTGGGTCCCAGGATTCTTCATTATCCCAAAGATTTACCACGTAATCTATGCTGTCACTCTGTCTTTTTGTGTGTAGATGCTATTACTCTCATTAAATGCTTTAAGTCCTGGGTGGCAGCAGCATTACTCATCTCAGCCACTGTGGCTATGCAGTGCTGTCCCCGGTGACTGGCTGGCTGCTGCTGAGCACTGGCCAAAAGGTTCTAGAGGGCTGGCTCACTAACCTAAGGTGACCTGGCTGCACTTTGGATTGGTCAACACAGCTGGCAGAGGTCTACTGTAGCCCTGTGAGGGTCAGATAGTGATCCACTTAAATGGTAATCCACTGGCATCACTGTTTTATCAGCATGAGCCCTGTGAAACACTGGCAGGATTTCAGAGTGCAATGAAGGGTGGAAGGCACAAATACCCTGCTATGGTGACAAAGTGTACTTTCTGTAAAACATATATACAATAACTACATCACACCCGTTCCCTTTCAAAAACATTGGGAAACATTTTCTTAACTTTCTTTAAAATTTAGAATTTTATCATTTTTACCCATTTACACTATTATGATCTTACATTATATATGCAATAGAAAGATTAAATAATTTAATCATTATTATTCACAATGTAAATCACCCAATCACCAATTCATTCATACCTGCTTTATTTGTGACTGTCAGCGGTGAGATTTACAAGGATGGTTAAATAAGCGTGAGGACACAATCCATAAGAAGTGCCACAGGGAGGGTAAGGGGCTTTTTCTAGTGCAATAATGCACAAACCGATGATACAGCCAGTTCATGAATACAGTTAATCAAGAGGGGCAGATATTAGCAGGAGATCAGAAAGAGGCAGACCTGTTGAGGGTTTGAAAAACTAAATCTACTCGCATCAAAGGCAAAGCTTATTACTTATTGACAAGCACATTTGGCTATATGTGTGAAGGTGATCATGCTTTTTTTCTTTTTTCACCCCCATTCAATAATGGAAGTTGGCAGTTTGACTTTGACGAAAAACAAGATGGTTTATCTGGCCTATGCAATAAACTATAAATTTCACAGAACTATTATCAGGTGTCACTCTGTCACAGTTTGTCACATTTCCAGACCATGTAGAGCACATGAGTGTAAGACAATTATTAAAGCTTAAAAAAATCTAACATGTTTCGATAAAAGAGGAATAAAGAAAACATCAACCCCTCACTAATCTTTCCATCCATAGTTTTGCAAATAAGTAAGTGAAAAAAATTTACAAAATATTTTTAAAAGCAACTTTTGGATTTTTGTGAATGTTGCAGAAAAACTACAGTGGTTAGAAAACTGCTCGACTTCCTGAACAGCTTCGTAACCTTGTGCGAAAGTTATCTAACTTTATCTAACTGAACCATTCACATTAATGAAGACACATGTGGCCCCTGAAATCCCAACTACAGAAGTCACAGCATACTGAAAAAGAACCATAGTACAAAGGAATGAAAGCTTGTCAGACGTTTTGGTGCAAATGTTTCTAGTCTCCATCACTTTTCTTTGTGTTCAGCTCCTTTGGCCTTGCTCATTTTATCTGCCTTGTCTGATTCTTTCTCAAGTCAATCCATTTTGTAACATAATGAGAATAAAGTTTACTGTTATTTCCACTTTAACTGTGTGTCCCACGTTGCCTTAGATATTCACTAGCAAACACTGAATTATGTACCTAGTCAATCTACATGTTCTAGAAATGTCATCAGACGGTGAATACAGAGAAAAATTATTTCCCCTCTACCGGCCACCCCATTCCTTCCAGCGTCCTTTCTTTACAAGGACTATCACAGTCAGGTCAAGTACAAAATTTAAGACATGAAGCTGTCTGACAGGAAGTAATGCAAGTAATCAACAGTCAAGTGGCAAACATAAAACCTTAGTGAATTACACTCCATGATTTATCTAAATTCCCTCCTTCCCAAATTTTACACACTTTTAGTGGAGCTACTGAAGAAAAGCAATGCATCAGCAAAAAAAAAAAGGCAGTCAAAAAATAAACTAATAAGTGCCCTTATTAGTAAATGTTAAGAGCAGATTTATAATGCAAGAAGGGATCTTGCAAAAAGCAAAAAAAAAAAAAATTGTTTGTGTGTAAATGTGTCTGTGTATGACTGCATGTACAGTATGGGGCATTCTCTCCCACATTGAGGGCCTGCTATTAAGAACGTTGCCAACATAAGCCTTTTTCCTACCATCATAGCAGAAGCCGTGAAAACAGGGGTTGGAGCTGCACTCATCCACATTGATTTCACAGCGGGGGCCAGTGAAGCCCCGGCGACAGTGGCAGCGGAAACCCAAAGGGAAATGGTCTTGATCCAACTCTTCCACACACACTGCATCATTCTCGCAGGGATTACTGGCCTCACAGGGTAAGAATTCACAATTCTGACCTGGAGTAAGGAAAAGAAACACACATAGAGAGGCCATCCAGCAGAAAAGAATGTCTGCAGACATGCATCATCCTCACTTACAAACAACGTTCAATGGTTGAGCTGCAGTTCTTAACGCATGATAAAACATTACACATATATTTGTATTACCAATCTAATGAATGCACATCATGCTCCATGCAGATGTAAAACTATTGACAAAAGCACAGTTGGCTCACGGTCAATTCCTTTACTCCTGTCATATTCTGTTAACATTACAATTTGCAATAATATACGTATAGGAATTTTCACTTTAAGAAGTACTAGAAATACAGTATGCAGACAAATACTATGAGCATATCATCATTGGCAGGGCTTGCGTGAATCACACATTGGTTGCAAAGGGATGCTGTGGATCTGACATGCACATGGTGCAAAAGCAAAATGGAACATGCATGCATCATTTTAATTAAATGAAGAAAACCAGTTGTTGAATTACAGACAACATAATGGTTATGTTGCCTACCTCTGATAATCTCTGTAAAATAGGCGCATGAAAATAGAGAAATAAAGCATTCAATCTATAAAAGTCTTAGTGAAATGAGTGGATAAATCAGAAACTTCTGAATCCAAATGGTGAGATACAGTACATGGTTACTGGGACTTCACTAATGATTGGCAATCTCAGACAGAAGTTTTTCACAGTTTTTTGGTTTTATTAGTAGTTCCCTTTATCTTTGACAGTGCAAAGCTACAGCATCAAGAAGCGGCCACTATCACACAATAAAAAGGGTGCAACTGGGTTGTCAGGCTGGGCCTCAATTCTGCATGACTTCTTACAGCCCTTTGAATTACAGCTCAAGACTTCCTTTTTCATTTTCATCAGACTCCTGATTTTTGCTCCATATGCTGCCAGTATTTCTTTGAAGTGTCTCTTTGTAAATTACAAGTGCCTTTTTCAGGAATCATTTCTTTATAGCCACGCTGCTGTAAAACTCTGATTTGTGAAGCACTGCCCTGACTGTTGTCCTTCCAGGAAAATCTCACAGCCAATGAGCTCATTAGATCTGTCAGTGCAGTTGTCAGGCTTTAAACAAGGCTAGATGGAAGAATGGTTTATGAATGATTTACAATACTGTGTTCTTGAGAATCCCACTACAACTAAGTTTAAACATTATGGAAGTTTCTCTTCCAGTATTCTTTGTCAAATATGTGCAAAAATTTGGATTCAAATAATTTGTGAGATAACAATTATATTCAACAAGTGATAGCCAGTATCTAATAACACTAAAAACTGCATTAATTCATCCAATAACTTTTTATTTCCATTGGTATGCACTGATAGTACAGCACAGTGACTGTAGTTATGTCCTCTGACAGACAGATATCAGCTGTCACTTGGGAGATAGAAGCATCGAGTACGGTTTAAAGCTCTCTAATTACTCAAGTTATATTTATTTAACTACAGCTAGCAGATGAAGATGTACTCATTTTGTCGCGACATGTGAAGTGGGTCCAGACAGGTGAAAGTAATAGTATGTGAAGTTAATTAACTTTGCTTTTTGTCCCCCTTCCCTCAGTACTCATTACCTTTAAATGGAGCCACACACTGGCAGAAGTAATTACCAGGCAGGTCAATGCAAGTTGCTCCATTCTTGCAGGGAGCCGAAGCGCACTCATCAATGTCAAGTTCACATTTTGTACCTTTGACAGAAAAGAACACAGGTTGATAAATATGTTTTATTGGAGGGAGACTCACACAAACGTTTGGCAGTTAGACCGATGTCTATGTCACAAAACAGTTCATAAGGTAAGAGGGGGGGGGGGGGGGGGGAGTCAGAGGGAAAGCAGGGCTTTCCTTTCCTTTTTTCTCTTCCAACCTGCTAACTTCCCCCCCCCCTCAGCTCATTCTTTCCTCTGAGTTGACTTTTTTA
>JBBBVU010000017.1:10839032-10850404 GCA_037177055.1 Atherinosoma microstoma
TCCGTATAACCTGAACGTATTAGGAGGCTGGTTTGCTCGTGGCTCCCTGTTTACAAGACACGCATGTCATACAGACCATACGATACAATAGAAAGAAGAACTGTAACTTACATCCTTATATCCACAAAAATGAAAATTACGTATATTGTTATATTATATACAGTGCTTGCCAAGTATAATCAATTGAAACCTTTATGCAAATTACGACATTGCTAATTTTATTTCCGAAACATGCGTAGAGCGGTCAAACGCCGCATTGTGCAGTCATGAGTAAACATCTACCTTATCTAAACATAAAACATAAGTTAAACATTTTTAACTTTATTTACGAAAAGGCAACTTTTCTGTACAAGTCTTTCGGCGACATGTTTGTTTCCTTCGTGAAAGCGTAAAACTCCTCCTACCCCTTTGCCGTTAAGTCTGCACCTGAAAAAGCTCTGCTGTAAGGGGTATTCACCCCTTCCAATTAGTCCTTCCCCTCACCCAAAAGAGAATCGAGACACCCCTTCGTCTCTCATGAATGTGCAAAATGGAGGGGAAGGGCTAAGGGGGAGAATTGATATTGGCCCTTAGTGCCTGCCAGCTTAACTTTACCTGTCTCTCTTCTGCTGGCCTGGCGCCCGGTCATTACGGTGGACTGATGCTGCGGCTGACCCACTGTAGTGTGTTGGTAGAGCTCAGTTAATAGGCAGAGTAAAAAAACAACCTGATCTCACAAAAATACGTGAAATAAGCACAAAGTTATTTCGACACCCTCCACTAATTTACGTGTTGGTGGCACGTAAATTATCAAAATTACGTGCTGGGCCCACGAAAATGGGGGGCAATGTAAAGTCAATTGGGAACTTTTTTGTGACATCTACACAACTTTCCTGGTTTAACAAAAGGCTTCATTTTACATTTCCGAATGCAGAAAAAAATGTTTTTGATATCTTTATTTAATTTCACTAAATTAACTGTGGTCAGGCCGCTCGCACAAATGGTTCATGTGACTTTCAGCAAAATAATGCGTGGATATACGCACATATCTTATAAAATCATGAGCACATCAGGGCTGATGAATTAAATGTGGAAGCATGGACACGGAATCTGTTTTGATTACATGATTGATAGCATCATTTTATTCTCCTGTTATTAATTCAAATAAATATCAGTGGTAAATTAATAAAAGGAGGATAACGTTATATTTTCAGTCACGTAAATCAAACCATCCAGATTTATAGGAAATGATCTGATGACATAAACAACACTCCTACATACAAATGAATGTTATTAGAGAACAAATCTTTAATATTGCACCATAGTTAATTCAGTAAAATTATGATAAATATATTTAAAATATTTCCCAGCATATTCTGCCCTTTTTTAGTTTCAGAACCAGAAAAGTCCTGCAGACGATGACAGAGACCCACAATTGATATTTCAGTACTGATGTGCTCATGATTTTATAGGATATGTGTAAATATCCAGGCATTATTTTGCGCAAGAAGTCACATTAATCAATTGTGAAAACGGCCTGACCACAGTTTATTTTGTGAAATTAATAAACATAAGGAAAACATTTTTTTCTGCATTCCAAAACGTAAAATGAAGCCTTTTGTGGAACCAGGAAACAGTCATGTGGACAACAAGTAAAAGTTCCCCATTGACTTTCATTGCCCTCATTTTCGCGGCCCCACCACCTAATTTATATCATTTACGTGCCACAATCATGTTAAGTGGAGGGTGTCGAAATAACTTTGTGCTTATTTCACGTATTTTTGTGTGATCAGGTTGAAATAAAAACACAGAGCAGCTTCAGGCTTTAGCCTGTTGGTCTGGCAGACCAGTAGTATCTCAGACTCAAAAGTCTTCTGCTCTTTGTAATGTTCCCGCAGATCCTGGAGTCAGGGAGGGTTTTTCCTCCTTGGAGCCGCCAGCCAGCGCTGCAGTAGCTACTGTTCACCGTTTCAGACGAAGTTTGTGAAAATGGACGTTTTTTTCCTCAGCCTGAACTCTGTAGAACTCATTTTTACGCCCAGGAGTAATATTGTAGTGGTCCCCCTTTAGTCTTCTCTTCTCCTTTGGCTCACCAGTCTTCATTGTTCACTCTCTCTCACTGCTGTGCAGACAAGGACTCTTCTTATCAGTACCGCTGAACCAATCAATCCTGTGACGTCACGGTTTATAGTACTGCAAGATACCGGTGCCCATGCCACAAAAGATAAAACGGTGCAACGTTTTTCTTTAATATGTTTACATTTTTCACATTTTTAATATAATTATTGACTCAATCTAGTAAATAATGTTAGTTTGTTTGACGGTTTCATTTCCACTATAAACATGTGCAGACTGACAGCAAGTGGATAGTGTATTTACAGTAGGCTATTCCATCACCTGGAGCTTAAGGAAACATGACAAGTGCTAAAACGATTAAATATCAAATGAGACTAGAGTGAGATTGAGGCTTGGGCTTATAAAAGGTAAGTGTGCTCTCTTGTAATTCCCAAATTTCCCCTGTGCTCTGCTCTTGCTTCTTTGAATTTTGAGAAATCTGATTGGAGCCAGCCATGTTTGAAATCTAAAGGATCACACTGTTTAATGAATATTTGAGCAGATACATCTTTAAATATTCATTTGTAAACACAAAATATCTGTTGTAGTTGATATCAAACTTAGCAATACATACTGTAGCATTACTAAGATTTGTAGTTGATGTGGTGCAGAATGTAATGTTGTACCATAGTTTATGTAACTAACATGGAAATAGGAAGTGATCAGTCTTTGGCTAAACTGACAGTAAAACAGGCATCTCACAAGCTGAAAACAGCTTGGATGAACAAAAGTTGGATGAAACTTTTCATGGTTTCCCGAAAGATACATTTATAACTTGGGCAGTAATGAATTTCCAAAATCACGCGTCAGTTCAGGCCTCAACTTTATTCCTTTTCTTTTTTAAATTTCTCTTGGGGAGAGATGATCACTGCCATGAATGAAATAGCAGCTCTCACCAGTCAAGCATGCTTCTAGCTTCATGTAGCCATAGTCATTGAAAGAGAAAGCACATTTTATCAAAGGAGCTATAGGTGTCAAGCGCTGAATAAAAATAAACAATTAGACAAATCACCTGATCCTGGTCAGGTCTTATTAGAGATAAAGATCTCCGAATAGAGATAAAGATCTCATTTAGCTGTAGTAGAACTCTGGTTATCATCTCGGTAAATCAACTGCGATTTTCAGGCTTTTTCAATGTGCCTGTTTAAGCAAAGCAGAGTTCGTATCAGATGACAAATCACATATATTTCTAACAGGGTGAAAAACAAAACACTGCTGCAGCCAAAGCAAAAAAAAATTGTAATAATAATGATAAAATGACCAAAGAAAAGAGATGCTGATTCTGTGAATGTGTAAATTAATCTGAGAAATATCACTGGCACGTCATTAAACTACAAGTAGCTCTGACAATTTAAGATGGTTTATTTTATCAGATCAGTAAGCTGAAGGTGTTTCACTGAAGCACGTGAGGAAGATTTTGCTCTTATTCTGTTAAATGTTACTTGAGCTGTTTTAAATCTTTTTTTGCATTATAAATAAGTTATATTTGAGCAAATCAAACAAGTTGGTAGACTTTTTCTAAATGTATTTGTTTATTTTCTGCCATCCAAGCTCTAAAATGTTGAATATAAAGGGTTTTAGTTGCCCAGTAGTTTTAATTAGTTTTTTCAACATTTCATGAGAAGGGTGTGGACACATAAAACCATAAAACTGAAAAACGCTTTTTCTCACATGAATGAAATTAGCATAGGAAACAGAAACACACAGCTACTTCATATTATGTATTTGCACACATGCTGTCTATGCTAAATTATTCTTGATTCCTGATGCTCTTGATAAAACCTGCATTTGATCTCAGAGACAATAACTTACATTGCTAAAACATGACTGCAGTCAGCTACAGTGATGAAACAGCCATATAATCTTCCACACACCCTTAGTTTAGTTCATTCACTGATCTTTTGCACTTTAAAATTTCTTTAAAACACCTCTACTGACATGAAAACTCAGTAACCCTGCAATTGGTGACAGCAGGTTGGGGAAGGTGATTCATATCCTGTTCATACAAACTGTGTAATCTTAAAAATCAAACAAGGGATTTTATGCAGACTTTGAAATTAATTTAGCATCTAACAGATGAAATTTAGCAGTTTAGCAATTCTATAAATATAAAAAAAATTTAATAAACTCACTCGCCTGCTATGAGAGTTCTGCTTACATTCATCACTGAGGTTTGAGCAGTCACTGAAAGAAGCATTTGAAATACCTGTGATCCCAAGAGGACACTGGCAGCTGAATGAGTTGAGCTCATCTATGCAGGAGCCTCCATTTCGACATGGTTGGCTGAGACATTCATTCACTTCAATCTCACACTTATTTCCTAAGAAAGTATGAGGGGAGCACAGCATGTTGACAAATTGCTTCTTTGAATAAAATGCCACTAACTCCCAAAATGTAACTTCAGGATAGTGTTCGCTTACCAATAAATCCAGGCGCACAGTAGCAATTGTAGCCATTGAGAGTGTCTTTACAAATGCTCAGGACTCCACAAGGCTCCTTTTCACAGTCATCAATGTTTATTTCACAAAACTGGCCTGTTAAACCTGCAGAGAGAGGACAAGATGTTCTTTCTCATTTCAGATACCAAATATACCAAAGCTCTCTTTTTGAGGATGGTTTAGAACAGCTGCCTGTAAAAATGTCCACAAAGCATCCCATCCATCCATCCATGCATCCATCCATCCATCCACATTATTTTTGTTTTATTCAGCAAAGGTGAAACCAATTTACATTTCTTTGTTCAGGGATTCTTGGTCAAGATACCATCATAAAATATTTCTAAACTGTACAGTTAATCTTATACCTAAAGTTAAAGACACATAAAAGAGCTAACTGGTTTAGTATTCACATGAAAGTACTCCAGAGAAACATCAAATAGTAAATGTGTTAGATGCTATTAAAATGCTATAGGGAAATAAAAGTAAGATGAATAAGAATCTGAGAAGTTAATGAGTTCCCACTTTTTTAAAAATGGATCTTTACATGTGATCTATTCATCTAGTCTTGAACTGTAGAATGAAATTTGGAAGTTTGACTTTTTTAAATACCATCGTTATGATTCTAAACTAATATTGCAATGGTATTTGGGAATAACATAATCATCATTATCATTTATTTGTAAACAGAATATTATGTAATTAGTCAATCTTTTCTCTTTTTTAAATTTATTTTTTATTTTTATTCAAATCATTAATCAAAATGTCCCCTTATGGTCATTACAGGTGAGTTACACTAACTGGCTGTGGTAAAGTACAAATACAGTAAATGAAAGTAATTTTCTGAATCTAAATCTAATGATAATGCGTAAAATATTAGATTCTTAAAAGATGCTTATATGAAAATTATATGAAATGTCACTATTTCCTTGATAGTAAATTATTCCTTTGGCAAAATAAAAACAAACAGACATCCTTAGAATCATCACCACTTTGAAGTCGGCTCACATCCTGATGAACTGAGCCCTGACTTACACATTGCATAAAGGCTGTTACGTGTTGCTGCTTAAGGCCAAAGAGATTAAACTCCCACAGAGAAGAAAGCCGAACAAATGAAAGCGTCAGACTCAGAGTGTGTCTGCTATGTACATGATTTAGTTGAGGTAATGCCTCTATTGGAAACCATCCCCTCTGCAGGGTGACCCTACCTGGTAAACAGTCACATTTGAACCCTGTCGACAGATCCACACACACCGAACCATGTTGACAAAGACCGTCAACACAGTGGTTTATAGGTGTTTTGCAGTGCCTCCCTGTATGCCCGTGATGGCACACACATCTATAAGTACTTTCCAGCTCTTCACAGAGGATAGTCCCTTCAGGGTCACACGGATTTGATACACACTGGCTTACAGATGAGGAGCAGTCCTTGCCGTGGTACCCTGTAAGAGGTAGGATCAAAGAGGTGATTAATGTGCTGTGTGCTCTGTCCTTGCATCTTCCAAAAATGATTTCATATAATGTTCTTGCTGCCAGTGGGTTTTTTAGAGTTTGCTGATTTACCTAATTCATCCTGCAAGAAAATAAAGCACAAAAACCGAGGAGGGATTTCAGCAACAGCACACAGCCAACAGAACAGCAACAGAACGGCATCAGTTAAGCATTTGTACAGAGGTTAATGCATTAGTTGTTGTTTCCCCTGTAATCAACAACCCTAATATGTTTCACATGTATTAACAATAACTTCACAAAAAGGGATTGCATTAAACCAGAAGGGGAGACGATAAGCACGATTATCTACACGACTGTAATTTTTACTGAACATCCCATTAAATCACTACAGACAAGACTAAAGAGTCTAAGCTAGAATTAATTCATATGACAAAACTAAGACTAAGCTTAATAAATCCAAACCACAGTTTAAGAATGTTTGTGTTAATACCTGAAGGGCAAATACATTGAATTTCTCCAGCTAAATTGTGGGAGCAGGTCCCACCGTTTCTGCAGAACTGCACTTCTGATGTACATGCAGAGACCGCTATGGAGCAATTCTTACCTGAAAGGTGAATAAAGATAAAAAATAAAGAAGCTAAAATCATGTTTATAAAAAACAAAGAAAAACAGACAAATAGAAAAAGAGACAACCTTCACAATGACATGTCTCAATAGCATATCATCCACCTGAGTTTGGCTGGAAATGTACTAATGGCGGCAACAAGGTGATGCTGCTGTGTAACTGACAGGTGTTTTAGTGTCTGTCACATGATATATGCCTTTGACTGTGAAACATAGGTACACATTATAAAAATGTCTACATTTTTCTTGTTGCAAACATCATAACATAAATGAACATTCCCTTATCACTATAATACATATAGAGCTGAAGACAAATGGAAAATGTGCTTGTACAGTGACGTTTGAGATTTTTAATAATATAGTTTGAGTCTCTGTGCTTCATAAGAGACATAAAGCACCTTTTGTAAGATTGGATTAGACACATTTTTGTTCTATTATTTAACTTATTTTGTTTTTAGATTACTGTTTTGTAATTTAAACTGTGCTGGATATTAAATTTATATCTTTATTCTTAAAGAGCTTAAATCATTCTGAAAGTGGTAAATGAGCCTAAGGGACTGATGGTAATCACTGCTTAAAAGCAATCTATCAATGCCATAGTGATTAATTACTGCTAAGAAAATGATAAAGACAACTCACCAGTAAAACCCAAAGGACAGATGCATTCATAGTCTGCAACCCGGTCAATACATGTGGAATTATTGGCACAGTATCCATGGACACATTCATCATAGTTGATTTCACAGTTGAAACCCCAATAGCCTGAAAAAAAACCCCAACAAAAACAACAATATAGATGGTGTCTAAATGTCAGTGAACACAAGACTTGAAAAGATACCAATTAGAGTCAGATTACACCCAAAAGCAGTGAAATTCAATGTGACTTTTCCCTACAAATGCATCACAAATTAAATCAGAAAATACTCTGGTAAGGGAAAAAAAGTGATAATTTTTCATACTGTGTGCTTGTTATATAGTTGTTGTTTTTTTCTTTTGTTTTTTTACAGTGACTAATTTTGAGTTTAATCTGCATTTTTTATATTTTATAAAATAAAAGGTTAAAGTCATCAGGCAAAAGCAAGTGATGAAATTTCTGTCGTTTTACCTGCTCATAAATATATTCCACCACATGGTCACGCTACAAAATGACTATCATTAGCACTGTCACACACCACAGCTACAGGAGACCCATGACTAATGCTTAGCTATCAGCACCATCGGTGCAGGTCAAATTCTCATCATTTCTCAAACTGACCATGGAACCAATTTCCATCTCTCTCCAAGTCATAAAATTTGACAATTATCCTGACTTCATTAAAAATGCATAACAGACTTCACCTGCAATCAAGCTTTGGCCAGAGGTATGTCTACTAGGTAAAATGTCAACTGGACCAAGAAATTATTAGAAAAATAGTTATGATTTATGTCTTCTTACACTAATGACGCAAGTTACAATTTCCTAATATGATCTAAGGAATCTAAGTAAATATTTGTTAACCTCCTGGGTAATAAACCACAGGCAGCAGCAAATGTATAATTGAAAATCCACACAAGTAAAGATAACACTAATCTTATAATGAAAAAAAACACCTTTATTGCAAATAAGCACATTCAATTTGGACTGTTTTTTCATTTAGCAAAATCCCCTCAGAGCTTTGTCAGTGCTCATCAACAGTGAATGGCACATGACTGCATGCAGTATACGATTCAAATACATATGACTGGGGATTGGCATGGAAGTCACAGGAATCCAATACCTTCATGAAAATATTGATGACAACATTATCGTTTATTTTTTTCAATATTTTTTATGAACTAGGTTTTCCTTGTACTGCATAGTTGCTGAACCCTTGTGATTTGAATCGTAACATCTCTGAACACAATTCAAGAGGTGCTGTCAGATGTTTTAAAACTTCTGAAATAAGCATCATGGAATTAGTTCTTCCCAATCCACTATGAGTCTGGGGTAGGAACTCATCCAGGACCAAAGGAACAATGACTTTTACTATAATAGTTAAAATGCAAAAATGTGGCACTGGTAACCAACAAATGTTACTAAACCTATGTAAACAAACACTTCTTCCCTGAAGCTGTCAGACTGCTGAATTCTAGCCATGCTCTGTAGACTTTCATGCATGTCTAGCACTTAAGCAAGCTAATTTCTGGTTGTCATATTTATAATTTCCTGTACATATCTTGTTGTTTTTTAAATTTATTTCTTGTTGTTTAAATTTTTTATTGAGGCTCTTATACTGGGACCTGAGTCCTAATTTCGTGCCTGTTAACGCTTGTCGTGAGCTGGTGTGACAATAAAGTTCTTGAATCTTGAATCTTCTTGAATCTTGATTTTTTTTCAAACTTTAACATTAAAAGTCCAACAATTGCCTTTAAAAGAAAACCTTGGGTTTCACACTAAAGCAGCAGAATCTTAATTCAAAATAAACTGAGGCTAAATTGAAAATGGAACCAAACTGGATTTGACTAAAAGTAGTTGGGAGATCTCATTCTCAAGAAACCAGAGCAAATTTGACTGTGGTCTTGTTCTGCTGGATATGGGAGCCTTTTTAGCCTTTTTTTTTTAAGAGTTGTTTAGTCAGTTGGAAGAAAATAAAATCTGAAAGTTAGCCAAGTACAGACTGCGAAAAAAAGAACTTCCATGAGATAACTTAGTAATACTTCCTTGGGAATACAAAATGTTAAATTTTGAGTAGGTCTCTTACACCCTGACAGGCCATTTTTGCCTTGCACTTTATATATTTAACTAATTATTTGTAAAATGAGCACTCAAGTGCAATAATGAGAAACATGTTTTTTTCCACTCTGTGGCGCTGAAATACCATTTTTTATTATTATATTTTCTTTTTATTTCTAACATTTTTCAGGATTTGTAATTTTTAGCTTTAAATCTGCTTGCTGTCTCTGTTAAGTTGTCGCACCTGTTCTCTGCCACACCTGTACTCAATCAGCTCATTAAACATTCAGCAGTTAATAAGTGTTCCCTGCATAAACCTCCGCTTTGGTATTTAAACATTTGCTTATTTATGCAGTCCCGTGATTGGGTCCAACTCAAAGAGCCTCTTCATAAGTTTATTGTTAATATAATGTTACCGTATTGCAAGAGACTTGCAACAAATTTTCAAAGAGCAAAATATAAACAAAAAATTACATACATGAATGGGTAGTTACCCCCATGGGGTCCCTGAAACTATTTGCTTAGAAATATCTTTATGTCTTTTCATGTCAGTTTGTCTGTTTGTCTAGCTGAATAAGGAAAAGATTGTCAAATTACAGATTGGAAAAATGATTAGTGTAAAAGTGCTGCAGAATAACTTTTTTATTACATTTCTCAATTCCACCTCAGGGTTGAGATCAGTCGATTGCTCACTTAAAAACTAACCATGGTCTGAATAAACCACAAAACTGTTTCATCTCAAATACTAGTGGATATAATTGCACTGCAACTTACCCTCTGAGCACAAGCACTGATAGAGGTCAATGCCATCCACACAAATGCCATCATTCTGGCATGGCTTTGACCCACACTCATCGAGATTTACTTCACAAAGTGACCCTCCAAACCCTTGAGGACATGTAAAATAATATATAAAGAAATAGGAGAAAAAAGACTGTTATTGGAATCCTTTACGCCTGGTTTCATTCCTCAGCCAATTAGGATCAGCATGACTTTGTTTTCACAAACAAAAGCTAGTTTTCAAAGCATGTATTGATTCAAAGACCTTGCTGAGAACAGGCAGACTCAGTTCACTGGATCATTTAATCATGTTTAATAAGAGCCAGTAATTGCCCTTCTGATTTATTACATTAAACAGGGCAAATTCAAAGATTTTCTTAAATCAAAGTCAATCTATATACACAAACAGGGGACCACATGAAACAAATGGCATGCATCAACACACATGTGTGTATGTATTCACATAGTGAGCGTAAAGATATACAGGCCATTAAAAAAAAGAGACAGTCCAGTTTTGAAGCCACATTATCGCTTGTGCTAAACAAGCTGTATGTAGGTTAAGCTTAAGTTACAGCCACCTACAATGCAGCATCAGTTTATGTGTGTAAAATCTGAATGCTTCACACAGGCAGCCAAGTTGTAAGACATAAAGTATCTTGACACAATACACTACTAGTCAGAAGTTTGGACACACTTTCTCCTTACATGTAATAACAGTTTACAAATTTACATATATTTACACACATATAGCATTCACTCAAATAACTGGAGACGGAAAAAAGTAACAACACATAAAAATTTGCTAAATTATAATTTAGTGAAAAAAATATTAATGAAAAACAAACACACAATACTGTCCTGGACCAACGAGAGCACTTTGCTGATGAGCAGTGAGCCAGAATACCTGCCAACAGGTGCAGAAGCTTGATTGAGAGTTACAGAAAACACATGATTGCATTGATTCCCTCAAAGGATTGCTCAACAAAATATTAGCTTGTGAGTGACATAACGTATATTAATTTTTCATATTCTTTTGCTTGTTTTTAAAAAATATTTCTATTGAACCGCAAGTACAAAAGAATGTCATCATTTTGGTCAATTTCAGCTTATTTCAGTGGCAGAGACACGATGTTGACATGATCCAGCTGTGACCATTGAGATATTGACATTGTTACACTAAAATATCAAAAACTTTGAACCTTACCAGAATGTGTGTGATTGTTATGACTGATTGCTTTCCCTCTGAGTGTGCAGGTGCTGCGTGGGGATTGGTTGCTGGCGGAGGAGGCGTAACT
>JBBBVU010000017.1:10857406-10881886 GCA_037177055.1 Atherinosoma microstoma
ACATTTGAATAGATGATAATCCCAGCCAAGAGAAGGAGGGGGGCGTGGGCAAGGGGGGACAGAGTGGATCATTTTGACCCACCTCAGGAACAGATGGGGGGTGGATCAAAATGATCCCACTGCAGGGATGCAAGTGTTAAGGAAATACAGCTTACAAAAGAGTGTTGCAGGTCACTGTGGAAGTTGAATAATTACTATCATGGGGCTTTTGTTGCTCCAACATTTAAAATGTCCGCGATAAAAATTTCTCAAGGCCGCGAACCACTTCTGATTCTACAGGCTCAATAAGGGGTTGAATGATTATGTGTTCATGTTGCAGCTTGTATGCATGCATAAATGGTGTGTGCTGTTCTTAGTATCCTCGGGGCAAGATTTAGGAAACAGAATTGATTTACGATTTTACCGGCAAAATTTAAAGCTCCACCAGCTCTGGCCTCTGGCAATATTTCAGACCTCTTAGTTCTCTGAGAGCCAGAGGGCACTGCTCTTCCATCTGTACTCCTACCTACACTAAAGCTAGTTAGCCATCATGACCTGAGAAGAGCTCTGTTAATCATGTACAGTAAAGGACTTGCACAATTAGCATAACTGCTGACTGTACTGTAGGCCTACATATATTTTAGGAGAGAAATTTTGTTCCAACATATTCTATTCATAGTAATTCAGTTTAGTTATTAAATCAACTATGTGAGACTTGTGGATCCTGGTAGATGTCTAATAGCCATTATTTTAAATACACAAAAGTAATTCACTTTAACTGCTTATTTCCATGTAGACTTGTCAGTGTTATCAATACTTTGGATATTCTTGCAATGAAATCCATCAAATATAGGACCTTATATTACTATAAATGCTGTTTTTACATATATTCACCACATTCTCAGCATAAAAGCCCCCTCTAAATCCTAGCACTTCACTGGCTGGCTGTAGTAATAGCTGTAAAATGGGCTCGTATTTGTATCAGATGGTCTCATACCTTCAAACCCCAGGGGACAGTAGCACCGATAATCACTGATTAGGTCCACACAGGTGGCGCCACTTGAGCAGGGGAAGCTGTTGCACTCATTTGCTTCCACTTCACAGAGCGGCCCCTCAAATCCGAGCATGCAGCGACAGGTGAAGTTATACTGCTGGTCCAGGCAAACCCCGTGTTCAGAGCAGCCATGGCCAACACAGTAATCAATGTCCTCCTCACAGTACACCCCTGTGTATCCGCTGGGACAGAGGCAGCTGGCGACAGATTAAAGAGAATTTCTTAATAGTGCAGAGAGAGTAAGAAGAATTCTTTCAGTCCTTAAGGGGGTAGCAGTAAATGTCACAGCTTTTACAATCATTGACATTCTGGTGCCAGAATAGCCTGAGGGCAATCAAGACTTAAACACTCACCTGTAACCATCAATCTCATCCACACAAGTAGCTCCATTTTGACACCAATGTCGAATACAATCATTGGTATTTATACTGCAGTTCTGACCAGACCAGCCATGAGTACAGATGCAGGTGTAGCTGCTGGCATCACTCAACACACATCGTCCTCCGTTGGCACACAGCTGTTGGAAAAAGAAACAAATTAGTCATATACACATGTCCTGAAATCAGAAATGCTAATAAAACAGCTTTATTTTGTATGGTAATGCCTTAAATTGGACCGAACTCATTCTGGTCAGACATATAACTATTTTTTCCAAAGTAATCCCTAATCCTTTCTTGCTCCTGGCTGTCTGAAAATGAGCTTCATTACAGCCACATGACACACTCATGAATACTGATTCATGCTTTATATTCCATGTAGCATCTACATCATGTCTTACAAGACAAGATCAATGGTCATTGAGAGCTAAACCACCTAAAGAGCTCTTTGTAAAAAAAAAAAAAAGATCTCCCTGATAGCTGGTGTGTATAGAGAGGAGGTAGATAGGGGGGCAAGGCAGGAATTGACTTGTGGGGCAGTGTTTAATACAAGCACCATGGTATTTCTACACTAGGGCAAGGCTCACTCCACAGTAAGAGATTGTCTCCATCTGCAATTTGTAATTTCCTCTGTTCCATTTGGGTGGGTTTTTTTGTTTTGTTTTGTTTTGTGTTTTTTAAAAGGCAAAAGGTCATTTCAGAAATTCACAAAGAAACTACCACATTTAAAAATACAAATTCTGCCAACTTTCTCCAGTTTTTTCTCTCTCAGACTAATAAATGTGTTATCATCACATACTGCATGCCAAATGCAAAAGTCCTGGAAAACAGTCACACAATTCCCCCTCTGTCTTTTTAATCATTCCAATTTAAGAAAAGTTTAGAAACTTGAGTATGATATGTGCAATATGTACAAATTGCACATGGTATGTGGAGAGACTATGTTTCAAGTGAATTTCTAGGTTAAGAACTATATTTGACTTTTTATTGTTTCATGTTTTTCACAGCAATAACTCAATTAAAACCCTTCATATAATTAAATACAGCTTTTTTCTTCAATAGCAGCTAATTATAATTGATCCCTGTGCACATATAAAAAAAAATGACCGCATTATTTTTTGATTTCCATTTTCTTTTTTTTAAGACTCTCAGTGATCAGTGTAAAAAAACAAAGAGTGAAGAAAACCAAAAGCTAGCAAGTTATACTACCTGTAAGGAGAAAATATGGCATTTAGCTCGGCTGGAAATGTGCTAATTGAAAAGAAGTCAACATGGTTTCTGGTAACAAGGCAAAGAGGCCTTTGTCTGGGAAGAAAAAGTTGCCATTAGTGTTTTAGTGACTGCAGTGCTACATTTTCTGGCAAAAATGTAAAGGTACTGTCTTACATTCCTCTGTTTTTATTAGCAGGTACATTACTTTTATTTCCAAAGTACAAATACACCATCTTCTGTCATAGTTCATTCCCTCCATACAGAAAAGAGCCAACATGTGTTTTCTAAATGATTTATGAGCAAAATTTAGCAATTAACTATATAGCCCAATTCCATTATGTTTTTGAAGGATTCGACTTATGTGCACTATGTATTACATTTTAGTGTAAATTAGGATAATATTTCTCAAAACTCCAAAATAAGGCATAAGCCTCAGTGGAAGATGGGATCTTAGAAAATGTGTGTTCTTGTAAATTCTCTCCAGGCAACAATAGGCATTGTGTGAAAACTCCTCTAAATAAAATAAGATGAAAAATTGGATGAATAAATTCATAAATATCATGCTGTGGAGGAACCCTGGTAAACACATTTAGTGTAAATGTTAATAAATTGTAATACTTAACATGGAAGGAAAAAAAAGACAGAAAATTTCTACCCACTGGAAGGTTTTGAGGACAGGGTACACGGCAGGTGTATTCAAGGCCCTCAGGGAGATCCAAACACTGAGTACTTGGTGGACATGTACTGTCAAGCAGAGCACAGGTATCTATGTCAACTTCACAGTTCTTTCCCTGAAAACCTGCAAAACAGGATGTAATACATGTTAACTGACAGATGCAATACTTTAGCGGCAAAAAATAGATCAGATATCAGAGTCACTAGCCCATTTTTAATTCATGTTGATGTGCCAGGCTGACTCTTCTATATATTTAATAAACAGGGCCAAAACTGGCTCAACCAAGGGTCGACTGGAGAATTGGCCCCATTTTGAAGCATATTCACTGAACCTCAGTGGCCCCATGAATTTGTATTAAATGCAAGCCTCAATTTAACTCTTAATAAAACATTGAACAGTCAAACACTGGTGCTGCTTTCATGTCCTTCTTCTTCTTGGCTCTTTAACTGTAATACTCCTCTGTAACCATGATCATACTAAGCTACAATTTGAAGTGTTGTAAAGAATAGAATATAAATATGACCAGAAAGAAAATCTGATTTTTACCCGAAACAAATAATATCAATCTAACAATATTATACAAGTTAATTATTTGAGAAAAAAGCTTCAATGCTATAAATTTGTGAGTGGTGAAAAATATGTAAACCTTTTTTTAATCAGACCTTGTTTCTTTTTTAAGCAGTGACCAAATCTTTCCAATAACTACTGGTACGTCCTTCACATCACCTTGGGGGATTTTTTGCTTTTGCCAAATTCTCTGTGCAGAACAGTTTGAAGTCTGGCATTTTGGTATGTTTCCTCACTTGAACTGCTGGATTCAGCTTCTTTTACATTTCCATTCATTAATTTCAAGACTATTTTTCTCTTTTTGCAAATGTTTTTTTTTCTGTGCACAGGTGTTCATCCTTCTACATGACCAACTTTCTTTTAAAGTTCCGTCTGCAGACTATCCATTTCCTATACATGCTTATTGCAATGCAGTGTTCCAGAAGGTGGACTGGAGACTATCCCAGCACCTACCAGGATAATAGAGGCAGGGTACACCCTGGACAGGTTGCCAGTCAATAAAATATGGGCACAAATATTTAAATGATATAAGGGTGCAGTGTAGACTGATTCATTATTCAAACAATGCTCTGAAATATGTAAATGGGAATATAATAGAGTATCCTACATAGAATTAATGCAAACACCATAATCATAATGATATTTAATCTAAAGTTCGATCTATAATATTCTACGTAAGTAGACATAGTTCAATTGAGAGGCCTTTAGTTGTTTAGAAATTAGTTTGTGATCTTTGTGGTCTCACAGACTGTTCCATATAAAGCTCTCAAAGCTAAGGAGTATTAACAGCTCTTATTTGTTTGTGCCACAAACACATGTGTGTTTTAAGCCTTTGATAAATTGCTCTTCTTGAATGATACAATTCCCTTTTCATGCCTGATTGCCAGACAGTTGACTTAATCCATCTGACTACTTCATTTTAGAGATCTCCCAATCCAATTTCATATCAGATAAGGGTCGTGACCAATGCCTTTTATTAATGATTATGTCAGGGTCACCGAGTACACTACAGCACATGGCTGAAATAATGAGCACATGGCCAATTTGCATATTAATACTGATGCACATTAACTTTTTTTCTCTAAATATTTCAGTGATGAAATACACAAGGCCTATTTTCCTGACATGAATGAAACTGCTACAAATCACAAATATCACTTAATCAGTGGGAGACAGAAACAGAGTAGAGAGTTCCAGTGAATTATATAAGACCAGAAATGTTGTGTCAGTGTCATCATAGCACACAATAGTGCATTCAATGTCATAAACTGATATTATATACAGTTTATGTATATAATATAATATAATATAATATAATATAATATAATATAATATAATTTCAGATTTTTCCTGTTTTCGATGTCCAAGTTTTACTGCAAAGCTACGTTTGGTGTAAAGCATTTTTTTCTTCCTGAACATTCCTGAAAACATTTTAGTTTATAAGAATTTGCACATGGTCATTTTCATTACAAAATGTTTTAAGAATTCCAGTGTACTATGGGTGTGTAATTTGTAAAAGAGCCAATACTCAATCTTAAAAGGCATCGATATTGGGGTGAAAAAGTGTTGCATGCCTAAATAATTTTCATTTATAGTTAACCGTTAATCTTAGAGATTTACATAAATTTGCATTTCACAGATTGGATGCATTGGATATTTTTCCTAAATCAATTAAAGACCATGTATAATATGTTTATCTCATCGATTTAATTAGGTTCTTAAATTCTACTGACAGGACGTGTGAATAATATTTAAGGTTTTTTTAGGTCATATTTGTACAGGAACAAAGAAAGTAACTTTGAAGCACCAGTGAATTTGGGGAATAACATGAATGGCTGATATATGCAACCACTTTGTTTTGTTCCTAGAAGAAAACCCTCCTGAAAATCACCTAATTAGAAACAGTATGTTTTTCTTTGAAGTGATAAATTTGGCATACCCTACAGTTAAAAGAACCATAAACCCAACATAAATAAAGTCTGTAAGCTTCAGGTGAATGAAATCTGCTTCCATCTGGCACTGCCAAAGTACTTTTGTTTAGCAAATATCTATTACTGATTTGGCACCAAAAAATACATTCAGTAGATTAGGTAGGGCTTGGAATAAGAAAAACAGTCTAAGTGCATTACCATTCAAGCCATGTCTTCTGACTTTGCTTTGTACATTGGTTCAGGCCAGCACACCGTGGACTACTCTTTACATGGCAGAACTCACCTCACCATAAGATGCACCAGATGAGGCATATGAACAGAGGCTTAGGTTTTCTTAGATAACAGATGAGATTTAGTAGCAGTGCTAGAAGGCCAAGGTACACCCTGTGGAATTTTGTTACCATGGATCTGTGGCCATATCCACTACAAGTTTACTCAGGGAGTTAGGGATTCATGATCAGGGATTACAGCAGACTGCAAAAGCAGTTTGTGATTCAACTGGAAAATAAAAATAAAAAACCTCAGCTTGTGTGCAAACTATGAATATCTACCTTAAATGAAAAAAAGGGATAAAATCAATTACTGCTATATATTTGGCTGATAGATATTAAAGCTTCTTGCTTTGGTGCAGAAATATCCCAAATTTGCTTTCACCGATAGTAATTTTGATGTTAACACGATTATCTAAGTGGGTACCATACAGACGGTCCCGATTGCTGCAAAGAGCAGGTGTAATGGGGGCAGGGACACAATAACTGTTGACCCCTCTGGGGTGTCATGGGTCCGATTCAACTTGACATCTGTGATGGGGGGTTCTCACTCAATAAACCTGATAACAAAACCATCAACGCAAACCCCTCTTCTCCCGAACATTAAATGCCAGGTTCCAACTGAGATGCTTTCCCATCAAGCCCAAGGGAAAGTCACGTTTGTTAAAAAATGAGCTGAGCATTATGAAGAAAACATATACACTTTTTGAACATATACATATACATTGTTTCACATTAATTGTTAGCCAGAGAATGAATATGGGATACATTCAAATTTAGAGTATTAAAAAAAAAAAAAAAAATCTATTTAATGCAATGTTTCACTGTTATACAATCCGATCTCTAAAGTGGAATTTGCTCTAGAGGTTTAAAATAAGAGGGCGTGTTGCTCCTTCCTTATTCACAGTATATTTGACATAAGCCTTCCAAATTGCTATTACATTAAGAACTGCTATTCAGAGGGTCTTTGCTTTAAAATCTGCTGGCTTTTAAAAGTCTAGAATTTTTATTTGTGTCAGCCAAGTTTTCATTCAGTGCCCTCTATAAAAAAAAATAAGAATAGATAAATTTCAAAGACAGTTAAGTGAACTGGAAACTCTAAATTCCCTGTAGGTATGGTTGTTTTTCTGTCTGTGTGTGAGCTCTGACATCATGCTGCCCAGGTTGTGCAGTTCACCCAATACATGCTTATATAAATGCAGTTGTCTGTATGCACCCATGTATCTGCTGACATATGCTTAGGCACTGATCTTACTGGAAATACAGTGCACAACATTATTGGCTATGCCAATACATTTATGATGGAATTCTTCTACAGCTGTAACAGAACCTAATTCCGTCAGCTTCCTCTTGGTACAGCCAATTGAATTTAACTGAACTGAAGAGAAGAGATCCCTATAGCCCTGAACAGGATAAGCAGTGCAGGAAATGGATGGATGAATAACACTTTAAGCCATCACTCACAGTCTTTCAAACTATAGAAAGCTGGGCTTTAGACACTTCAAGGGCTGACACAGCTCATCAGCTGATGAAAATACAATGCCACCCCTAAATGTCCCCTTTAATAGAGACTCTAATGTGGCTTGCTTCGGCAACTGATAAGACGAACAGACTTTGACCTACGTGCCATTAACTTCGGTGTTGTGCTTTAAGATTTAATTGAACGAGAGTGAATAAACAAAGTTTCATTAACATCTTCCTTACATTTTCCCCAAGAGCCAAAAACTATAGCTGAGAAGATGGGCTAAAAATAAAAGGAGCAAATTCTTGTGAGAAAAACAACACCTGGACCCTAAGATGGTCTGTGTCTTTGGTCTGTGTGCACAGTAAAATGTTCCAGTTAAGTGGGCAAGAGCAATTGCCAGACACACAAACTGGGCCATGCCAGCAACAGAAATCACCCACATGTCGTCTATCGGTCTGCATTCAGTGGATGTAAATTCAGACTCAGCCAGGGAGGCACTGTAAACAATTACAGGAAAATGACTTTGATAGGAATTTTATAACACAATATTTGCACACTTTGGTTGCATCGTTGGAGCCTGACAAGGAGCTTGATGGTTTCGTTCTCAGCTGTCAATCACAAGCCAAGACTGTAAAGTGATAGTATGAATAATATGAAGAAGACTGGCTGTGACTTTCATCTTTTGTAATGCACAATGGAGCATAATTGCTGCGTGCTGTGACGAAGGCCTTTTGTAAAGGCACTTGATGAGAACTTAAAGCACTTGGCTGCTTTATTAAGACATGTGGGAAAAGGAAAATAATGTCAAATGGGTTAAATAAAGCACAAAACAACAGGGGCATGGAACATTTATTTAACTGAATAGGATATAAGTAAGGGGGAAAAATATTATTTAAATTGAATAAAGCAGATTTGGGGTTATTTTCCACCAGCAGGATGTGTCACAATGTGTGGACCCCGCTGGCGAAAGCTAATCATCTTTGGTTCTTAGTCCATACTGACATGACCGGAGGGGCCTGGCTCAGGATCTTAGGCCATAGTCACTGCAGACACATTGAAATGGTCTACAGTACCACCTGATGCCACAGCTAATATCACTTAAATGTTATTACAAAGCTCTGGTTTTGGACACAACCCAACATACCTGCAGGGCAATGGCAGTCATAGTCGCCAAGCAAGTCGGAGCATGTGCCATTGTGCTGACAGGGGCTGGAGTCACACTCGTTGATCTCGGTCTCACACATTGTTCCTGATGAAACAAGTTCAAAAAGCATGCAGTCAGCAACAGATTTCACCACTATTTCCACATAGCAGAACTCTTTATGTCAGCTTACATGCATTTTTCCCCACTCCTGTCTTCTCTTTGGAGTGAGGAAAATATTCATCAAATATTTTACCAATCATATTCAGAAAGAAATTTGGAGAAAGACAATTTTTTAAGAATTAAAGTGAAATAGTAATGCCATGCTAAATATGGTGTGGTTATGTATCCGGCCACCATTAACTGCTTAGCATAAAGCCAGACTGAGAGCAGGGGTAAATGCTAGCTTTTCTCCTTTCGTTGTCATTAATTTGCTGCTACTAAATCGTAGAGAAAAAGACTAAATATTAAATGCAAAAGTATTTGTTTGTTATCTCTCTTACATTAACTAACAGATGCTGGTGCTATCTGTACTAAGCAAGGCTGTCATTTTCCCTTGGTGTCCTTTGTTTATTCAAAGCTAAGCTAAACTAAAAAGCTGCTAGTTGTATTTAGTGCACAGATATGATCAAATGGACTTTAAAGAACAATAAATACTGTACGATTAAAAAGGTATCAGCATATGCAACGATAGTTGAGAGGAAAATATATGTGTATACGCTTGATTGCACAATCTATATTTCTTGTTTGGAAAATGGACACTTAATGAGGGGTTCTGGGCAACCAGATGAGGTGGGGGATTCAGGTTGCTTGATAAGAAGATGTGATTGGTGCTCAGCTGTTTCAGCAGCTGCTGGTTCCACTGCTGTGGTCGGGGGTGTGTGTCATACCATCCCGGTTATTAATTCAAAATGTCTTATCATCAATAACGGGGCAGCAAAGACATGCACTGAAAGCCCCTTCTTGACAGCAGCAGTTTCATGCTGTAGCACAAACACTGATTGATGTCATCTGCACCTTGGCTGCTACAGGTCATTATATACAAAAGATGCCACGCTGTGCAGAAGCAAATGATTCAACTGTCCTCTAAAAGTCTTAGAAATACTTAACAATTGTTTATGATAGTCAGCTGAATTTATTTCACATTATGGAAGCTTTTTATCTAAACTTAGTGACCTACTTGTGCAGCAAGATGCCAGTAAAAAATGGAAACAAGAATATAGAAATAAAAAAGTCTGTGGGAATCTTTCTTGTTAAATTTGCTAAACATCAACATCAATTCAGAGTAGTTGTGCTTAGCAGCCGGAATGAATAGAATTTTGAATTTTTTTTTCTAACAGTACATAACAAAACATTTAAACTTGTAATGAAATACATGAATGTTCAAAAAGAAGTGGGAAGGAGTCTATGCTTAGTGGCCTGTCCATTCATCGGAAGGCTGATGTCCAATCCACAGCTCTTCAAGCCCACATGTCCTTACTGATACTGAAAAACTGAAAGTCCAAGATGTATCAGTACTTTATAGAAAAGCACTGTCTTTTAGTGGTTGATAAAATGATAGAAGTGATTTATAAATGCAGTCCATTTACCAAATGTCATTATCTGCAAATGGTGTTTCATGATGCAAGGATTGTTGCTTATCTCACATGAAGAATAAAGATTGTTACGGAAGTTGATTTTTAATATGTTCATGAAGGTTCTTAAACTTTCATAGTAAAAAAAACGTTACTTTATGTACATTCTTATACATTTTAGTATTGCTGTGCTCACAATTAAAAGAAAGACTGTGTGAACAAAAATTAGGCGCTATCCATTGTTGTTTTGTGAAAAAATAAAGCTTTCCAAAAAACTGGCAAGGCTGAGCAATGCACCATAAGTTATGATCTGTGATAGAGTACAGTAGGGTTTCTGGGAAAAGCTTGAAATTAAATCGGCCCTTCTATGCTGCATGGCTTGAAATTCCGAAGCAGAAATCCCAAGATGCCAAAAAATGATGAATTCTATCAGTCACTAAGAAGTGCCATGGTGTTAGAGACAATTTTCCATTACTGAAGTGGCAACAGATTTCAGCTTTGAACCGCGGAATAAAATCTTGTTCATGTAGTGCTATGTAAGGGCTTATGTGATTGACAGCAGAATGTGTCAAGACTTAAGTGTAGATTGGGAAGTACACTACTGGCCAGAACCTGAGTGCATTGGATGGATAAAAAAAAACAAAAAACACACATAGTCAGACTATTTTAACAGTAAAATATCAGTGTAGTGTAAGACCATCACAACTACTTTTCAATGTTCAGCGACGATGACAACTTGTGTAAAGCCGTTCTTTCCATTCATGTCAAAAATGTGACATAACACAATCTTATTAAAGATGCTGTATAATGTGAATCTTTGATTGTGATGTCACAGCACAATAAAATGAAGCATGAATCCATGAAAAAGAATGAACAGTTTAGATCAAAAACGGTTCCAGCATTATCTTCTGTTACTGAGCACAGAAATGCAGCTGTGAATGATATAAAAACAGTAAGGTCAAAACCTTCCAATATAACTGATAAACAATCAAGACCAATCCCCCATCAAGAAGGACATAGCAAGTGTGGAGAAAGAAACAGATAATAGCAGATTTAAGATGGATCAGAGCCCGTTTCGACAGGGCTGAGAGGAGTGAGAGAAATCTCTGTTTCTCTCTCTCATCAAAAAGTTCAGTTTGTCATTGTTAAAGTCACTATGCACTTGAAGCAATATTGCACAGATAAAAAAAATACCCCTAATATCATCCATTTATGGAAATGTTTTCAATCTTTATGTATGGTTTAAAAGAAAAAAAATTATTTGCAGAAATCTCTTGCTCCACAACATTTTTTTATAACAACTGTCACTGACAGCTTAACAACTTTCGGCCATGTTCCGATCTGGCAGCTAATTAGGAAGCAGTTTGCCAGGCTATATGGATTAAAATGCAATCAGCTGCAGGCCTTAGAAATGTCAAGCGGACAAGGCTGCTAGTAAATATAATTCAAGGTTAAGAAAAAAATATTCATACTAACAGAACTGGCCTACGCTTACATTATAGAGTTGGCTTGCTGTTTTCTACGAACCAATGACCTGAAATGGATACTTTACTGATAATTCACCTGCATTTTATGTAGTAGATGCTAGTTTCTGTGTTTCTATGATTGGATTTAGACCAACTAACCCATTTTTTGCCTCAAGGATAACCAAGATTCGGGCTGAAAACATGAGGCTGAATCAACAATGAATAATATTACTAACTAAAAATGTATGAAGCACTGTAAGGAGTTTGTGTTCTTATTTGTCCACCTCCTCTGAGGATTCATAGGTTAGTTACGGAACAGAAGGCCTTGACACAACACAATGCCATGCCTCAGTCTTTTGCTAAATTAATCAGAGCAAATGCTCTCAAAAATGCCATAGAAAATAGAGAGAAAGTTTAGAATTTATAGTGACCTGTTTGCTTTACTGATCTGTAACCATGTTATATAACAAAAAGTGCTAAAGATTATCTAATATTCCAATACAACTGGTAAAAATGGACTTTACTATTGGGATATCTATCTTACGGAAATTATTTGAAATTATAGATTTTAATTATCTGAAACAGAAACAGTCAACTTAATCATTATTTCTTCATTGATTTTAATGTAGCATCTCACTTTAAGCATTTGGCATCTGCGATCAGAACGTTCTCAGTTCCCAGTGGAGAAGAAAAGACAATTCGAAACAGATTAGGCAAGCTAATTGCTGCTCAAAATGGGCCATTTATGCCTTCTAAAACAATTCAAGCCTCATTAACCTGTAGGTGTGTGAGCATATACTATACGGTTTTCTTTTTTTTCCATTAGCCGGCTTTTTATCTGTTTTGTAAGCATTTTTAGAACAAAAGAACATCAACGGTGTAACCGTATTGTACAACATAAATCACGTTGACCTGTGGCTGATCTTTTAAAAAAATAACACCAAGCTGATGCTAAACTTAACCAGTGTCAAAATTCACATAGCAGTTGCAGTACTGTAAGTTTGTGAGGCTCAAATTGTTTTACATGGTAGGAATTTGCTTGTCTTCTGTTCCCATTTTGAGCAGTGGGTGGATTGCTTTACCTGTCACAAATCCTCCACTTTAAATTCATCTTACTTTTACCAAGTTAGTGACTTTTTCTCAAGATTGTGCAAATTTTTGAAAATTCCTTTTTTTTTTTCATTTTCTCCCAAAATTTCCTGGCAAGACATTTCACAGCTTTGTTCCACAGTAGGCGGCACAGCTTCTGAAAACAGAGGCCCACGTTCCTGCCGCAGACACGCTTCTCTCTGCATCTACTTTGTGCAGCGAGTGGCAGAGAGGAGCAAGCAGCATCATCTGTCACAGAGCTGCTGGCATGGCTACAGTCTTGATCTTACAGATTACTAACAGATGGAGGATTCGCATTGAGACAATAAGACATAAATAAATAATAAGAAATATAATAAATAAATACATTCTCTATTAAGGTTTTTGTAATGAAGCTTTGATTATTCCTGTTGATTAAATCCAAAAGGTAATATTACATGTACTATTTCAGTAAACACCGGTTATCTAATAGGACAACATAGCATGGCCATGCATGTGTCAAGCACTTGTTTTTGCTTTTTATGTCATTTATATAACAGCATTTGAGCTCAACCAACCTTTCCATAAGAGTTTGAATAAATCTATAAAGTATATTTTTCCATCTTACAGATGCTCAAACAGACTGAAAATGTGAAAAAGAGATAATCAAGGAAAAACATCTCACCAATAAAACCGATGGGACATTTACAGGTGTACTGGGGAGGGGATGACGGCTGATTTGTTGTAATGCATGTGGCTCCATTCAAACAGCTGTCTGGTTGCATCACGCAGGCATCGCCTACATGTTGACAAAACTCTCCGATCCACCCCGGGGCGCAAACACACTGCAGGAGTACAGTACATTATTCATGTGATCAGTGGCACAGGACAGCATTATACTGTAGGGTTTGAATGCAGTATGTGTCAAAGCAACAATAGAGCAAAAATATATATATATATATATTTGCTTTCTGTAGGTCAGCACACTGGAATTCAAATGAAACGATGACATTAGAGGGTGAGGTTGTTGGCTTTCAGTTTTAAATGTGTTAGCTGTTTTTTAACTTCAAGAATAAATCAATAAGTATTGCCCTCAAATAAAAGGGTCAGTTCATAAACATTACAGAAGATGCTACACTTATGTATGCCAAGCAATATCTGCCCACACACATAAATGTTTAATCTGCCTGTCTCCCTAATATCTTCCACTGCCTTACTATGAGAAAAGGGGAGACTATTTGTGTTAGTCAAAACATTGCAAAGCATTAAATAAATTGAGCGGTCCTTTCATGCTCAAAGTGACTTCTACATCCTAACATCACTACTAATGAAATTAAAAAAAGAGGTGAAGACAAAATTCTCCGGCTGATAATGGGAAACAAGGACACATAGCTCCAAGTTAGAAAGTTCAAAGCTACATCTTAAACAGTCTTTGATTCATCTGGCAACAGTTTTAGTTCTGTACAGAAGTCAATGTAAAAACAAATGTAGAAATTAAGAAAGTAAAAATGTTATTATTAAAATACATGGTCCATTTGTAGTGAGTAACAGTTCATGTTTATGCCTGACCCCAGCTGGAGGCAGACCAACACAAAGCGTTGAAAAATCGATTTAAGATCAGAAGCCCTCTCAGTCGTCTAATGGAAGAAGACGGATGGAGAATAATTAGGAGCTATAGGGCATTAGGGGCAGTCTCAGGTGTTGAAAAAAGATGCAGACATTTGAGAAGACTGAGCAACACAGAGAGAAATTAGACCAGATCCTGACTATCTGAACAAAGTCTCCACATACTCACAGTGATTAATGGAATTGGATTAATGCTGCCTTTAAACACTCCAGCAGCGATGCTCTGATATTTTCCCAGTCTTTTTAGTTTCAATAAAAGATTGATTTTCTTATGAAAAGAATGTCAAAAACCTAAGATGGAAAGACCTTTCACATAGCATAAAAAAACAAAAAGCTACGTGTGTTTTATACACTTTGTCAATGTGTTTGAACGCAAAGAAAACATTTTATTAAGCAAAAGATAAATGATTGTAAACACATCAGCTAAATTTTTTTATTAAAATCAACCCAGTTAATAGCTGATCAATGCATTGTGAAAAGAGATATTATTTTACTATCAGAAAAGTTAAAAGGGAATTAAGAGGTACATATGCATTATTCAACGAAGAGATAAACACAAATGATCAGATTCCTGAAACATGGTGTCATTAAGGAAAGAAAGAAAGAAAGAAAGAAAGAAAGAAAGAAAGAAAGAAAGACATTTTTTGTTTCAATCTTAGCATTAAGCCCAAATGTTTACTGTAAGCATTGCTCTGCTTGAGAATGAGCTGACTGTGTTCATACCGTAACCCTCATTAAGATGCAGCATCAGACATATTTTGTGGGCTTGGAGTATTTCATTACGACTGAAACATTGAATTACCTACCTGATATCCGCCAATTACACTCAAGCACAATCCCTCATTTAGGCAGCTGATATTGAGCAGCCTGCAGAAGTCAATTATTTCTTCACAGTTCTTCCCAGAAAAGCCACTCAGGCATCTGTTGAGAGGAGGTCAGTGTCATCAAAATCAATCCATGTGAACCCTTAGCACTAACAAGACACACTGCATTGTTTCGTTTACAAGAGACAGGTGGTTGTAATTTGGTTTTCCACATCATCTTATTGTGTTACGGACCTGGTCAAAACAGTGTCTGAAAATTTTTTCTTCCAATTACTTTGACCTGGATTGTCAAATGGGTGCATCATAACAAATTAAGGTCCATCATAAATCACAAATTATACTCGCCTAGATCTGCTCGTTTCTCTAAGTGTAGTGGCTACTATGACAAATGCTTACCACCCACCATGGACTGAACTCGTAGTTTTCACACTGTTTGTTTGATTTTTATTTGTCTAAAAGGTGTGAGAGAGTAATGGCCACTCTAATGAGATACAAAACCAAACTGCAGTAACCTAAAAATGATAGGAAACCTTTCATGTTAGGTCCACTAGTGAGTTAGAAGAGCAATTTCATCTTCTGTTTACCAAAGTGTCTCCCATGGGTGTGTCGAAAAAGAAAAACACAAGCTCTCACATCAGTTTTAGTCTGGGGTAAAAACCAGGTTTCGGTGTGAAGATAAGTATCTAGAGGGCATCAAAGGCAGAGTGTAATCTAGCAGAAGCCTGTTTCCTTTGAGAAGCTTCTGAGCAAAAACTGCTTCGAGATTAAATGGCCTGTCTGTTTACCTTTCACTTTTCAGATTCAGAAAAAGAATCAATAGGACATAAGATGGCAAATGTTAATGAAAATGTTGCACTGAAAAGTCTTTTTTTTTTTTTGTCTTTTCATTTGCTTTAAATAAAACTGTCTTACCAAAGCCTTTTCTTTTTCCTCTAATGAGAAAGCTGGGGTTGTTTTATGTTTTTGCATTGTCAACAATTCCTACGCAGAGACCAAAGTTAACACTACATTGCAAAACATCTTTATACTTTCCATCTTCTCAAACTGACTTTGACTCAACTATTTCTGCTGAAAACATGAATCTTTAAAAGTGTCTTTAGTGAACTTTGGTGAGTCGCATAAAGACTTTTGACATTCCTGAATTATGATAAGGATGTGAAATCAACAGCCGGAGAGCTCCAACATGAAACAGTCCTGCAGGTTATAAGCTAATTATACATCACAAAGAAACAACTGCAATGTATTAAATATACCACTATCACCATGGCCTAACATTTAGAGAGAAATACTTAGACCTTGAACTCTAAATCTGAGATACAGCTGAAGCGCAACGATAGCATAACGCATAAGCTACGTAGAAATGGATGCAAGAAAGAAATGCTGCGGCTTGGCATGTAACATTTTTAAAACTAATCAGCCTGCACAAAAGACTGATATGACAATAAAATAAGTTTGCAGCTCATTGTAAGTGACGATGATAATGTCAAACAGATAACTCAACATGCAGCTCAACGTAACAGTTCAGCCAACAAAGAGATTAATAAAACAAACCTGTTTTATAAGAGAATAAATGTTAAACATTATACATATCGCACAATGCATTACTGTTACCAGCAGGCCCGCTTTTCATTCAACCCAGCACAAATCCGTCTACACACTAAAAGACTGAGGACATTTATTGGCTTCATGCATTTATCCTGTATTTGTGCTTGTACATAAAACAACTTATTTTCAGGTTATTCCAGATGCACGTTATTGCACGGTGCGAACAAGGCCAATTAGATTGGCCCCATTAGATGGCACTCGGTGTTTCACCTGCAGAAATAATCCTTTCCCCTGGACACGCAGGTGGCATTGTTTAAACATGGCGATGGGCTACACATGCTCTGCTGCCTCCTGCATTCTGGGACCAAAGAACCATCTGGACAAACACATTCAGAAGCCTGCGTATAGAAGAAAAAACAAACTAGGTCACTTGTCAACTTGGGAAAAAAGGTTATATTACACAAAAGATGCATTAGATCACTAACTGTTTGAGCATGATCAATAAAAAGGGCTGTAGTGATGAGTTGTGACATGACCGAATTCTAAAAAAAAATCCCATTTCCTGAAAGATGTCAGTGTGTAAAATAGTAATAAAAATAAAATGCAATGGTTTGGAAATCACTTAAAACAATAATCTTACCTGAAAATGTGTCATTCAAAAAAAATTTTTTTTAAAAAGGTATGTTTTAATAAAAAAAAATTAAAAAACGCTTTCACTTTGGCTTTAGTTTCAGCAGTATGTTGGAATAAAATTGGAACAGAAACAACAAAAAATTGGAAAAGTTTAAAAAGATAGGTGACAACATAGCGGTACTACATTCTGCTATTCCTATTTATTTTTGTAAATATATTGCCAATATCAAATTCAAAATTAATAAAACATTAAAGAATTTAGAAACTGTACTGTACACAGATCTAAATGGAGTAGGGAACTAAATACGTTTTACTTTGTGTTTAGTGTATTATGAGAAGTTAATAAATGTTAATGCTCCTGTAATTCAAAAAGATAAAGCAACTAGAACAATATCTATGTTAAGCAGCAGCAGGAACAAGCATTACTTTGATAAATGTCCCTTTTAAACTGCTCTCCTACCGTATTCTTAGGTGGGTTGTGAAAACGTGGTGCACTTCACTATGTGTAATGAACAAAACAAAGGTTATGCAGAAGGACAATTAGAGCACTACTGTATTTTCCCCAGAGTATCCTCCAGAGCATTTGAAACAGCACTGCCTCTGCAAAATGTATGGTCATAATAACATTTCTAGTGAAAGGTGAAAATTGCAGCAGGCATCCAATTACAAAAAGGTTTTGATGAGAGCTATTTCAAGCTGGCACTTAAATATGCACAGGGTCATTCAATCAAAATGCAAGAGGAAGCAGGCACTCCTTCCCTCAGCTCATCTTCTGCAGGAAATATTAATTGCCATCGGAGCCTTCAGAATGAAGACATTTGATCATGTTTCAAGACACTATTAAATTTCATATGCCGTTCTTGTTTATGTCCCACTGAGATAAAACAAATAAGGGAAATGAAGTCCTCACATGCTCCCCTGCGGTGCAAATTTGTTCTCCCTGACATGAATATAACATGCAGTCAGAGTCAACACGAGAGTCGCAGTGGAGGCCCCTGAATCTTTCTGGACAATGACAAACAAATCCTTCGGGGCTCTCTGCACATGCACCCCCATTTCTGCATGGATTTGGGTCACAGGGGGCTTTCTTCTTCTCACAGGGAGGGCCTGCAAAACCAATAACAAAAGATTACAGTGCTTTCATTTAGGCTACATAACCATAAAAACTATAATGTGCAAAAAGCCTGTCTACTGGCAATCTTTGTCCAGCTCATGCTTACACACTCTACTCTGTGTAAAACTTCAGGTGGCAAATAAGGGCAGTAAATCGTTTCAACGCAAAATTACTGCATCCCTGAAATGACATAATCTATGGGGAAAGATAAGATTGACGTGTTTTATTGAAAAATGGAGATCAGTAAAGCCTTTTCTTGAAGTTATGCATGTATATAATTACATAAATATTCCAACAATATGACAAAAATATATAACTAAAAATATGCTATCTTATCTCAGCCTATTAACTGTTTATGCAAGAAACTCCCACTAGAAAATGATTAAAGTTGGAGCTGCTCTGCATTTATATCACCATGATCATCACAAATGTCACTTGTTAAATAGTTATTGTACAACCATTGCAATGTACCGGTAATTAAGAAACAATTCAGTCCTTGTTACTTGTTGTCTGTTTTTTTAAGAAACTGTCTGTCGAACATTTTGACTCTGATTAAAGTTAATCATTTTCCATGTTTTAGTTGGACTTATTTTCCTACAACTAGTAGAGAAACTGAACCTAAGTGCAACAGCAGCCAAATCATCTGTAAACGGATAATTGTATAAATTGAGAGCATATAGACACTCACACATGCAAGGCCAGACTTTTTTAATGTATGTCTCCATGTTGTGCTCCTCTAAAGACGGATAAAATCACATAAATAACTTAGCTTGTAACTTTTTGGTTTTGTGTGTGAAGCATTTTTTGTGTTATTAACCAGCAAAACTACAGCTGGAGAGTTATAAAAGAGTTCTGAATTCTTGTGCCACAACAAGACAAAACACATTAGATTTGAAGCAACTAGTAGATAATTCTGTTCAACTCTTTTAATTGTCTTTTTTTTTATTTTGTACTTCTATATTTAGCTATGTTCCAATATGTAAAAGAATAGTTTTAAATGCCCCAAAAAATACAACATACAAGTTTTTCCCAAGACAGTTTGTTTTACAAGACAGCATTTGCATGTTATTTATTTCTCTACATTTATATTCAGTTTAGTCCCATCTGACAACAAAGTGCCAAACAATGCATAAATGGTGGTTCTACTCATTGTTTGTCGCAGTTGTTTTCTTCAGTGATGTTGTGCTTGCAGAGCAGCACTTTAAGATGTCTGCAAGCTGAAAACGACGGGACTGGATTCGACTGGGCTTAACTGAACACCCTGAGAATATTTTGAACGTCTATGCACACAAATAAAAAATAAAGAGAAAGTCAATATCTCTATACAGAGTTCAGTAATAAAATGAAAGTCGTCATAAATATGTATAAATGATTCTCGTGGAGGATTTTTACTGAAGTGTAGAGTAAGTGGTCAGTGCTGCAGCTTGTTTACTGTAAGCATTTTCTTATAAAGTAATTTTCAACTAAGCTGTAGACAGTAGTTGTTTTTTTTATTTTTTTTATTTTGTCAGATATACTATAGAACCACAACATTTTCACCAGCGGCATCTTAACCAGAGGCAGGGCAATGCTGCAGTGACATTGTGTGCAAAGGATAAAATTAGACTGAATTCAGTGCAGGTTCAAGGTGAATAAAATTTGATGTTATTCCCTGGTGAGGGTTTTCATTTTTTGTGTTCTTCACATGGTGCCTACACATTTATCTTTCCAGTGACTCTTTCTTTGCATATTTTCTTTAATCCCCCTGCTGATACAAGTGCTCATGTCCCAGAGGCTCCTCACAGCCTCCTTTGTGGGCATCAATCTTACTGTGTACAACTTCAAGGCTTGCTTTTGCCTCAGCTCATTTTTACAAGTTTTCAGAACTGGTTCACTAAAAGCTGCACCAATTCAAACATTTCCTTTCACCACTTTCATTTGTGGCATATAAAATTGCTATAGCACTCATGGTACACGAGAGAAAAGGCACTAATAAAGGGCTTAACAGCATTCATGGAATTTTTTTTTTTTTTAAATCATTATGTGCATTTGTAAACTCAAGAAAAACTATAACCATCTAAGATAGAAACAGCTCTGTGCCAATATCTGATTTAACTGTCTAATAAGGGCAATGACTGCATATATAATCCAAATTATTCTTTCAAGTTTTGATTCTATTCCTAACAAGACTGTAAAATCAATTAAGATCACATAACAAATAGAAACGGCTCTATAAAGATGGTAATACCTTACAACATATGCTCCAAAGGTAGTGCAAAGGAGAGTCAAATCAAAAGAAAATCTCATTTGAAGCATCCCATGAGTTGGACTCATTATTCTGTGCGCATAGGCTTTGGCCTATGAGGGCAGCCAGCTCTGGAGCAGCCACTAACTTCCAGTTGATTAATGAGCCAACTGCAGCAGGGAGGTGGAGGAAGCACTAGCACCACAGAACTCCCAAGAAGCTGATGGGACAGCGGGACACCATGACTATACGAATGCATCCAGTTGAGTCTGATAACTTGAGAGAGCAGCAGCAGTTAAAGCAAATCAGATGAAAGCTGGCAAGGCAGAGGAGTGGGCATCTTATGAATTTATTTCTGATGTAAATTACAAGAATTGTTTGGGGCATTTTCTTTTTATTGTTTGGAATTTTTGTTGTTATTGTTGAACATTTTACAATAACAGCTTTTTTGTTTGGTTTTACAAAATGCTCTGTAACTTATGCCCCAGAATGATGGAATATAGGAAAATGGAAAATCAAATAATCCGAGTTAAATGAAGAGAAAAACTGAACGCTTGATTTTTCAGAAAAGTTTGAAATTTTCTAAAATGTGTCTTAAACATGCCTTCCGTTACATCAACTTTCTTTTGATGAGACTTTTTAATTCCTTTGGGAACTGAGGACACAACTGTCTCAACTGTCTGCCATTATTGTTTGATTCTCTTCATAATCCACCATCCATTTTCAATTGAAGATGGATCTGGACTATAGGCAGGCCAGGCAAGAAGAGCGCAAACAATGAATCTTTGATGACTTGCAGACTGAGATCTGGCAGTGTCCAGCTGAAATAACCTTCATATTAGCATACATTTTTTTAAAAATTCCATATGTAACTTTATATAATGGTACAATTATACATATGCAAGTAATCCTTGCCATGGAGACTGATGCAGCACCATCAAAGGTGATGGTTTTTGCCCCTTAGGCTGATTACTACCTGGAGAGTTTTTATCATATTTAGCACATAGGACCGGACATCTATTTTCCTAAAAGCAGCTGAAAAGTGGACTCATCTGTCCACCGTCTTTCCATTCGTCTGAGATTAACTCATATTGGCTGCATTTGTCTCTAGCTGACATATGGGTTCCTTGTCAAAACATACCCTTTCATGTTATATTTCTGGATGAAATTATATGATACTGTAAATGGTTTTCTGTTTCCAAGCCCACGTGGCTATAGTTATCATTGAGCTTCTCATGCAGTGGTGACAGAGAGCTCAAAGGTCACACTCATTCAACAGTGATTCTCATCTTTATCCACTGATATTTCCCTGGATCTTTTAATTTACAATGTTACACATTGCAGATGTTGAAAGTTCTGAGCTAATGTACATTCCTTTTTGTATTCATTTGCTTTTCTGAATGTATTTTGAACTAAGTTGTGAAGCACAATCCATCCTTGCTTGGACAGGTTGTAGTCTTCGGTAGATGCTCCTTTTACACCCAATCCTGACACCCTCACCTGTCACCAATTAGTCAGCTGATTGTAGAAGCTTCCATAATGGTTTTATTTTTTAAACATCAAATATCTCTTTATTTTTTAAGAGTGTTGCTGGTGTTAAGTTCTAGTTTTATTCATATTTTTTTTTAGCAGAGTAGACCAATCAGGTGGTAGTTAATATTTTTCTTTGTGTTTGTGTCTATTAAAGGTTCAAATGGATTAAATTAAAAGAAAAAGATTTAAGTTCTTGATTTATTAAAAAAAAATAAAAAAATTCTGGAATAGGGTTTTGTATTTCAATTTTAAAGAAGATAACCTATATAATCATCTAAATCTAAGAGGCTCTCCATTTACCCACGATCAACCCCCTTTCAAGCCAATCCAATAGAGCAACAATGGCCCAAATCTGCTCTTGTATAAAAGGATGGCAGATATTTCTGCACGCAACCTTAAATCTACATATCTAAAATAATAAGCTAAAAACATGAGCCAGACTCGGAAGGCAAAGCCAAGACACTTCAGAAATTCTACCTAGACAAAGTATGCCGCAAACAAACCAATGAATCATTTTAAAAAGAAAAAGCCACCTGGAGGGTTTATTCAAGAAAGATTATTGCCAGCTTACTTTTGCAGGGCAACTCGAGAAGTATCAGAGTCTTACACCCAATTTGTGAGCAATATCTATTCACTTAACTGTACTTCGCTTCGGTAGATGAGACTAAATAATGAGTGACGCAGTAATGTCTCAATATTAGACCACCAGATCATGATTGCCATCTAATTTTCAGACAAGAGTATTCAGTACTGCCTCTAAATCACAGTGTAAGAAACAGTTTGGTCTTTATGAATGATTTATATGATGGGGGTATTAGAATGAAATAACATTGACTTGACTAAAGTAAAGCTGACAAAAACATGAGTGTTAATCATGGTAATTAATGCAGAATTTTGTAAAACAGAACAAGAAATCAGAAAGAACAGAAATTACACCATCATAAACAAGGTTTGGAGGTCCTTGATCAGCACACTTGGAACATAAACAAAATCTAAATGTCGGTATGTTGCGGCCTTTTTTTCTCTCTCTCGTCACATTTATAAATCAAAGCTTTGATTATAATGTACTCAGCAGAGGCAACATTATAAATTACATTTAAACTGATTGCTGTAAACCTTTGTTTTATTAACTCTGACACGCTCGGTTAGCTGGCAGTTTAGCCTTGGCCCTTTACAGCAGCACATCACTTGCTGTTACATGATGTATTTGATTTGAAGTGGTTGCATCATATATTATGATGGTAAATATATCAGAAGGGATTAGCTTTGTAGCCCATAAGGAAATTCAGATATTTTTGTGATTTATCACCTTTGTAGTTTTCACTTTCCCCATAGATAGTCCCCCTCTTACTGCAAGGCAAATGGCAGCGCACGTGGAACTGAGCTGCAACAAAGACTTTCCACTGTCTCTGGTGTGAGGCATTGTGGAAAACTGTTTGATGTGTCTGCTAGTGTTTAAAACTGTGACATAACATTCAAAGAGTAGGTTTTTATTGTCACTGTGACAGACAATCCATCTATATAGCACCAAGAGGTAGCTGGAAAAGAGCTGCTTACCAGTGAATCCAGTGTCACAGATGCATTTAAAGGAGGTGGGTGACAAACGAACACATGTCCCATTTTCACATATTCTGTCACAGTTTTCTTTCCCAACAACTTCAGAGCAGTTAACTCCTAAAACAAAAAGCACACCAGATGACAATTGCAAAGAAACATGTTTTTGTTTTGTTTTTACCAGCCATGTAAACAATATAGTAACTCAAACTCAACTCCAACTCAGAAAAATTAATGTGGATAGGAAATTCAATAAAAAAATGGATGAATAAATGACTAAATAAATATAAAATAATAAATAAAAAATTTATAAGATATTGTCAAGTCAACTTCAACTCATTTTCTTCAATACATCCATTTCTGTATTTCAGCTCTGAAATACATTGCAAAACAACAACAATAATAATAATAATAATAATAATAATAATAATAATAATAATAATAATAATAATAATAATTAGGGCTGGGTATCATCACTAATTCCCTGAATCGATTCCATTCGATTCACAATAGCCTATTTCGATTAGATTTCGATTTTATTCGATTTGATTTCGATTCATTTACAGCTAACTGTTTAACAACACTTATTTTTCTTTAATCTCAGGTAACTCTTTTTTTATAAAACACGGAGCATGATAATAAAATTGC
>JBBBVU010000017.1:10902161-10918987 GCA_037177055.1 Atherinosoma microstoma
GTGTGTGTGTGTGTGTGTGTGTGTGTGTGTGTGTGTGTGTGTGTGTGTGTGTGTGTGTGTGTGTGTGTGTGTGCCCTGGGAGAGGGACTGCTTGAAAGAAAAGAGCTAATTTTATGCCATCAAATTACAATTATCTACTGTAACTGGTTAACCAACCACATTAACTGTTCATTTAAATATGATGGATGATTATAATTTACCACATTTTGAAATACAGTGAGATAGCCTCATGAATTCACATTACATATACAGAGGTTTATTAAAGAGTAAAGATGAGGAAAGTTTTACCTCGCACAGTCAGTGGGGTCTTTTACATCAACATTTCACCCTGCCATTTTGTCAATCTGGCAAACATGGCTGAATGGAGAAAATATATCCCCAAAAATCGATTTAAAGCATTTTGCAGATCTGTCAAGAAATCCCTCTAACATGCATCTGAAACTACCCATCTTTCATCAGATGTACAAAACTAAATGAAGTCCACTTTTTAAGTGTTCTAAATATATATTTAATACTTTTCATGAGCCCTGCACATCCAATATACCAATTCTAACTCTTATGAATATTAATTCACATGATGCATTAGCAATGAGTGAAGACGATTTTCCTACTTGCTTTCCAGGCTAAAGAAAAAAAAAAAAGCTGACAAATTTTAGCCACAGGATTTGGGAGGGAAAGGCTTGAGCAGCATCTGCTTTTGACCTAGTTATCAGTCAACTTGGCCTCCCTCCAACATAATCATAACATCTGTAGTGTGATCCGAACAAAATGCCACAACTGTCCATTACCCACAGGTGTCTTCAAGTCACTTCTGACTTTCCTCAGTTATGCTGTAATTCCCTTGATATATTATTGGACGGTAATTGGATGGGGAGTTGCCATGACTCAGACAGGCCAGAACATGAATCAAGTTGGACAGAGCATATCTTTGTACCCAATGACACCTGAGAGGTCATTGCTCTTCAAGTCCGTAAGCATGGTATTCATTTTGATGGGTAATGACAGTGCTACTGTTTCTAGGGCCATGCTATTATGACAGATATTTTGTTTCCCTGTGCTGGATCTTGACACCACTGCAGCTTGTAGGATATAAACTGTACCATGGCAATGTTCAAAATGATCCCTTGACAAACAACTGATAAGATTTAAAAATAGTTTAAATGATTATTGTTTCCATTTTAATAGACAATCAACTGTAGAGTCATTACAAGGTTAAAAGTAGCTGACAACTAGGTTGGCTGTTCAGTTTAGAAACATTATGAACCTCATTTAAAGCAAAATTTCTCTCATTAAAAAAAAGGAAAATATACATGGAATATTAAGTTGCTTGCAAGGAATTAAACAAAAGAACAACTTTTATCTTTGAATATGAAGTAACAGCTTGTGGTCGGCTTGCATAAATGACGATGAGGCAAAACAGCCAAGAGTAACAACAACACTTTGACTGATATGTGCTGGACTTATTTCTTGGCAAAATTAACTCACTTCCTGAGTCTTGTTGTCATTGTCGGGTTGCCAGAGTACCTGCAGGATATAGGGAGCAAGAGTTAAAGGTGGATTTTGTTATCTTTGAAGAGGCAAGCTTGCAGCATTCCCAAGTTTAATGTAATTTTGCAGCACCGTGTTGTGGTATACCAGAGTTTATTCCAAACAGTAGCATCCTGTGCAGAAAGATATACACCTTTAGTATCCGAATGAAAACACCAACAAACAAAATGATAGAAATGAAGAAGATTAGATTAGAAGAAAAGAGAAATCACTGGGCTATATGGGACCCCAAGCAATGACAAAGAAAAGTGATTTCAACCAACCACCACAAATTCAAAGAGCTTAACAACAGCATTCATGCTTGAGAACGAAATGAATACAATTGTTTATTATTTGTTTTGAGAGTCTAGTGATAATATCTCTACAGAAGCTTTGAATTTGCAGTTCACCACATCATTCTCTCCAGCTTCCAGCCTGTGGTTACTTAACCAGGTGCTGGGAATGGCTCAATTGTGCATTTGTGAGGCATGAGAGGCTGTCCGCCTTGAAAGTTTCCTTAGTCAGCAGGCTGGTTCCTTAGATGTAATATCCTGTTTCTGTACTGTGTGCTGCAGGTTATTTGTTATATTTCCCCTGGCGCTTCATACAATAGAGTGTTCAAATGGAGTTGAGCCCGTGCAGTGAAATGACTGTTTGCTTTTTACTTAAACATGTAGCTAAATACTGTGTGATTAGAAGAAAATGGTGACATGATTCTGATGCTGTATTAATATTAGAATCCAGAATTGATAGTGTTTAAATAATTGGTATAATCTATTTGTTTATTTATATATGCATTTATATATCCCCCCCCACCTTTTTTTTTCTCTCTTGACCTTGGGGAGCCCTGGAGGTGTTACTGGTCTGTTCTACTACATCACTTGGTGCATTCCTGTATTTCAATTCCCAATGAACCATTTGAGGTAAACATAAAAGCATGAATTTTTTCCTTTAGGCCTGTCATAAATTTTTCTGCTACGTTATGCTATATTTTGTGCAACATCGTTTTATCCCCTCAAGACATCAAGGCAGCTTCCCACCTGAAATTATTTAGTGCATATCCTTATTTCTACATAAACCAAATTTTCTGTAAATATAGCTGCGCCGATAATATCAGTGACAAGGTTTAACTTATTTACATGTACACAAGACTCTTAATAATCAGTTAAAAGCTGTGGGAATACACCAAATACAGTTCTGTATTCCATTTTCAAAATGCTGTCATTTTGACCCAATTATCCATCAGACTGTATTTGCACAGACAGCAGCAATTTTCTGCATCTGTGCTTGGAGGAAGAGATTTACCCTGCTCATTGCATAATCATTTCTTTCTTTTTCCTTGCTATACTTAGCAAAAAAAAAAGAAAAAAGAAAAAAGCCTGACATGCTTAACCAACAAGGCCCACAGACACCTCCATCCCTATGTACTGTTTTCCAAGGACTTTTTTGCTTTGATGTACGAAGACCTGGCATTGTTACCGCCGGGACGGTGTGCCTAGCATGCAAATACAGCAGATACTTATTACTTTTACAGCAGTGTTTCAGGACCCTTTCTCCTTGTTGCTTGTGCTGAAGGTTAGTTTCTGTGTTATGGATGTGCTTTTGCGTTCATTTTTCACAAACAAAGGAAAAAAAGCAGAATGTGTGCATCATCCTAAACAGCCCTCCCCCCACACCCAAATATTTACCATATGTATTCTGCATTACAGCTGTTACACAGAATTTGTTCTCTTGTCTGTTTACAGGCTATTTATGTAGTTTATGAATCAAATAATATTTTGTGTCATTTCATGCCAGCTTGGCATTCTCATTTGCATGCTCAGAAATGATCATTACTATCCACCATCATGTAATATAAATATGGGATAAAAAAAATTGCTGCGATTTAGGAAAAATATATTCTTAAATGCACAAAGTGATTAAAATAAGGGTGATGCATAATGAATATCTCAGGAAATTCAGAATTACATCAACTAATTCTGGTGAAAAGTGTGACCTACTAATAAAACTGAACAGTCTATCTTAAGAGTAGTGAGTGGACCTCAACAGATTAAAAGAATATTTGTTACATGAAAAATAATGTATCCAGCTCTTTAATCCCAACTGAATTGCAGCAACTGACCAGCAGCTGTAATGGTATTATGTACAATAATAATCCACAAGCTGCAGGTAATGCTCCCTAACAATCTCAGAGGTTGAATAATAATTCTCTCTCACCAAATACCATGTTGAAAAAAATCACTGACAGAAAACAAGTAGGAAGAGTAAATACCCTGAGGCTGTATTATTTTCTGCTAAGTTTTTAAAATCATGACTAGAAATTTAGCAAAAAACAAAAAGCAAAGCAAAACACAGTGAATTAAGACCAAACGTTGGACATTTGAACAATTAAGTCCAAAGTCATGATGAGAAGCAATGAACAGAAAACACCTCAACTAACATTTAAGTTGTGTGTCAAACACAAAAGGATTGCCATGAATGTCTTTTTTTATGCTCTAATTTGGATAATACTCCTCTGTAACCAAAACCTTAATTGCCTCTGTAATGTCAGCAAATGTGCCTTTGCTGCATGAAACCCCTTTGCAAGACAAATGTTTTTTAAAAGCTGCAGATCAATTGACAATTGCTTTATATTAAGTATAAATGGAACGTGAACAATTGATGTGAGGCAGTGTGCTGGCGTCGCTCCAAGACGGGACTTTCAAACAGATGGGAAGCTGGCTCTGCCAGGTATGGATGCAGCAACAATGCCAACAATGTGATGTGTAGTGATACATAGCACACACTACTCATTTTAAGGTTTTGCTTACTCCTTCTCAGCCGGACTTGGGAATCGGGAGTGTAGAGCTAGAATCTGTCATACAAGCACTGATAAAGTGGTTATGTAAGTAATTGATGGACTGAAATGAAAAAAAAGAAGCAACATTTTTTACGGCAGTGGCGGAAATGGTCCAAAAATAATATTGCTGTTGAGTTTTCAATGTGAATTCCTGACCCTTTAGTGAGGTAATTTCAGACATTAGATATTAGGACATTTTAGTGTGGAAGTGCAATTGGATGCTCTTGAAATGGGATGGTTTTGCATAATGAATTGTATAATACTGTAGCTCTCAGATAGCAATCTTTGCTAATACCTTTCAGAGCTTTATAAACTGTATGCAGCTGTTAAGGACTGAATTCCAGGTAGCTTTACAAACATACTGCCCAGCGTCTTCATCCAATCAAACTCTGCATTATATTTGAGCCTGTAAAGGTCATTCTGACTGGCACAGAAATGCTGCTGACTGCAACATTAGGATTAATATGATTGATTATAGTGAAAATGTAATTGACATCACATTTACTAATGCTGCTTATTTAGCTAAATGCAGTACACTGGACCACACTACTTAAGTGAAAAGGAAAAGTGCCTTTAATTTAACTGAGACCCAGTTTTGATGTGTGCAAGGCTCTTCTCAAATTGCAGTGATTCACTGATACGGATATGTTTTAAAAGCTTTTTAACCCCCTGATGACAGAAAAAAACATCCAGACACAGACACCGTCTTTTGAAATACGCAGACAACCTCCTCCTACTCACTCTGCTCCTGGAGCAGTGCTCTGCAGAAAATATCTCATGCCCCAGCGTGTTTCCATCTTGGGTAAACCGAGTGGACATCAGATAGTCATCAAGCTTCTTTTCTGCCGCAGGCTACCCAGATACTAGACTAAATAGGACGACAACAATAACCCATGCATCTTATGCAGAAACAGCTTTTCCTGCCTACAAGACTTAGCTGAAATATGCTGTTAAAAAAAAACAACTGTTAAAGTGCTTTGTCCCAAAACAAATTTAAAGATGTCAAATTATAGCCCATGTTAAATTCAGAAATAGCAAAAAGAATACTTTGAACTAACCAAGATTCACCTAACTGGGGCAACTGTGTTTTAAAATTGGATGAAAAGCTTTTCCATGAATACCAAATGAAGTGTCCATTCCAGTTTAAATTCAGAATCTATTCGCTGATGGGGAAATACAATGTGTCCTTAAGGTTACCGCTGCAAAGAAAACTTGCTTAAAAAAAGAGGTTTGACAATTTTATGATGTATTGTCTTTATGATGTCTGTGGCCAAAACATATAAACACTGACATACAAAAGTATGAAGAGAACTTTTGTTCTCTTGAAAAGCAAAGCAAGTAAAACATAACATTACTTCCAAAAGGCATTCAGTTGAAAAATCACATTTTTCTGAATATTACATAGTAAGACAACTGTGACAAAGAAAGTGTCCAAAGAAAATGTTTTGGCACAATCCATGACCAGTATTAAGTAAAACCCCCTCTGGCAAGTATCACACTTTTTAAATAGTCCTGATTTTGGTTTTTATCCCCCCCACCCTCTACATTCTCTCTGTTTTATATTCCTAGTGTTGACACTAATTCTTTATTTCTTGATGAAAGGATTTTTGTCCATTCTTTCTTCAAAGTGTCTATTTTGATGTGGGCTATGGCAACCCCTTCAGCTTGTGCTCTGGGGATATTCTATTGTGAATTTGGAAGTATCTTTAGGTGTATTCTGTTTTAACTTCTTCACAAAATTGACCAGACTTGTTTGGATATTCTTTTGATACAAAAACTTGTGTTGCAGAAGCAGTTGTTTTCTTCTGATGACTCAGTGGAACAATGTTTTCAATCTTTCACAAAAGTTTCTGCAGACAAAAGTTTTGAATCACCTGTCCAGCAATCCTACCAACAGTTATCTTTCATTTAATTTTGTGGTCTACCAGATGTTATCTTGAAGTCTAGTCATTATATTTTCTCTATTATTTATTTCATGTCTTTTTTTTTTCACACATGTCTTGTCCAGCATTGTAGCAAGCAAAATGATTGTCTGGCTGCTGTTTTGTGCCGAGCAAATTTACTTTGTCAAGTAAAGCTTTATACGTATAAAAATCTTTATTTTAGTTTTTTATTTTGAATTTGCACCTTATTGCTGGACTCGACCAGAGGGGACAGAAAGAGAAAAAAAAGAAAAAAAAAACCACCATACAGAAAACAATGCAATCCAACTGGACTACAAACAACACACTTTGCAAATCCAGACACACGGCTGAGAATATCCAACATTTTTTGCAGTGAGGAAAGAGATTAATAAATAAATAATTAATAATGATAATAATAATAATGATATTATTGATAATAATAGCAAGGAAAAGAAAAAGAAAAAATGAATAGCTGAAAAGAAACAATATATTTCAATCGATGCCAAAACAGTAAGAACAGTAAGAACACACACAAAGAAAAACTAGCTGAGAGTATCCATTGGTAGATACAGCTACATGACGACACAATGACTGTGACAGCACGCCGAATATACAGAGTGGAGACGTTCAAGGAAGAGTGGATATGCAGAGTGGTCATGCAGATGCCACTGCACCTGCATAAAGCTCAAAGACAAGCCAGCAGTCCCCCGAGACCCAGGGGATTGGCAGCTGCTCCGGAACACGGACACCAGCCCCCCCACCACGGAGAGACCAGGCGGCAGAGGGAGGCCCCAGGCAGAGCCCCCCGCAGCCGCCGGGCACCGGCCCAGGCAGGCCGAGATCAGCAGCCCCCAGCCCCACCGAGCACCGGCGTCCCAGGGCTCAAGAGCCCGGGGACGTCCCCCACCACCACAGGCAGAGGGCCCGAACCATCAACGGGGGGACCTTGCCCCCCCAGACGGCAACCCAATGGGGTCAGTCCGCACCCTGGTGCCCTAGCCACACCTCCCCAAAACACATCCACACCCACCCTCTTCCCCCAACCCCCACACATCCTCTCAACACATACAATCCCCACACACGCACTCCTACCCCCCCACCATCCATCCACTCACACCCACACAACCTCCTCCCTCGCCCCCCATACCGTCAACATGTATACCCCACACACAACACGCACTCATGTCCTCCCACCACCCATCCACACACACCCACACACCCCCTGCACTCACACACCCTCAACACGTATACCCCCTACACCACACACATTCCTGCTCTCCCACCATCCATCCACACACCCACATTCACACACCATTTCAACATACATCCCTCCCCCCACACACACTCATACACACCCCGGGGCTGCAACCGAACACCAGGGCGCAAACCAACCCACCGCGGCACATCCGGACAGGCCGACCCCCCACCCCCAAGAGAGGAGAGCAACCCCAGGTGCAAGAGCCCGGAGCCCCCGGCCGGCCCACCCCGGACACCCGGTCCGGAGCCGACGCCTGAAGATGGGTTCACCTGTGTTCTTTAAACATACAACAAACAACCATAGAAAATCACAGGGAGTCCTTTTACATCTGTTCAAAACAGTAAGATTTTAGCAGAAGAAAGCAGTTTAACTAGTGGAAGAAAATGTGGAGGTTTTCCCTTTCTCGACTCTCTGACATGACATGATAAACAGATAACATACAAGAGAGGTGACTATTCTCAGGTTAAACCCCCCCCCCCCCCCTAAAAACCCAAAAAACTAAACACATAGATTACACCTTTAAATATTCACATAGTATTCAGTAGTAAGTAGTAGAAAACATCTACATACCACAGTAGATGCTTATTAATATTTCAAAATACTTGACATTTGAACATTACATAAACCTTTGCAGTTTTACCACACTTTCTTGGCTTCAAAAATATATTGCATACCGAACCTGCTATTTTAAACTCTAAAATGGCAGCAATTTCCTTCGAACTGTCATACATGCTCACAAATGTCAAACGACTACTTTTCCTGGCAGTAAAAGCACTACCTTTACAAACTTTAGCATGACTATGCTTAACAACATCAGAAAATGTAACCAAAATGATGCAACTATAGCAATGTAGAAACAAATGCATAAGGATGTTGGAGGGGGTGAAAGTGGCATACGCCACAGGCTGTAACACCAGAATTCCCAGTCTAAGCCTCAACTGAACTGACTGTATATAGCCCAAAGACTTCTCTGGTTTAAACTTTGCTGTTTGAAGCAGATAGGTTAGGCATTAAAATACACGGTTAAACCAAAATGTAAGTATATGGTTACAGCTTTGTATCATATTGAGTTAACACTGCCCCATACAAAGCAACATGTAAAGGAAAATGTTATCTCATCAGTTCTGTGTCTTTCCTTGGACATTGCGACTTTTTAACTTATGGACAATTGCACTATTACATATGTCCGTATGAAACCTGGGTGAATATTTATAGCCATGCTTGCACCAGGATTGACTATATTGGTCAACCAACTGTTTTGTTGAGAATGAAATAGCCAAATAAAAAGGCCTTTTTGGTTAATGTCATTGAAATTAAACAGACAACAAATCTTCTGATATGTACTGTCACATTCAAATTTACATTTAAAACCTAAAGTATCATTAAGATTTCATGAATTCCAAATAACATAATTTATCCCTTGATCACTTCACTTTGTAGTCAAAATATGTGGTTTGGAAAGGCATATGCAATTAAGAACTTGATTAATTGTTATGATCATTCATGTGAAATGTGGAACCAATTTCATGAATGAATCCAAATTAGATGAATCCCAAACAATCTTTATATACTCTATTCCTTAGTTTATGTCTAAACAATTTAAAGACAGAATTTTAAGAGGATGCATCTGCCTTAGCTGCACATTCTGTTGAGGTTTGCATGTTAGAAAATGATACTTCATATTAACACAGGCAACATCCAATATATTTACTTAACGTCAGCATGTTATTTTTGTTCTCTATTTAACTTTGCCTCCTGTTCACATCTTTTGTCTCCTGAAAGATAAATGATAAAAAGAAGGCTGACTTGTGAAAATCACAGCTTTGCATTAGAAACTATTAGAACAACAGCACATCTAACCCTTTTTGCTTTAAATGCCGTGAACATAATGATGTGCTGTATTTGGAAGAAACAGAGAAGAAAATGGGCACAAGGATGGCAAAACTACGTGATTTCATTATGTAAGTTCTTTGATAAAGGCTTTACACCACCAAATAATGTCACTCAGTGATTACACCGTTTACATCTGTAAACTGTAGTCTTAGGGAAAGGTTGACCTTTGAGGGTAAACATGTAGGCTGTTCATTTAATAAAATGATGCAATGAGTCTAGAGTGAGTTGGATGGTATACAGTCCTCAACCAAAAACTGCCATGAATGCAAGTAAATGTTTCTGTCTGATGCACAAATAAATAGTCCATTAAATATTAATTTTTAGATATTTAAATGAACTTTAGGCAAAACTCATTGCCTGATTAATTATGATGAGGAGTATAACTGTGACCAGTTGATAAATATGTGCAAGAATTGGAAGAAAGTGACCTTTTGCTAATATAAATGTCTCTCACAAGGCAATATAATTGGCTACTCTGAAAACCACAGGGAGAACAATTAACGGTAACAAGCAAATATCTTTGTCCCTTAACAGTAATTTCAAAGAGAGCAAATATGATTCACAGCTGTGCCTCTTGGCCTTTACTATAATTTCAAATGATGCGCATTAGAATGCTACTTTTCTAATTGTTTAGGGTAAACAATATATGTGCATACCAAAAGTCATTTTCATGAAAAGAATAGTCACATGGTACACTGCAGAGGTTAGCCATGTGCAGGAAAAGACAAAGTAATTACAGAGATGTCTGCAGCTTCCTGGAGACCTGCTTTGGCTCAATATACACCTGACAATAGATAAGCTCACCCCCTAAATATGACTTGTCACACCTTCGAGACCTGTGACACAAAGCAGTGCACACATAGACTCTGATATTTGAGCAGCATTGCAGGGAATATAGCTTACATTGAACCTCTGCAAGACTTTAAAAACAGATACGATGGAAAGGAAGCTTTGAATGTTGTTTTAGATGCTCTACATTCATAGTTTGGGTATGTGTGTGCCATTTATAATGCATGATTGGGGGCACTGCAAAGGTAAATTAGAGTTTGTCTACTTTCTATTGCACCTGCGGAGTTGTGAGCCACTGCTGGAGCACATCCACGCTCGAGGAGTCTGGCTGTTGTTGGGTTTTTTTTGTTGTCAGCAGGATTTTTTTCACTCCTACATAATTCATAACTGTCCTTCACTTTCATATAGTTCTACTTGAATGCAAGTCAACCCCTCCACACAGACACAAAAATAGATTTTGGTTCTGAGCATCTTTTTCCTGCTTCAAAAACCCCCTCCCTCAACTTAAAAGCACTGGAAAAATTAAATCAGAAGGCAAAGACTATATCAAAGTTTAAATTGTTTTTTGCAAAAGTGAGTTAGGGATCTCAGTGTATTGTACAGTGTACAAAAATGTATCAATTAGCTTTTCAAATCTGGCAGTTTGACCATCCTTTAGTATTTTGAAAGGGTTTTTTTTAGTCAATGAAATGATTTGGAATATTCTTCCGTCCTTTTTAGATAGGAGATACACAATAATCATAGCTTCATCCATCTGTTAAAGTGGGGCATTCAGTCATTCAGACAATGGTCACCTTCAGTATTATGCTCATCAAGGCTTCATTCAGACATATCTGGGATGGAACGAGAGCCATGGTGCATGCAAGATTCACACGAGACTGGACAGTAAAGTGAGGTTTCATGTAAAAGTCCTTGAAAGAAATTCTTATAATGGGTCATATTGGCAAAAAAAAAATCTGTATTAGTATACCAAATGCACTGTGGTGTTAAATATATCAGTGGTGGATTGAGCAGCTAGAAAAAACACCTTTCCTGCATGATTAAAATAATTGGAAAGTCAAAAGTTTTCATTTTCGCAACAAGAGCATTTGTTTTCAGCTGCTGAAAAATGTTTCCTTTAACTTTACCTGATGACACATTTACCTTCAGTAGTCTACTGTGTGTGGGAAGAGAATGCCCAGCTTACAAAGAAAAACAACAGGCATTTTCACTGTCAGTTGGTTCTTGGCACAGTTGGCGGGCACTTACTACTGAAAGCATTGCTATTCATTTCATGATACAATGAAACTGATATGTAACTATCTGATCTATTCAGATTCCAGGTGTAAATCCTTAGAGAAAATTAACAGGTGCTGATTCAGACATGATGATCACGTGTTTAGTTGCCATCAGATTAATGGAAACCACTGCAATGAAAAGGAGTCATCTATACAGTGTGTGTGACATATCAAAGTAAGAGGATCCTAGACAGGTGAGGAAATGAGGATGTGGGGGAGGACTGGGACAAAGGCAAAAATGGAAAACAAGACTGATGCAGAATCTTGGAGAACAGGCTGGAAGGGAAAAATATAGAATACAATGAAAACAAGGTGTGATTGGAAAGCTTGACTGCATTAAAAACAAAACATGATGAACAAAAAGGTTTTTATTCCTCCTCATCCTATATGCTTACACTTGGTCAGAAGCCTCTTAGCATCAAAAATCAACTGATGACATCTAGCCAGGAGGCTGGTGTTCGACTCTCAAGTCTGAAAATCAAATACCTGCATGAAAAGATCATAGTAACATTTTTATTCTAATTTGTTGAAGAACTGCTCAGTTTTTGTTATTGCTTTTCCTCTGAGGAAGTTGTCCAATTATTTCTTTTGAAGTTGTAGATTTTAATACCTTCCACCCATAGGAAGGAGGGCTGTTTTCCCACAGTTTCCAAACTAACTAATCACAAGAGGTAGCTTTATACAGTAGAGATGTGTGAGAGGTATTGATCTTCTAATCTAACTCTGAGAGGAAGAGAATAAGTGTGTTTCCCAAAATGTCAAACTACTCCCAACAGAAACCAGATAGCATCTATTCTGAGGGCAATTCAGAGAGATGACAGCAATATTGTCCGCAACTGAAAAATGTTTTTAGAATGATTGACAGAGGCTGGAAGAACTTTAAAAAAATAAATAAAAAAAATAACGTAATTCTTGGTTCAGACAATCAGTTATAATGTATTAATGATTAGCCATTCATTTTTGTGTTACGTTTTCATCTTGTGCCATATGGGGACCACAGCAAGGTCATAGGTCTGATGTATCTCCAGAATATGGGAAATCATGTTGCTATTAATATTTCAAACATGCTAAATGGAAAAAGATGTTCACATGGTCCAAACAGCTGTCCCTTTTTCTAATAAGATGATGTATATGAAAGACAATTTCCCACATCGGATTGGGTAAATGGACATATCTATTACTCGATGAGCCATTTATCTTACTAACATTGATGAATTCATTATGTTGACAGTTCTTCTCGGTATAATGAAATGCCACCCAAAAATTGGGTGTTTGAAATGGAGAGCAGAGATATCTACTCCAATTACTGAAATCCATCTTTCTTCTGTGAGCTCATATAACTTTGCAAAGTGTTGTGTCTGCTGCTGTTGAAGGTCTCTTTGACATCAAAATGATTTCAGAGCATCTCCCTTCAGCAAACCTGTCTCTTTAATTGTGACCTTGCATAGGTTTAGACAAGGATAGACAATGTCATCTTAAATTCATTATGAACCAAACCTGTATCATAAGTAGCAAATAAGATTTTATCACAATACATTAAAATAGCTGTGAGTTTTAGGTATTTTATTTCTAGACTTAGTATGATATATGAGCACAAACCCTGGTTTCTAAATGACAAAATAACAATATAAGAACCCAGTAATAGGAAATACAATTAGCAGTTTTTAAGAAAACACTATTGTTCCTATGATTAGCTTAATTATTCTGTTAATTCATCCATGCTTCTTGATGATAAACCCAATAGTAGTCCTGATTACATGTAGTTCTTCCAAGTTGCTTCTGTTTTCGTTTTGTTTTTTTAAACATACAAACAAACAGAAACTAACCAGACAAAAATAGACAAAAATGTAAGGAAAAAAACAAAAAAAACAAAAAAAAAAACTAAGTCTCATCAGGCATAAAGGACTCCATAGGGAGGTGTGTGTGCTTGTCTGTGTGTGTGTGCTTGTGTGACTGTGTGCAGTTACAGGTTAATTCTTATTGATTAATCATTATAACTATTATCATTACCATCGTCATCACCATCTATATTAATAACTTCACTGCCACCACGAACAAAATGCAAATTTAAAGGTTGTGAACATGTTGCAGTTGTTGGTATTATTTCCACCCAGAGTCAGAGTCAGAGTGATACTAGGGGTTCACATGCTTTTGACAATCACATGTATGCCCAATATAACAACATTAACTCACCAAACAGATTACCAAGTACATATTATCTCAATAGTTCATCATAGTTTAGGTCATAACTGTGCTATTATGGTTTGAAAACATCCCATGAAGCCAATGAACACGTTAACTATCCCAAAGGTTTCCTCTCCCTTGGTACTCATTGTAATTTGAGATTTTATATCAGACCAACATAAAGGTGATATATGAAATATATCATTTTTATATTTCATATGAAAATAAAAAAATGGTTACAATCTGCCCATTTCTTATCTGCAACATTGAAGATCACCACTTCTGTTACTTTTTTGTTTATTCAGCAGATTTTGTTCTGTTTATGAATTTAGACACTAAATCATTCTAAACTTATTTTTCTATGTCACTTTGCTTATATAAAATGTGTTGAATAGTGTTTGTATGTTATTTTCTGCCTTTGCACATATACACAATTTTAGTAAGCAAATTAGAGTCAAGTGTTTTTAATCACCAATATATTGGTCAGGTGTGATTGGGCAATATGTTTTATTTAAGGAATAGAAATGGGATTGGAATAAAAACTTTGATTTTTACAATATGTATGTTGAGCTGTATTGTGGCATATAGAAAGACACATCTAAAAACCTGAGAAGACAAGTTGCTGATGCTTATTAGATGCAAGTCTTCCAAACCCGCCTCTAAAGAGTTTGGACTCAAACCCACAGTCAGGGAGATTGTGTACAAATGGAGAAAATTGAAGTCCATTGTGACACTCTCCAGGAGAGGATCACTCCAAAAGGAGTCTGTGCATTAGCGTTTGATCACAAAGGAACCCACAGTAACACTTCCAAGAAACTAAAAGCCTCTATTACATCAGTTCATTTTGATGTTTGTGACTACACCGTCATGAGGACAATGAACTCAACGATGATCCTGCCAGGACTGAAGGTGAAGTCAATACTGCTCCCATAATACATACATACATACATACATACATACATACATACATACATACACACATACATGCATATGTATGTACATATGCACATATATACAGATATACATACGCAGACTTAATGAAAAAAAAGTATAAATTACGAAAAAAGCAGAAAAAAACATGGTTTCTTACATTTAAACAAGAGGTATTATGCTTGGATTAAGACAAAAAGAAAATCCAATATTGGGCTGTTTTTTTATGAAACAGTCCATACTGCGTTTTTTTTTTTTTTTAATGAAAGGTACTGTCATGTTTTAGACTTGTTTTGTTGTATCTGGATCAGGATGGATTGTTGTCATTGATGGAACACTGAGTTATGAATTATGGCAACAATTTCTAAAATAAAACATCTGGACATCTGTCTCTGAACTGAATTTCAAGAAAAAAAACTATCACAAAGCAAGATAGTGACCCCAAGCACACAAGTCATTTGTACCAAAGACTCATACAAAGGATTAAAGTTCATGTTTTGGCAGGTTAAGTCATTGTCCTGATCTTGATAAATAAATGCTGAATGATCTAAAGCAAGCGGGTCATGTTAGGAAAGCCACCAACATCCCAGAGCTGAAAACATTCTGTGATGAGAAACTGGCTAAAGTTTTTCAAAGCTGACCTTCAGGACTGATCAACAATTATTAGACATGTTTTGTTAATGTTGCACAAACTGGTGACATCAGAAGATTGCATCCTCATCATTTATCTCTGGGTACTCTGTGAAAATCAAATGCCATTTAAGATTGTGCTCATGTATATAAAAATATCAAATATTGTGGTAGATTGAGAAGCATTACTGCACCAATGTATTTGCCAAGAATGGCAAGAAAGATACATGACCTACTGGCTAAAATGATTGGATATGCTGTGCTTAAAAGGAAAAATTGTATATATCTTAAATGCAGCATCCCTGACAATCTCTTGTCATTCCCCACTGCCCAATGCTGTAAAAGCTTTGATGGGATGTGTGTCACCGAATTACCTCACCTACATTCCCCCATAGGCTTTCATTGTAGGTCTGTGACATGGGCACGGGCATTTAGTGAGACTCCCAAGTGTCACTGGTAGCACAGCAGGACCCTGTAAGGCTCCAGGAAACACCATCTATCAATGTCATAAGACCAATCATCCACATCAGCAAAGCTTTTCTTTCAGCTGCCGCAACAACACCCATTAAGCAGTCTCGCGAACCCTTTCCTTGCTTATATATTTTTTTAACCATTTATTTATTTTTTCTACTTTTACTTGTTTATTTTTTACTCCTTTGGTTTATATAATGTAAACTGGGATACGAACTATGAAAATTCTATTAGATTTGTCAAAACTATGGTCATGACCTTTGCACGAATCATTTAGAATCTTGGAGCTGAGTTTAATGGTGCAGCGTGTAACAAAATCGAAAGTTAATGACAGAAAAACGGAATATATCATTAAAACTGTATTTTTATTGGTATGTTATCACTTTACTAAAATAATTGTTATGTTTTTACAATCTCAGAATGAGCCATTTATCTCTACATGCTGTAGGGACACATACATGGCCATATTTTTGCCACCAATTTTACTATGGTGTCTCTGAATGGACAAACAAACAAGTCTGTGTGTGACATCCATCAAAACTGTGCTTGGCATTAAAAGTAATCTCTACGCCAACTGACATTTTTACCCCTAAATATCAGTCATTCTTACACAGCATGCCTTTAAAAGGTTATTACCAGCTAGATATCAAGTTGTATTTGGGTTCGTTATAGGTTAAATAAGAATTGGGGTCATTTTATATCATAACTTTTTTATTATCCTACTTTGCTCCTTGTAAGGTAAAGACCTATTTGCTAAACCTGAGTTATTGAATTTTGAAATTTCAAAATTTTCCACCTAGAATAGGGTCTTATGGTAATAAACTAGTAATGGTAATATGTGAAATGGTAATAAGCGAGCTGGGCGGCAGCCAAAGGCGGGGACCCTGGCGGTCCGATCCGCGGCTGCAGAATCTGGCTCTAGGGACGTGGAACGTCACCTCTCTGGCGGGGAAGGAGCCTGAGCTGGTGCGTGAGGTTGAGCGGTTCCGGCTAGATATAGTCGGACTCACCTCGACGCACGGCCTGGGCTCTGGAACCCACGTCCTGGAGAGGGGCTGGACCTTCTTCCACTCTGGAGTTGCTCACGGTGGAAGGCGCCGAGCGGGTGTGGGCATATTGGTTGC
>JBBBVU010000017.1:10920798-10953298 GCA_037177055.1 Atherinosoma microstoma
TATCTATCTATCTATCTATCTATCTATCTATCTATCTATCTATCTATCTATCTATCTATCTATCTATCTATCTATAGCCGCTTTCACACTTGCATTGCGGAATGCAGTAAAGTCCATCCGCTCTTTTACCGGAGTTGTCTTTTCAAAGATATCGCTTCCTTGCCGACTTTTTACGTCCCAGCTATGTTCAGATTTCGGGAAATGTTACGGATAAGTCGGTTGTTGAAGCAGGATAGGATGTCTTTGTGTTGCGACTTGTCCGGAACACGTCTTGTGCTTTCTTTCAACACAATGTGCAACATTGCTGCTTTTATGACATGGGAGCTAGCTGGTAAATGTTCGCTACAGCTCTGAGGTAAAAGAGTGGAACGTTTGTCTGAATGCAACTGGTATAAAAGACAGTCCGCAACATTAGCGCTTTTTCAGAGCAAGTCTGAAAGGGGCTTAAGGAATGTCAAAATATTTATTTTGTTTGTATAATTTCTACCACCCATTGGTATCAGAAAACAACAAAACAATTAATAATAACTTTGACAATGAAATTATAAAATTATAAAAATTATAAAAACAATAAACCCCAAGCCTTTGATTTACAGTAATAAAGCTATTTGTATAACCTTAATGTGGTAGAGGTGTCTGCTGTGTCCGGTTATCTAAGGTAAAACAAGTGTGGTTTTGTATACGTTAAAACTGACTAGCAGCAGCTAGCGAGCCAAGAAGTTAATTTCAGGCCACTGACAGTACACAAATGAGATGAAGTGTACTTTGGTCTGTAAAAAAGTTTTCATGAGTCTATATTCCTTGCATGCTGGAGCTCAAACATGAAATCCAAGTACGAAATTTAAAATGACTGGTCAATCAAAGCTGCACATCCCACATCTCAGTCTGCTGACTGCTCTTACAAGACATTCACAAGCCTTATAGTGCACAGCGAGCTTTCTGCCCACACTGCTCCTACGCTCCTGCAGCTCGTTAATGTGGATTCCAACAAGGAAAACCGTAGGCCTTATTTTCTTAGTGCAGATCATAAAATAGGACGTTGACTCATTCAGTTTGATGAAGCTTGCTGCTTTGGCATTACAAGAGAGAGAATGCCTTGGCTGATCTCTGTGCAAAGATGAGCGCTGACTGAACACATCTGGAATAATCCACCAGCACGTCTGGAGAGAGGTTCAGTTCAGGGCATGCAGTCATGTTTTACATGACCCATGTCAAAACAGCTTACAAGCAGGATCATGCATAATTTTTTTGGTTGTCCAAGCAGCAAATGGACAATGTCATCATCTGTGTCAGTCATCTGAGAAATGGTTACATCAGTGTCCCTGTACTGGTGAGCATTTCCTAATACTAGGACATGAAGTGTTTTGTGGAAGACATTGTATCATCACTTAAACCCCCCCCCCCTTTATTTTAGATGAATAATGATTTGTCTGAACGTGCATGCATATGCATGGGTTATCTACAGAGACACATTCATTTGGATACATCATTCCTGTATGAGTGCAAGGCTGCAGTTGACAGCTGTGTTGCCCTAAGCTGCAGTATAACTGCTGTAGCAATGTCCTCTCTGCAGCTTTTTGCTGTGAGGGCTGTGTTGAACAGCAGAGCTAGAAAACATCCTCCAGCCCAACAGCCATAAACAGGATTGATGTCTTCAACCAAGACGTTTGACTTTATCCAGTCAAGCTTGAGAGAGATCATTTGGCATCACTGAACTGTACTGGGGCTTTGATCGAATTGTTTTTCCCTTAATATTTTCATCACCTGTTTCCAGCAATTATCATTGGATGCTAAGTAATGGGAGGATAAGGAATGAGCCGGTATTATTAGTTCAAAAACTCCATTATGAGGTGCCTTTTAGATTTTATTACTCTTCTGTTAGCCTTAAGAGAAGTCTGCTTTAATTTGTGTATTCCTAAAGCAACGTTTACCTCCAATGTGCTCAATACAAAAGTACTTTTGCAGGCCAAACTTTCTCCTCTTCAGTTAATTGTAATTAATCATTTTGACATCACTTACATAGGCCAATCAAAGGGTGGATTTAGCTTGAAAACCCAAGTAAGTCTTGGGCTTTGAAAATTTAATGAACACCTAAAAGTACACTGAGTTGTAAGTCAAGGGGCTTTAGATATGTGTGAATTCAATTTACTTATGGACTAAGCGGTACAGAAAATGAATGAATGAATAAATTCCATTTAGTGAAGATTTCTTCTATTTCTTTTATTTTTTGTGTTGAAGACATTCAGAAAATATAATTCAAGTAATAGACAGAGGAGCTGACAGATACAGAGGGAAGGCAGATATAAAGACATCCCCAGCAATATCCGAATGTTAAGCATTTGTTACTGGTTCAGTTTTAAAACTGTGTCTCTTCACTTTCATAAAAGTCAGAAGATGTTTACATAACTGAGGCCTCTAAAATATATTTCACTTCATCTTAGTGTTTATGAAACCACTTCTGGATTAGTTTAGCAGAGACTGGGAAGGTATTAGCATCTAACAACATTGGGGCATAATGAGGGAACACTGTTTGAACCATAGCATGCATCTGGCCCTGCATAATAGCCTCATATTCTTTCATAGCTACTCATAATGCATTGCAATCATGGGCCCTATTGTCTCTCACTCGTTGCCTGTCCATACTTTTATAGGACCACCACTATAGTCTGCAACAGTCATTACATTTTGAATGCAATCTTTTGTTTTCTCCAGACTGGGGCCCATCTGGGTTTAGAAAAGTGACCCAAAGAAAGTAATTTAACTACTTTACTGTAGATCAGAAGTGGCAGGTTTTGTGTGTGTGTGGTGTTGTTTTCTTTTTTCATAATATAGCCATTTTTACACATGCACTGCTGCCCTAAACCTTCTAGACACATTCCAATACAGAAACACTCCCAGTACCAACTGTAGAAGATAAGGGTGGATGCTTCATAAGATTATCTGCATGTTTTTTTTTGCTCGCTCATTGATACTGTGGATAAGTCTAAATATGAGACCTCTTGATATCAACAGGAAAACAGTCATCATTACAAATGGGTGGGGAGTCTGGGTGGCCATTCTTGACATGCTGTGAACAAAACTGCGATTTCCACAAGTTATTTCTTGGACCTCCAAGGTGCTCCACTCTGGAATATTTCTGGCTGTGAAAGTGCATCTTTAGTGGGAATATCTACTGTGAAGTGCATAACAGCAATTGCAGAGATCTGGGACTCGCTCTCCACAGAGATTCTACACTGCAAATGTGGGATTATAGCTTAAATTATTTTGTATATATTAGTGGTTCTTTTGGTTCTTTCTTGTATTCTTTTGTGGTTTTAGACAGCATAATGAAATTATAATTTCTATGCAGCTTAATTATTTATTTTTTTTGGGGGGGGTGGAGGTTGTGACTGTGCATCAAGCCATCCCTGATGAAGGTCTATGACCAAAAGCTTGTTTGATAAAATGTTTTATTCTGCATAGATCAGTGTGTGGACCTTTCACCTTCACCACCCCAACGGTGGTGAAAACTACAGTAGTGTGAGCTCTGGTTTTATCCCTGTCTTTATGTAGGCTTTTTAACTGAAGAACATGTTTTATTCAGAGAAGGAAAATCTGAAGGTTTGACCGCTCACATCTGCATGATACAGATTTAGATGCACTAACATGCACACAACATGAGACAGGCTGTCACAGTGCATCATGGGTGTTTTTCCATTGCTTGGTAGTATATTTTCAGTGCAGTTGAACTAGAAGACATTTTCCTTTTCCACTGCAGGCAGTGTATCTCCTTAATGGGAGGTATTTTACTGACCACCATACCAACACCACCTGTGACTTCAAACCCATCATCTTTAGGTGAAATAAACAGAGCCATAGAGGCAACAGAAGCAATGACTACATGAAAATCACCTTGCTGTGGATGTTTTTCACAACATGAAGACAAACCTTGTCCAGAAACAAATGATTACAGCAAGTAAAAACAGCAGGAAAGGAACATGAGAGTTCAACAATTTCTACTACAAGTCACTATGAATGAGACCAAAGAAAAAGACACAAAAGGGCAAGCTAACTTAAAAGTATACAGTGTAACTTTTGGCCACCACTAGGGGGTTAAACCTGTAACTTCCCACAGGCCACACAACACTTTTGCAAGATTGAAATATCTGTCTCTTTCTGGGGTCCTCAGACATCGTGTTCACCTCCTTACTTTGTTCAGATTTGACAAACTTTCAAGGAAAAAGTAGCATGAAGCACAGCCCACTGTGTTTTATAGCTGTAGAACAAAGCGCTCCAGGTCACATGATCCCATGAGAGACGGAACCGCTCATGCAAAGTTACAATGTCTGGTTTCTGAAGAGGGCAGCCCCCTTGGAGCGTCAACAAGTGTCAAACACTGTATTGACCCCAGAAATCATCAATTGATACTCACATTAGTCTAATATTTGGGTCAAAGGTTTAATTTTGGGAGAAATCACAGGTTTAGGACCCCTAGTGGCCAAAAGTTACACACTATAAAAATTGACATACAACAATGAAAATTAGAAAACATTAAATGTATTTAATGTATTTTTGTCATGCTGTAACGACTCTTTATTCACTCAATACATTACAGTGTCTTTGTAATGATGTATTGATCAATCTGGCTGAGAATCTTAACAGAGGAAGTAACAAAAAAGAAAAAAAAGTATCAATATTTGCTACACTACTGCCAGTACACTTCTCTTCGCATGGCAAGTCGTTTGGCTTCTGTATTGAAGTTCAATAGATTGTTATATATGTAAACTTTAGAAAATGAATACAGTAATAGGCTACAGTTTGTAAACACATAATGGCTGTAAGTTGAAAGTACGTTCTTCTTCTTGCATCTGTCCTTTTTTGAACTACGCAAAACCAAACAAAACAAGATGTTCTACATTTTGTTTGCCTGATTTTCATTCCTAACATATTGGGTGATGTGTCAAGACTTTGTAGGTGCAGGTGAACAAAAACAAACTGAAATGAGACTTTAATCCAACAATCAACTGAATGTGTTTAGGCTAAGGCAGGTGCAAAGGTCTGGCCAGACTCCCAGTTGATTTTCATCTTCGTCATCAACATTCATGCAGCACATGTTATAATGTGCTGCCCCAGTCTGTCCCAGGTTTTCCACTGCCAGGCAAACTGTGCCACTGGAGTGCACATGGAAATGAGCCTGTGCTATAATCCAAAGCAGAATCGGCACAGAGCCTACACTCAGACATTTTCCAGGTTCTGTTTATCCCAAGAAATTGGTTAAATGCTACCTGCCACACTTATTCAATACCCTCTCGGGATATCAACAAAAGAACTGGGATGAAGTGTTTATTTTTAAAGTTTTCATCAAAATGACTCATACATGAACTTTAAATACTTATTTAACCTATATACTGCTACGTTACTTTGCTGTATTGTGACGAGTGTGTTGGAGAAGAATTCATTTTTAAAATTTTTGTTTGTTTGTTTTCTAAACCTTTCCTGACTCATTAATGTTCCACAACAGCATTGGTCCGTTAAAGTACAACTATTGCGACAGCAATATTCAAATTTCATTCCAGATGCAAAATTTCTAGCAGAAGAGTCAAAGATATTAGGCTAAAACCTCAAGACTTGAAGACAGAAATTAATAGGATAATGATTTTTTTAAAAATTGAATTGAAATCAAGAACCCTATTTCCCACAGTCCTCTAGTTTGACAAAAATTCGACATGATGCTGCACCTTTGGTCTTTGCCCTGTTTGTCAGAGCCTTCATACTCCACATGTTTAACACATCCAATAACAGTTTTGACTCCTACAGTCTCACCATCTGCTTCCCTTCCCATCTCTGTGTGATTACCACATTTTAATGTCACACAGGACTCCACAAATGAAAGCTAACAAGTTTTTTGCTGTCATTTAATTGCCATTAGTGTATTGGATAAATAGATCCTGGAGGATGTGAGACTAAAAAGACATGGTACAGCTTTTCAAGTAAATGTTATCGATGTTCATAGCGGCACTCCTTTGTCCTGGGTGAATACTTGATTGCAATCAAACCTCCCTTATCTAATCACTGCATTACAGATTAAACTAAATTATGCTAACAAAGGCTTCAAGCAGCAAAGCTTGAAATACTCTGTAGCCAGCAGTGAGCATTGTGGTTAGAGCAACAAAACCCAATCAGTTTTTAACGGTGGCAACTGATGATCAGTGAAAAACATTTGTGCTCAAAAGAAAAAGAAAAGGTAATTTTTGCCTATAGTGTCATGAAACTCCCTCCACATGAAAAAATGTATGCTTATGAATAATAAAAAATTGGGCTCATACATTGAGCTTTTTTAGAGTAGTATAAACATAAAAATCCACTGCTGCAGTACTTCGTGCATTGCACAGGTAGAGTGATAGCCGCATGTAAATAAACTGATGATGCAGATCATGTAGACATGAAGAAGGAATCATACCTCTAAACCACATTGACATGTTTACTCTGAACCTGTGAGGAATCATGAGCACCAGTGGGCTGCAGCAGCATGCTCAAATCACTAAAGCCATTGGGATGAAGTGGGGATCCTTTTAAAAAAAAAATAAAAACAAGCCAAAATCCTGGTATTTCAAGTATTTTTTAGTACTGCAACAGTAATTCACCTCAAATTATGGAGTACATTTACTTAGTAATATAAGTACTTAATATCTGACATAATTATGCCTCAAATGCTGTAGATGAAGAGGAAAAAGAAAACAAGAAAGATGAGTCAGCATTTTCTTTTGCAAATCAGTTGCTGAGAGGATGATGAATAATTAACAGGAGCTCCATTTAACAAGAGAAGAATGCTGATGAAATGCCTGCCCACTTACCCAAAGAAATTCATACCCTACATTAATATATATTGGGAATGGAGGAGAGTACATTAATATAGATAGGTATTTTCTATATGGGTTAGTTTAACTGGTCAAATGTCATTAGTGTAACCCAGGTTTATGAACATCACTGTCTAGTTTCTACACATAGCTTATTTACAAGATAGCTTTGTAGAATGATGCTGGGGAAAATAGACAAAGGCGTATACTCTGCGGAATATTTAACAGATTTTTAACTGCAAATGATTGCTTTACAAAAGATGAATTTGTGCTTTTTGTGCATGTAATCGTCTCATTTTATGTTTTGTGTCATACCATAACAGCATCCTTAATGTAACAAGCATTTTTGAAATACCAAAATGCTGACTGTAGATTCCCACAATACAACCCCACCCCTCACAAAATCATAATAATTTTTAAAATTACATAAGTATGCCTCTAATTAATTGATTTAAAGTCTTAGTTGATTAATTATGGTTTCAGTGTTACACAAAGCAGTTTGCAGGTTGTTGTTGTTTTTTTTGAAAAATCTGTCTGTTGTTTATGATATTTTCTTCTTCGCTTTCCTTCTGACATTTTAAGAAATCAAGACTAATCAATACCAGGATCAGCCTTAAAAACAAAACAACATGAGTAATATTCAGAATGTAAACACCCTTAAATGCCATTGTACAAATAATTCTCAGAGCTGAGGACTAAAATCCGCAGGAGATCTTACACAAAAAAATGCATCAATATTTGCTTTAGTATGGTACAATATATGATAGAGAAAAAACAAGATGTGAACATTATGTTTAAGCTTATCTTTATTCTTGACATTTTTGCAGCAAATGCTTCAAGACAGTCTTCTGAAATTGAAATTGCAGGGTTTATGTCTTCAGTTTTTTTGTAGTAAACTGGGCTTTTTTCTTTTAAATATCAGCAATGACAGTCTTGGCTTTAAATAGAAAGTGTACAGTAAGTATTTATAAGTATTGTAAGGAATGGATTCATAATCTTGCAAAACAAGAATAATAATTCAATTTCCTGCAGATGAGGTGAATATAAAGGCAAAAAATTTATATTATGTGTTTTTTTTCCCCCTCTGTCAGCAAATTTGATTCCACAAATTTTGTTTGAGAAATATTAGATTTTGTTGTAAATGCCTGATGACAGAGAAAGCGACAAAGCTCAGTGGAAATGCATCCATTACAATTAAGTTACTTCAAAGGGAAGCGTTTGTTGCCTTTGTGGGCTTTTTGGCTGCTTGAGAGGAGGAGACAGTTTCCCTTGAAACCCACATTGTTTTTTTTCTGTTTGAGAAATCGTGGGTAAACGTCATTTCAAATTTTGTTTGGCATATAAAAGAAAAAAGCTTTGAGCAGGCACACAGGGCCTTTGTGATCACCTCAGCAAGAATTCAAAAACATTACACAAAGAAAAAAGTGGCAGCCTGAATGACTTTGCAGTTCTACTGAAGCTTTGAAGTGAGTCTAAATGAAAAAAATTCCAACCAAGGACTTTTACATCATCTTCTAATGAATTACCTATATTTGAAATGACACATATATTCCACTAGTATCTCAGTGATGTTTTTATATCTGGGGAATGCAGCCCACATACAACGGCCGCATTTTTAGAGATTTAACGATTGAAGATTACTGAAACATGTGTGTAAACCAAACTGTCATCCCCAATCTGACTTAACATTTTTTTCCTCCTCTTTCAGTAGCTATTATCTGTTTATGGCGCTTACTCCTGGGCTATGTAAACATTTTTACTTTAGTACTCTGAAGCCTTAGAGCTGTTCAACAAGCTTCTGTTTTCACTGGATTTAAGCTAAATGTGTTTGTCTCCTCTCTGCCACCGGAACTCTAGGAATGAATTATAGACATGGAATACAAACCACAACGTTTACATGACAGCATGTAAATTCAAGTACGCCATTCCTCACTATGTGCCCATAACTAGAGATGAGTTAGTTTACATTAAAAATTAATGTCCCATTATGCCCCGGGGCCATTGTTTCTAACCTTGGTCCAGATACAGGCAGTCCTCGGGGATGTACCGACCTGTGCCACCTGGAAATACTTGGCTGACCTAAATCCTGGGCAGTAGTGGTACAGCCCGCTGTGACTCACCTTCTGTCTTTTGGTCTGAGCATACAGCAGGCAGACTGCTATTTTCTATGCTGTTTGAATTCTTTTGTGCACTCAACTGTAGCTATACTTTCAAAATAACGGGATGTATGATGACCTAGATTTAGTTTCCATTCAGAGAAGCCTGCCCTTACAGAATTAATCTATAGGGTACAAAATTAAATGTGTCCACAAATAATTCTGATGAAAAGCTTTAAGTTGTGGCACTTACTGCCCACAGAAAATTATCATTAGGGTCCTTTAAGAGCAGGGAGTAAGGCAGTTTGGATTGTAAGCAGCATATCTATACACATTCAGAGCTCATATTTATCAAATGTGTCCTTCAATTTGCTTCCTCTGGAAATGGAGGTAATTTGGCCAGAATATCTCTCATAATAAACTTACCCTTTTTTGTAATGAGTGGTTAACCCAAGTCTAAAAGCAAACATTGACCAAAGAACTATGTAGGCTGTGCTGAGAGCTGTCCGGCACATTTGGAGTTGGAAGAATGTGTCTATGACATTTAGACAAAATGAAATACTGTGTACTGCAGGGACAAAATACTATCTGGCTCATGTCATAAACCTTCAAGACATAAAGATAAATTAGCGTCATAAAAATGATATATTTCTCAATACAGAAGAGCTTATTTATCATCACAACATCATTTCAGTGATCTCTGTCATGGTGGCCAACAACTACTGAATGAATCTGCTCTTCTCTGCAAACATTGCCAGCTGCGACTCCCAGAAAACACACAGTGTCCATCTGTGAGACTACTAACCACAGCAGGCACTGTTCAAGAGTTATCACCACAGAACAGTTTTTTCCCCCTTTTTCTTTCTTCATTTTAGTCTTTTTCTCCAGTGAGTATCATGTCTATTAATGTTAACACATGCTATTCATATACTGAACTGGAATAATCAAATTTAGCCAATTTAGAAGATGGTAAAAACTGGAGGGGGGGGGCTGTCTGAAAGCACACAAGTAAAAGATAACGTAAAATACTCCCCCATTTCCTCCACTTCATCACTGAGGTGAGCACTGAAGTGGATAATTAAATGTAAACTGCCCAATGTAATTTGTCATGTCATATGAAGGACCCAAGGCATTTTCACAGCAAGCAGATGCTACTCAGCACTTCTTTAGCAAAATCTTTCATATGGGTCACAGTTTTCTTTGCTGTTGTTCAGGCCAGATGGTTAAGTTAGATGGTTTTGCCTTTCAAAACACCTATGTGCACGTTTTAATAGTTTATAAGTGCCTGCATTAATGAGAACCTATGTTGTTTTTGGTCCAGATGCCTGTGAGCAAAGCAGCTGACCACCAGCTGCGAGGTGATCAGTACCAGTTTTATCGGACAGACATGAAGTGCAAACAGAAGATCAAGAATAAACCAGAGGATTTTTCCTGAAAATGCATTCAGCTTGTTTATACAAAGGCAAGGTGATGTTTTGCACATTCTTTTTGGAGACTTGAAACCGAAAATAAATATGCTGACAACATTTGCCAAACAACAATCTCAGGCTAAATTTTAAAATCCCCAAATTTTCTTAATGTATCTTTCTCATCAGGCCAGAGAGATTTTAAAAAGGTGACACTGATGATGCAGAACTATCACCAGAAGATTTCAGTTACAGCACAAATAAATTTGATGCAACAGAAATGAAACACAACAAATATTGCATAATTTCTGATCATAGCAGAAACAGGCCAGCTCTTTAATGAATTTATTACAACATGAAACTGGATGTTACCAGATACAGCCATGGTGGAGTGAGTTAAATACTAAAATGATCTCCTCGTTACACAATATACCATGGTCAAGACAAAGTGTACGATTTTACTCTAGAAGTATGAAAGGTTACTATAAGTGCACTCTTTATTTATAGTTTCGTTCTCAATGGAAAAAAGTTTCTAGACGTTCTACAACGAGCAAAAAAAGTGAAAACCACCGCAGTTCTTGACTTTAAAGGCTAACATTTGCGTAGCCCACAGCATGACTGATGCAGTTCTTTGATTTAGCTTGAATGAAATGCTGAGAGGAAAGGATGTAGCCTGCTGTGAAACCTGCATAACCTCTTCTTATGTTCTTCATAAATTAAAGAGAAGCAGTCTGTGATCGCATTTTGACCATTTTAACATTGACTGCAACAGCAATTTAGCAGGAAATGTAAAAATGACATCCTTCCCTTTATTTATTTTTGTTATAATCTTATTATAAGAGACAAATGATGAACTAGACACAATTCTAGCTTGGTTGGCACAATGATAGACATCATTAGGGACATAAAGACAGAGACTGTTTAATCTTGAAAAAGAAAAAGAAACATGTAAAAAGAAAGAAAAAAAAACCCCATCTCTCCAGAGATTCAAATTTTCTCATTTAAGTATAATAAGACATATGTGTAAAATCACCAAATGTAACCCAATGTATATTTACTAAACTAATGCAACAACAAAAAAATTCAATTCATGACTTAGTTTTGGCCTGACCGAATGCAAATTAGATTTTAGCCGTTCATTAAGTTTTAGCTGAAATTTTGAGCTACATAAAACGGTTTGCGTACATAGGCTGGATGTTATTTGGTTTATTCTGTGTCCTTCATGTGTCAGCTTTATATTTTAGACATTTCTGCATTACATGTGTTTCTCTAGCCAAACTGCTTTTCTGTTACGGCTGGAAAATTCTTTATCTCAACCTCGTCTATCATTGACTTCATTCTGCATGATTGTTGCAAAATAGTCAGTGTAGGTGGAAGCCAATGAACTGTGACAATCTGGCATTTCAATCAATGAAAGACTTTCTGAATTCAAATTAAACTGTAGTCATGCTGGAAATAGAACATTTACATGTGATGTTAAAGCACATAAGCAACTTCAAACTGTGCTATTTTCGCTAACATAAGTACAGGTTTTATTTAAGTTATAGATTTTTATAGACTAACAAATGCTCTACCTCTACTTTAATGCTCCTGTGGTCATCTTTTATCCTCTTATCTAGAAGTTATTAGGCCCTGCAGACCTAATTTGTCAGTCATGCCATGCAAGCCCCTGTCTTAAAGATTGCTGCCTGTGTGGAGGCAGAATATCAGCAGTTATTGATCCACCAGGCTCAAATACCCTTCTGATCCATATCACAGGGAGGCCTTATCTATGACATACAGGGGATTTTTTATGATGTTGATAGGCCCCACTAAAGTTTTATGCATGAATGACTGTGATGGCACAAGAATTTGAAACTTCTCTTCGAAGCAGGCCAGTCCAGCCTCACCCTTGTATAATAGAAATGTTTGTCCACATGGACAATATGTTGCAGTTTTGCAATGCTTCAAAACTGTGAAACTGCTTTTTTGCCGACTGATTTGTGCAGGGGTAGCACCACGTCATGTGAGGGAAAACATGATCACTGAGTTTTAAAATAGCAGTATGTAACTTTCTGACCTTAACTGGATATCAAAACACACATCATGGCTGATCCAGCAAAGAAACACAGAATGACTTCATTGAAGGAAGAGAGGAAAAGAAAACGAGAAGGGGACAGAGCAAGAGATAAGACAAGAGTCAAAATAGGACTGAATTTTACTATTTGGAGAGATCTCAGAGTACAGGAAGGTTGCAAGACGGAAGCTGAATTAGCCGTCGTTAGTATGTTACTGGGAAAATCTGTCAAAGTTCTGTAGTGCCTCTTTAATCTGGGGGTCATGACATTTTTTAAGAGTTCAATGTAAAATCCACAAAGCCACAGCATGGCTGGGAGGATCAAATTCTGTGGAGCTCCCATAGTGAGGAATCTTCAACAATCAGGTATAGCAGGGAGTTCTTGCCTCAAATTTCCTTCAGCAGCTTTTTTTTTTTTTTTACCTTTTCAAATCACTAGGCAAATAATTGGTGACTCAGAGTGTGCTCATTTTTGATATATCCAACCTTTTACTAAAGCAAAAAAAGATGAGGTACCCAGCTTTAAAAGCATTTCATTATCCTCCTGTTACATGCACTTTATTTTCTTCACCCTGCCTCTCTTTTCCTTATAAATCCATAATTTATTGGGTAAAGGTGAAGGCCAAGAACACATCACAAGTGCCAATTTCCTATTTAAAGCAAGAACAAATCTTGTTGCAGTTGCTGTTTGTTTCCAAGGTAAATTTCAATACCATTGAGTCAAATTGCTTTAAAACAGTCTTTTCTTCTCCATTCTAAACATCAGAATAATTAATGTTGCAGAAGTTATATCTGCAAGACTACCATTGCTTTGAAAGCCTCTCAAAACGAATTATTAAGAAACACTGTCTGGTAGAAATTGCATTTATATTTATGAACTGCGCCTACAGACTTTTATTTCATCCACTGATATGTGAAGAACAAACCCTTGAGTTAACCTGCTTTGGATTTTTGTTTGAACTTAATGGACATGTATTGAAGACGACATGAAACTACTGACTGAGACCATAAACTTTCACGAGGAAGATTTTTTTAATGAATGCAGGTTTAAGGGAATTGAAAATTTTTTAGGACCCTCGGGGTTCATCCAGCTCTTATTCAATAAATACAAGTCTAAAGTGGAGACTTCATTTTATTACTACACTGGGACACACAAAACAACTTTACTTATGTTAAGGGAAATAGAGTGTTTTAACTTAAAGTAAATACACATGGGTTTCAAGTCTGCAATAATCTTGACATCACCTGCAAGAAGCAAGCATTTAACAGTGACATAAAAGTTTGCCTACCACATCCCACAATGGCATGGGATGGATTTTGACATGCGCCTAAGATTATTATCTCATTCTAAAATCCATTGTATTTTTATCTTTAGGTTTTTCACTTTTTGTGATATTTGCTTTCAAAACTTGCTAATATTCTACTTAAGAGCAATTTTTTTTTTGATGCTATCCTGCATATTTTTTCTTGAAACACATCTCTGCTCATTGCTGCTGAAAATTTTACTTTTTAACTTAATCAGCGCAGTTTTATTTACCTTTCTAGTAATCCTTCTCTTGGAAAGTTTGATCTTCCAGGCCTCAACTTAACTTTCACAGTTCCAATGAACTGCTACTTGCATTACGTACTGAGAATATGCCTATCTGAAGAGAGAGCTTATTATCATCTCATTGCCTCCTCCTGTTTTGTGAACATTCATTATTTAAATCTTCAGAGTGCTCGGCAGCTGCTTAGAGAAGCTTCTGGTTGTTGGGACAAGATTTAAGGAATCAGAGTACTTAAAATCATGATCACTTACTGATGATGATGAACAATCCATGGCTCTGATGGGAAATCTCAAAACTATAGGGGTTGCCTAAAAATTTGTTGGTGTTCATTTCCCTTTTTTCTCTCACTCTCTCTCTTAAAATTGTACACAATTGTACAGTAATCTTACCTAAAATGATTAAAATAATGTTTCATCTTTAGCTTTAGGCTTGTTGAAGATCTTCTACTCACTTATCACTGAAACAGAAATTTAAAGTACAGTTGCCCACACTTTTGTACGCCACAGTGTAAGTCAATGTGCACATTTATGTTTGTTTTTTCAAGTTTTTTTTTAAATCAAAAGCTTCACTCTTGACCTTTCTTTTCCTCAACAAAAACTTAGGTAACATACTGACTTTGTTATATATAGAATCCTGCCCTCATTCCCAGCAGCCCTTCGCAGTTAGAGTTGGGTCAGGGATCTATTATAACATCATATAATCTCTGTGGTCAGATGCGCTTCTACTTTTTTCTGCAGCTCACAAGATGCAGTTGTTCCCATGGCAATATCAACTCTCATCTTCTCTCTTTATATTGCTGTTTTTAGGCCCCCATCCTCATTTTCTCTCTCTGTTTCTCTCTCTCTCTCTCTTTCTCTCTTGCTTGTCAGCACAGAAACCTTACCTCTGATTAATCCAAGACTTTCATTGCAATCTTATTGCAGACACCTGATGCTATAAGATACAGTGAAAAATAGCAAAGTTAAATATCTACAAATTAATGAACCTTTAAAACTAAATAAAAATGTCAAAAGAGGATTTGTTAAGATAAACAAAAACTCATGAGTCAGTAAAAAATGTTTTTTTAAAAAGTTTTTTTCTATGCTATACAGATTTGAAGCTGATGGTGTTTAGTAGTGTTTACATTTGAGATAATATGAGAAAGTCTGAATATGCCTATTGATATTATTCATTTTGTCTTGTAAAGGATTGTCTTAGCCATATTCTCACTCATTACAGAAACTGGATCAGTCCCACAAACTCACAAACTGGCTGCTTTCATGATAAACCTAAAAAAAAATAAAAAATGGACCAAACCCTGCCAGCACTAGCCTTTTTCTGCCCAAATTCTAATCTCTCTTTTCTGTTATAAATACTGACAGAATACTGGGTTGCCTCTGAACTTAAAGCCTAACTCACCTTCAAAGACATGTTTGAACCATTTCCACCCAGTTTCCATCGCAAACATTATATAGAACCAGCCATTCTCCCCAATGACCTCCTCGTCTCCTGAGGCTCCGGTCACCTCAGCATCCTCCTCCTCTTCCACCTCACCTCAGCTTTCAAGATCATCAACTGTACCATACTTTTCTCCCACTTTGAATCCTCCCTCAATATCACTGTAAGTGCCCTCTCCTGCATTAGGTCATATCTCACAAACAGACAAGAGTTCTTCAACATCAATAACCACATCTCCTGTATTACTCATCAGTCCCAAGGTGCCCCACTGGGGTTCAGTGCTTGGTCCTCCTTTGTTCAACCTCTACATACTTCTTCTTGGTAACAACATATATTATCTTGGTCTCCACCTCCATTAATTCTCTAAATCCACCAGAATCCATCACCACAGCAACTCACTCTGCTTTGACCAGCTCCATCACTGTAATTAAATCATGGATGCGAGCCAACTTCCTTGAACTAAACTATCATTCATCAAACATGATGATCATGGGTCCGAAACCCCTCACAACTTCAGCCACACCATAGACAATAACAGCAACTTCTCCTTTGATCACCATGTTAATTGAATCTCCAAAATGGGTCTTTTTACACCTAAAAAACATGTGTCTTTGTCCATCAACCTCCTTTTGGGCACATGGACCAAACATTGGTCCTGTTAGACACACTGAGAAATTAATAAAGCAACAGAACTTTTTATAATGCATCAGCTGAAGTAATACAAAACTCTACTATATCTAAATCTCTGCAACATGTCTGTTTACTCACTTCAACCCCACTTCTGTCAAAGATACTCTCTTTACCCAAAGAAACCTTCCACAACCCATCTCCCTTTACTTAACCTGCTGACTGTATCTCTACGGCCCTTCCTGCAAACTCAGATCCTGAGATGCCATTCTTATAGACATGTAAACATCTTTGAGTATATATGATGACACTTGTGGTAAGCTATGGTTATAATATGCACACTATATATGCATATACTGCACCGAAAGATGAATTAACCAAAGGATGTGTGTAGTGTTCTCAGGTTCTCACTCATGCCGGATGTATGCATGTCACTTATGACAGCAAAGCTCCAAGATGGTGATGGCTAAAAACAGAACTTATGGCTCCAGATAAATGGATGATGTCATGGTGGCTGTGTTTAAATTTCATATACCATGCAGTCTATGGAGCAAATAACAACATCTAACAATCATCATAAAATAAGACATAACCCAGTTGGTGCTACGTTTCCTTCAAAATGTATTTCCTGTTCTGAATCTATATAAACTTAATTTTTTGAAAGCATGATTGATTTGTCAGGAAGACAAGCACAAATCAAGTGGAGCACTGAAACACATGACCAATGCTACTTTTTTTTTTTTTTTTTTTTTTAGGTAAAAGCTGCTCCCAGCAGCCACTTGTGGTGCTGCATCTTGAGGCACTTTGGCAACGACATCAAGTTTTGGCCATGTGACCACTTGGCTTGCAGCCTTTTGACAGAATCCAGGCTAAGCATAACTTATGTCCTCTATCATAATGAAGCTAATGTCCTGGGGTGATTTTTTTTTATTTTTTTTTATTTCTGTGACATTACTGGTGATATTTCAAACCTATCACAACATAGTTGAATATCAAGATTATGATAGTCATATAAAGAATAAAATATAGATATTAAAGTACAAAGAGTGCCATTAAATTATACACTTCAGGTTGATTATGTAATTTATTTTGTCTCTGACACCTGTGCTAATGAATCATAAAAACAATATGACAATATGAACTAAAATGAATTTCATCACTGTCACAAGTTAATAGACTGATATTGTACTGTCGTCCTGCATAATCGTTACATATTATATTGCTGTCTTTTTTGTACCGCCAGTGAGTCATTGGCATCATAGTCTGCGGTTTCGAATAAAATATTAATGGGTCTCTACAGGTCTTTTAAGTCTAGCCAAGTTAACGCTTGCAGCACACCTAAACCCCATATCAAACGGCAGCAGCTGCAGAGAAGCCCCAAGCCACCTCAGCTTAATCCAATTTGACTGGCCATCACTGTGGGCGATGCTGGGTGGAACATTATGTGAGGTAGATAGAGCTTTTTACTCTGCATTAGTGGTTAAGGATTTTTAAGTCCACGTTTGACTTTCCTTTGAAAAAATATATGGTCAAATACTTATATCTACACAGTTATGTCCTACCACAGGGCCAGTTGAGTGATGAAATGAATAATCTGTCACTCTTCAGTTTGAGTGGCATCCAGGGAAGAGAGTGGGTGTCAATCATGGCTCCATGACAGGTTTTTTCATATTATTCACAGCTATTTACAGTTAAGAAAATGGCCTACCAAATGTGTTACGTAGCTCACTATATTACAGATTATCTGTATCAGCTCTTTGACATTGAAATGCAATCAGCTAGTGGATGTAAAAGTTGGAAAACACCCATTTCTGTAGTTTGGATGCTTCACGGCCTGCACATAATTTGGAAACCGGTGAATCGTCTGAGGAGCCTGAGCTCCACAGTGGCAGAGGAAGTGCAGAAATAAGCTTTTAGCTAATCCATGCCAAACATATCAGGCATCTGTCACTTGCAGCGCCGGCCAGCCTTCTGCTTCGCAAGCTCATTTGGCTCTTGAAACTAAAGATTTCGGAGACAATCTTCAGATTATGCAGCTACATATCTCTCTATGCTTTCATGGTGCATGCACTTTATTCTTGCTGCCAACATATCAAGGGCTCCCTGTGGTTTAAATGTCAGACAGATGCTCATTTCAACCGACAGAATTAACTTACAGACAGCTCAGCAAGTGGGGGCCCCAAATGATGGGATGCACCATCAGGAGATAATGTTACTCACCTAAGCTGCAGCACTGTGAAAACAAATGAGATGTGAGCAGATGCTGACGCACCGTGGCACTGTGATGGCCTCAAAACAAACAATTAGCATCCTGCAATTTTTATGTGAGAGAAAATGGGCAAAGACTGTTATAATCTGTCTTTGACAGCAACAAATGAGGGTTTAGAAGATATTATTCGACTATATTTCCACTTTATTATATATATATATATATATATATATATAAAGTCCAAATATAGTGGAATAATATCTGCTAAATCCTCATTTGTTGCTATATCTTGCTATATCTATATATCATAGAGAGATAAAGATATAGATATAGATATAGATAAAGATACATAGTTATAGATACTCCATCATTCCCAGATCACTAGATCAGATGCATCAAATGCACAGACTGAATGAGTTTCATATACAGTCCACATTCAGTGATTTTAACTACAGCCCCTTTTGAGGTAGTAGTTTTACTGTTGCTCTATGTCTATGACATGGAATTAAAAGGAATAACTAGATATGCTCCTTAAAGAAAGACAGAAAGAACAAAATAATCACATGGGATGACTTTAAAAGGACCTGGAGATGAAACCAGTATATATGTCTATACAGATCAGCTCACATGGATTATGTAATGTTCACAATTTGTATGATGTCAAGGCGGCAAGGACAAGTTTCTGCTTCAACACAATTCCCTTCCTCTGTTAAGTTGCTTCAACTGGCATGACTGAGCAATTTGACTTCTTTAAATGGAGACAGAAACAGAAAATTACATCTTAAAGTGGATTTTAAAAGCAGTAGGGTTGAGTTTTGTCTGGAAAATGCACTGAAGTTGAAACGCTTTGGCACCCTCTGCTGTTGGAGGGTTTTCCAGATGGCTGATATTTACACAGATCTGCTGTAGTGTTGCAGAAGTGGCAGAGTGCAGGGAAAACGGCATGCAGCTTGATGGAGAGGAAGGTGAAAAATTACTTCTCTGTGAGGCATCAAGTTGTTATTTTGCTCTGATTAATTCTCCTATTGAGATTATGTTCTTCACCCACCCACCCACCTCCTTGTGATAGTGCATAAGGGTGAATGTGGATGGGGGTGGGTTTCTCATTGTGAGTGTGGTAATTTTTGAAGGGTCTTCTTTTATTCATCACAAGCTTTCTTGATATGAAACCAGTGTTGAAAAAGGAGTGAAACTGTTTCTCTTTTTTGTTTTTATTCCAAGTTCTTCTTCTCTGCATTCCCAAAGGAACCCCAGACTAATTGTCGCTGTTGGTTGTTTGATATTCACCTAATACCTTGCATCTTTCCTCATGCTCCCTGGAGTACTGCACATTTGCTCGGCTGTTATTTGTTGGGGCGGCGCTTTGCCTGCATGGTGTGTAGTATGCTCTACTATCCAGGGTGAAGTAAGACAAGCATTAATTGGTGGCACTGGATTCTCTGCTCTATACCTGCTGTGAGCCCACACCACTCTCCGGTGTGGTAACCCCATCAGCCCTCCCATCCGAAATTTCCTCTGACAGGTCCAGCAGCACTGAGCTCCTGGTTATCATTTATCATCCCAGCAGATTGGCTTGTGTAACACGCGGCAGACTGATGGGTCATCCTCATGCTGGGGACCTGGCTGGAGTAAATCCGTGGCGAGTTGTCTGCATGATTGGAGAGCTGAGAAATGGAGAAGAAGACTTGTCATTAAAGTGTGAAGAGAGACCTTTCTAATTCATCTATCGAGTCCTCGCTCTGCAAAATAACTTCTTTAGACAGCTCCAATATTATATTAGCACACCTGCAGAGGCCCCAAGAGGAAAGAATAGGAATTCTTAGTGGTGTTCCTCCCTTGGAGATGTACACCAGAGATTACCCCAGTAATATATCCCACTACTCATTGGGGGGTGTGAGGTAGCTACCTTCCAATCCACAACTGTAGGATAACACAGATTGCCTCCTCTCTTCATAGTGAGATACCCTGCAGACTTTCTTTGAGGCTCACCATGTTGGTTAACAATGATTGGTGGACTTTGTTGACCAGATTGACTCCTGCTGAGTTTTATATTTTACAAATCATTGATTCACTTGTCTCATTTTTGGTGCAATGTTGAACTAATTCTATCAGACTTTTCCTCTCAGCACTTCTCATTTTCAGTTATTAATTAGTGAAAATGCCTTAAATTGATCAAGGACGATAGCACTTAATCATCATTTAGCGATAATCCCCCTAAAACTAATTTATTTCCAAGATCTAAGGCAATGCATGCATACATAGAGAACAACTGTTTTGATAAGGTCAAAACCAACAGTTCAATCCGACATTGTGATGAAACACAAACATTGTGGAGGCTCAGATGTTTCCTCATCATTTAAGTTTAAGTTCATGGCTTAACTAAAGAATAGCTGTCTCTCCCTGAAAATCACCATGGATACGGACTCTTATTCAGTGTTAATGGGGCACACATGACACTTTTGGTTTGATGACAAATTACATTGGCTGGCTTTCATCTGGTTTAGAAGAAGTACAATCTTAGACACAAGCTCAGACTTCACTTTCCAGGTTCATAGTGGTAATATAAACCATGTCTTAAAGTGCTCTTTTGCCTTAATGAAAAGCACATTCATTTCACTTTTTTGGCAACCAGCAGTTCAGCTGTCCTCCTCATTGGCTGGGATGGACACATTCTGACAGGTCCTACTGTGCATTGAAAGATGGATAAGATGCATAAGTTGCTACTCTAAATTTAATAAAACGAGCAACTGCATAAAACAATTTGAAAAGGTGTACATTTTTAGAAAATATAACACTAAAGTTTTCATTGAAGCGTTTCAGATTAGAAGAGATTTTAATACACAGTTAAATCAAATTAGTTTCCTAGCGCGAAATCTGTAAAACCTGGTCGACCCACTGATGGACAGCGTGTGCACATTCATCTAACAGCAGTGAAATGCTAGAGGAGGAAATTCTCTGTGAAGCTGTGTGGCACAATTTAAATGGACTGTCTGGTTGTGATGACAGAGGCACGGTTTACCATGGCCGTTCATGTTGCTGAAAGCAGCTCTCTGAGCAGATGTGATCAGCAGAGGCTGAGTCTCCCTCCAGCCCAGATTGACAAGCCAGACCAGACTCAGGAGATGGATATCACAAGGGACAGCTGGGCGGCAGGAAACCAGTGGTGCAGGCAGTTTTCAGCCAGTCTCATTACAGCGGACAGGTTGATCCAGGCAATTGCTCCTCAGACAAGGTGGTCTCTGAAGCACTAATTGCGCAATGCAGTATAGGAATACAATTATGATCCAGCCCTCTGGTGTAAAAATGACTGTAAACAATTGGGACGTTTGCTTTTATCCAAGACAAAATGAAGCATGTGTAGGCTGCATTGTAAAAGTTATGCTTTGGCACTGTTGAACAATGAATTGTGAGTAGATATATTCTTCATTGCACTCACAAACCAAATTCTGTCATGTATTTTTTAGTCAGAAGTAAAACTCTGAAACAGTGAATGGCCAATTTATTCAAACTGGATACACCACAATAACAATCACAATTAGGACAATAAAAAAAAATTATTTGCAATTTGGTAATTCGCCTCATTTTATAATTGTGTGTTGTTTAATGTTGGTTTACTATTTAACATAAGCCTCAAATCACTTGTGCCCTGCATACAGTCTGATTGTATTTTCTCTCATGTTTCTCAGTAGCATGCAGAACATCATCTCTGGGCATTAATCTTTATTATTCAGCGTAGACGCTGCAGAATTCAAACAGCTGACCATATACCCAAGGTTATAAGAAAGTAAAAAGAAAAACATTTTACACAAATGAATGAACCAACGTGTATTCTCCCAATCAAAGCGTAAGAGGAATGTTCAGTATTGATTTAGGTACTCATAATTTGCTCAGTAAAACCATACTGAATACATATTTCATGCCACATTGAAAGACATTTCAGATGTGCAAGGGAAACGCTTTCTACTTTTACTTTGAATCTGGCAGTTAATCACGCTGAGGCTGTAGTTTCTTTCCGCTGTGCTCTGTGAATGCCAAATACAAGCAACTTTCTTCAAACCTTCTGTGAGAACAGACAGATAACTGGTTAAACAAACGATTGGACATAACTTTTTTTTGTGCAGTGAGCAGTACTCACAGCATGTATACACACGTGGCAAATTTCTCAGTCAAACTGAGAAAATGACATTTCTTTTAAAGATATGTTAGATTAACATGAGCTGTTGTGCATTTGACTGAATCAACTCAGAGTTTTTCCTTCCTCTCTGAATACTATTGGATGATTGTAGTGGCTTTAAATATTCACAGAGGATCTGTTTTTCTTTTAGACTTTCTAAAAACAAGTAAAAAAGTGCACAGAGGAGGTACAACTGTAAGCTAAACACCCACATTACTTTTCCTGGAGGAAAAAAGCTTGCACAGACAACAATAGAAAAGTTTTTCATGAGTTCTATCAGCATCTTGTAAGTGTTGTAACTTATGTAGCTATTTCTTATAACTGCTAATAAATGCAAAGGCAAGATCTACTAACTCAAATAATATTCACTTTTTCAAAAAGTTTTTCTTAAAATGCATAGAAACACATTTATCATTTGGTTTAAAATCTTCCAGTAATAAACCCCACCATTTTTTTCTTTTTGCAAATTTGATATTTACCTATTGTGCAAATATCCTGAGGTAAATCATGAAATGGAAACAAAATAAAAAATCAGATTTCGAGCATGCAACAAATTACATGAGAGGTTCTATTTTATTTAGGCCATTGTGCTTGTTTTGTCATCTCCCATTTCTAAAAGTAGACTTGGATGAATTTTTTATGCCTGTTAAAGGGCTGAGAATCACCTCTTTTATGAAAGTGTTGCAATATGCCGTGTGATTTTAAACTTATATGTGATTATTTTCCAGTTCATCATGTTGAAAAATAGTTACAATCAAGAACACAAATCAACTGATTAACTTCAGTAAATTACTTCACTGCCATGAGACTCCATTGGTCAGTCATTAATTCAACCGTCTCAACTGGAATATTGAAAATGACAGAGCATATGACAGAATGTGTGCTCTGAACCGCACAGTGGTCAAATTATGTCCAGTTAATGATCCAAAGAGTTGAAAGTATTGATAATAGAATCCCAAACAAGAAAATAATTGTCAAGACAAAATCTCCAAGTGAGATTCAGAAGATCTGCTGCTGAAGGAAAGGAAAGGTGTACCTCTCCTTCCTGTGATCACAATGCTGAGTAGTCTGGATTTGGTTGGTTTCACTGTTAGAAATTGCAGCAGATTGGATGCAAAATAAGAGAAATAGAGGCCACATGAAAATATTGTTAATTAAAATAATAAGGTGTATGGCATTGCTGCAAATGTAGCATTTCCTGTCGACAGCAAATTGTGGGATGCAGGGAAACTTTATCAGTTCATTTCAGCGATTACGAAAGAATTTCATTCTCCATTGTCTGCCAGAGAGGCTAATTATTTTATCACAGAAATTTTAATTAACTGTATCTCACAGTTGTCCAAGGAGCAACAAAAGCTAGATAGAGCCAATAGTCTGTATGAAGCTTTATACTTCAGATAGAGGAGTACAAAGAAGATATGAGCTGTACAAGATGACTGAGGAAATGGTGCATAAGATGGTTAAAAAAATTCTCCATGAAAGTCTGCAATGCATCCACTGCAGCTTTTGGGAATGCCTGTTTTAATGTAGAAGCCATCTCAAAAAGCAGTCAATGGTAACATTAATGTTTGAGCTGTAAAAGACTCACCAGAGTCTTATTTGTACCTGGAGTACCACCAGTGAAAAGATGAATGAAATAAAAGCTTTATGCAAATGATTGGATCACCCATAAGTCCAACTAAACCTTGTGCAGATTGTTTTGAGTAAAGTCTTGGATCTGAGCTTCATTCTCTTTGAGTGGGACAGATATGAGGGGGTTAAAAGTGAAGCTGACAGAGATTGATCACTGCCTTGTGATTGATAAGTGAGACTGCAATCTGTAGAAGACAATGGAGTCACCAGCATATAACCCCAAAGACTAGCTTATGGGGTTAACTCACATTTGTCTCTATTATTAATGACTTAGCAGCTCTCATCAAGGCATCTCCAAGATTGCCAGTTTTTTCTATCCCACCCCCTCAGTTCCTCACTGCATAGAGTAAAATAAATTATAGACAGGAAATTAAAATGTGGCAGGTGATTTGTCGAAAAGATAGTTTGTTATTATGTGCATTCAGAATTGATAATTGCTGAGGTGACCCATGATCTCTTTGATTAACAAGGACATACCTCTCATTCGGCACCGCAGAGGAGATATTTCCACACTCCTCTGTCAGCATGATTTGGTTGCTTTTGTGTATGGAATGAATCACACTGATGCACCATCCATCATCCATATTTTATATCCTAACCTTATACTGTACTGTATTAAATCAATTTAATAATCACTTCTCTATATTCTACTTATCCAAATTCAAAATAACACTTGTAACAGGGGAAGTCATGAGTTGCTTTTCCCCTCTGTTTGGTTTAGGTAAAAGATGCAAATTAATGAATGGGTACCTATAGGTTCCAGACCAACCATGCTGTCAAAGATGAGTTTTTCACGTCAGGAATACTTGTTGATGCACACTGTAGGGTCAGTGGCTCATGGAATATTTACAATGCCAGAGAGAGGGGGGGGTGGGGGTGTTCAGGGTCTGTGGGAGTTGAGCGTTTGTTTGGAGCCACATTCAAAAGAAACGGATAAAGGCCCTAAGGATTCATGCAGTGCACAGTGTCTCCGAAAAAAAAAGAAAAAAAAAAAGAACAGGGACACTGTTGGGGAAAATACCTTGATTTAAAATTCATTTCTAAACCCAGGCATGGAAAAGGCAAATAAGAGTGTGAGTGGAATCTAAAGCAGAGCTGCATGCACCACATTGGCATTGCGTGTGGCCACACATGCATGACAAGGTGTAGGTATTTTTTCTTTTTTTCCCCTGAATGATATATCCCTGTGCTTGTTGAAGCTTAGTGGCATATTGCCCCAGTAAAGCTGCCCAGCAAGAATCAGCAAAACTCACAAACATTTTTTCCCCCTTCACATCTGATTCCTACACCTACATCTATCTTTGCAAATTATGCTGGTTTATCACACATGCATTAAAAATGAAAGTGAGTACATTAATATTTATGCCCAGCCATTTGGTAAACAAGTAAGTCTGTGGCGATGAGATTTGGTCTGCTTTGGTGGATAGCAGCATCTTACACATGAAAGGAGGAATCTGAGAAGTAAATTCCTCTGAGCTGACAACTGAAAAAACCTGGAAAGGAAATTCTGAAAGATGTTGATGAAAAAAAGTAAACATCTAATTATTATTCTGATTATATCCTTGTGACCACTTGAGAAAGCAACCACAGATTCTATGAAATACCAATCTTTGTAAGTCACAGTAAATGACTAAAGTGAGAAACGTTTTTTTTTTTTAAATGACATTTTTTATCATCTAAACACCAAGGCATACTTTTTTCAACAACAAATGCCACATAAATACTCAAAATTGTCCAAATCCCAACAGTACCAGTGCGTGAACATAAAAATTACAGCCAATAACACTATTACAGTCCCCTGAACTCATCCATTTTCCTCCAGCCGTCCCATTATATAAAAGCTGCAAGACTGCAGTTTCTAAAGTGAAAAGTATGTTGGTGAATGTCTGCACCTGTTTTCATAATTGTGTCCTGGTGGCTGGAGTGTATTGATTTTTGAAGAACAGGGATTGGGATTATTTCTACTCATGCTTCTTCCACATATATGTCAAACCATTGGAGGAGGCACCAGGAGTTTCCCTCTGATTGTAAACACTACTGCACTACTGCTGAAGTACCTAGACTCATCTTGAAGTCTCAACATCTTTTACGCTTCACGTTGTTGACACACTGTCATTAAGAAACCCAATTTTTTAACTATTAATCAAACAACCAACAGATCTGTGTCTGAAAACACTGCAATGAATTGCTGTAAATTTACAGGGGGATTTGCAAGAGCATCTCATTGCGTTGAGTAATAATATCTCTCATAAGGAACTAATGTGGTTGTTTAAGCAATAACAAAATATAACTGTAATTGTAATGTGCAGCTTCTGAGAAAATTCAGATTTGAGAAGCAGAAAAAAGGACCCCCTGAGCCTGTTCTACCTTCAGGGAGACTTTCATTATGGTGTATTAACTTGATCTGTTGCTGTGGAAATGAGTTACAATTGTGTGTAAAGTCAGAAATGTAAAAGCATGACTGAATAAATGAATTGAAAAGGTAATTAGGCAGATCCTCCACCACTGCTGAAAGTCACAGAACAGATTTCAGAGTTTTACTTTTTGCATAATTATAATGCAAAAACAGCAGATGATATTCTTTGTAAATAGTTGGAGATATGCTGGTGTGTACATATATACATATATATATATATATATATGTATATATATATACATATATATATATATATATATATATACTCAGGTAAGCTGCATGTTTGTTTTGTACTGTACTCATACTGTAGCTGTATCTCTTTAATTCATTTTGTCCATAATTATTTAGTCATTAGTGTCACACTCAAGCGTTTTAGTTTAGTTTAAGGCTTATTAATCCTTTACTATCTTCTGCCTGACAACAAGGAGCAGTGAGGCAAAAAGGCAGAAGAGTCATTGCTGTGAAAAGATGAGATCATATCGCCCCTAAAAAGCATTTTTAAACCGTTGGCTAACTGACTTTAAGATTTTCCAGATTATTGTGATGATACTGCAGGGTCAGGAGCACAGTCACATTCAGACTGGAAACACCGTATGAGCTAGACCTTGGCCTAATGTCTCAGAGCAAAGACATTTCAAGACTCGCTTCTTACTGCAGCGGGTATCAAAGTGCACTATGTCACAGCACCATACGGTTCATCTCATTAATCATGCAAGGTTGTTCAAAAGTAGATCTGGAAGAGCATGCCACTGCAAATAAGGTGGTGCACTCTGTGAAGATATCTCAGATTCAATTTCACTTTATAGAATAAATAAATGCGTTTACATTTTTTATGTTTTTGGGGTTAAATGTTTGTTAGAAGTGGGAGACAAGAAGGGATAACAGAGAGCATCCATGTTTGTAAATGTAAATATGAGTGGCACCATTTACACTATGGCCCATGTTTTTAAGATGTAAAAAATATCATCTTTCCTCATTAATGTGTTCATGTAGACTTAAGTTTTTGTTTTGATATTTTCTTTTTCTTTCACAGGATCAAAATTTAAATGGTACACTGCTAGCAAAAAAAGAGAAGTGGTTAATAATGTATTATAATGTTGACTAGTAAAGATCATGGAGTCAAAAAAGCTCATATGCAACACATCGGAAGTCATTTTGATACATTGACTGCATGGGCAGTGTAACCTGAAGAACCTCAACTATGCATCTTTTTGACAAGCATTGATTATCTCATACAGTTAACATACATTTCCCTTTGCTCCCACTTGAAGTGTTTATGATTGCCAAACAAGAAGAAGTGCAAGAACTGCCCTCAGCACTTAACCTCATCTAGACTACGGCACTCTGCAATTTCTGCAACAGTTTCTAATTAAATATCAAGAAAAATGGGAAAACAGCCCTTGAAGGGGAGCAAGGAAAGCACTCATGCTTTAATTTGTTAATAGAGTGGTACATCATTACTATAATGATTGCATCGAACCATAAGACTCAAACCTGTATACGCTGATAGTGACATTCAGTTGACATGAGTCATGCAACGCATAACTGTAAGCATGAATACAGTTTGAGAGTGTTGAGTTCGTCACATTTGAATTTGTGGATACATCCAGTCTCACAATATTTCTAGATATGTTCACAAGTCTCACTGGCACTAACATGTCTGTGAAAGTGATTGTACTCTTCTATTCATATCCCTGGATAGGTTACTGCTTCTTTATTTAATCATGTTGCTCTAAATATGATGAGATCTGGGAGTTCTTCCCGTGAGATTGTTTCTTACATGAAGATGTAAGACAAAGAAACCCTTTTGCAGGCTCATAAGAAACATTAAATAAGACGACAAGAGTCGACATCTACCAACCACTTTCTAAAGCTGTACAGAGAACAGCGGAGAAGATATTTGGGAATAAACTGGAGTTTTGGGCGTTTAGAAAATTTTGAATTGTCGGATAACTTGTCACAAAATAGTCAATGATCCATCAAATGTTTTACAAATCATATAGAGAATTTCATGACAGCGTATCCAATAATCAGTGAGGCATTTCACTCAAAAAGTACCAACTTTATGGTGGCATGAGGAGAAAAATCAGCACCTGCAGAGACATTAAAGCTCTCAGTTTATGGAACGTTAATGTGCAGATTTTGTGCTGGTTCATTCAATAAATTTCAAGTTTCTGATGCTGGATGAAAAGTCAGCCATTCATCAGTTATTTGAATTCACTCCTGAGGACCATCAATATATGCCCCCAAATCCCAAGGTTGTCCACCCACAGCTTAAATATTTCCTGGGATATTAGGGCTTTGCATCAAACCACCTCAAGAACATTTTATATATCATTTCTATATATCTTAAGTTTTTCATAAAACACTAAATTATGTGCTGGATGGTTTCAGTTCATGTAAAATGTACAAGTGTAATTGTTTAGTACGAGGAACAAAATGACACTCACAAATTGTACTAATAAACAACTGAGATGATTTTGCCGGTTAACTGGCAGGGGCCCACCTGTGGCCCTCTTTCTAAAAGAAAGTTTACATAAGTTTGCATATAAAAGAGTGAGACAGATTTTGAAGGTAACTCTACAAAGAGACAATGTTTTTGCATGTACTCTAAAAAGTTCAAAAACAGCATCTAATTCAATCAGGGGATCCATTTGTTAGAAGTTTGTGGAATTTTTTTGGTGACAGTTGAGGTGTTATTTTGATGTTTTTTTGTAAGATCTGCTTGAAATATTGCACTCAGATTAAAGTCAAAGGAAGAATAGGAAAGAGTCAGCAGAATTCATCCTCTGGGAACCATGAATGTATGTTCAACATTTCAGGACCATCAATCCAGTGATCGTTTGGATATTGCATTCTGAACCAATCTAGTAGAAGTACTGATGGATGGCCAGTTAAGATTGCCAAGCTGGACTGGCTTTTCTGGCAAATGACAGAAAAGGGAAATTTCTGGCACAAATCTCCTTAATCCTAACTGTCAGCTACATACAAGTTGTAGCGGGGCTGTTATATAATTTCCGTATGGTGATTTGTGAGAGAAAAAGTAGCAGAAAGGCCATAAAGGGACAACCAAATCCTCCAACATCCAACTGTTAAAGAAATATAAAACTTCTGTAATGATAAATGGTGTAAAAAGTTTTTTCACAACAGCACAGTGGGATTACACAATTCAAGACTTCAAGAAAAATATCCAACAGACATGTTCATTTGTAGTTTACCATTAAGTCATTCCACTGAGCTTCCTATAGAGAGGAGTCCATTATCACTATGCACAGACAAATGTAACATATGGACTTCCAACTGGTATCAGAAGATTTGAACAAAATCCACTACTGTCTGGTAAATTTCCCCCATATGACTGTTTATGGATGATTTACATTTCTGTATTGCAAGTATTCGCAGTTACATAGAAAACCAATACTAAATACACATTTTTCAGTGGGGTTGATCCAGCTTAAACATTCTTAAATCACTCATATTATATTGATGGATAATGGCCGGTTTATATCAATAAAGCAACGTTTATCACATGGTCAATAGACTGACATTTATCACTTGGGATTTTGTTATGGACATGAATGCTGTAAAACAGCCATTATATCAAACAGATGTACTATCCAGCAGTCACACACACATGCTTGAGTGCAGGCTCAGTCCCACAAACATACACACAAACAGAGGCAGGTGATAATAGGGCTATTCTTTATGCGGGGGTCATGAATAATTCAAAATCCATGCGCTCTAACAGATTCTTGACTTGACAGAGCAATATGACAGATTCTTCAACTCATGAGAAATATCACAAATGTTTTGGAGAATCTAGCAGTGAATGTGCTGTTATCGAGCTTTAACCATATGCAATTATCACAATATTTTGGAAGATCTTCATGAATATGTATGTTTATTAATACACAGTGTAGTTACAGTAACAGTTATTCAGTCTGTTGCAGCTTGGATGTACAGTTATCCATTTGACTGCAAATAATACAGATCATTATGTTCTTTATGTTGCTTATTTACTCATCTTTAACATAAAATCATTGCAGCTGATATCAAAATAACAAATTGTCCCTGTAATTGCATACTGAGGCATGCCATTCCTCTCTTTGTCTGGCTTCCGAGTTGTGCAATTATTTCTCACTCAGTTTTGAATACACAGATTCACACTTCCTGATGAATTCATCTTCTCTTCTGATTGCAAAATGACCGCACATGCAGGGTGCCATTTGGACCCTGAGAACGTCCTTGCAGAGGAGATTGATGGCAGCGTTCCTGAAGCTTGGCAATTGGCCTCCCCATGAGTCAGCGGAGAGATACTTATTGTGTTTTCATTGTTCAATAAGGCTTTGCATGAATTTCTTCCACCTCAAAGCTTCCTGAGCCAAAAGCCCCCTTAAACGCCAGAGTCTTCATTGTGGCCGGGGGAAAGTGGGCTGGCCCGAGGTCACCCCTGGATGTTACACTGACTGCCTGGGAAGCCTGGGATTAGAAAGCTGCTAGTTGCAATGACATGAAAACCAACAGCGCTGAATGTCTCCAATCTCCTTTATAAGTTTGGCAGCAGACTAACAATGCTGTAAACGCTGCATGCTACAGGATGTTGGGGATATAAACAAGTTCTTTCAAATTCTTGCAGCTCTGTGGCTGGTACTCTCTGAGTGGTTCTGGAACATTTGTTGGTAAGCCTGGCACACAAACACTTCAGACTGAAACTTCCTGGAAATAAATAAATAAACAAACAAGCTCTATACAGCATCTGCTCAGATGGAACCCATTTAGTCAAGGCCTGAAAGAGACGGCCAAGCTAATGAGAGTTAACTGTTCACAGCAAAATGATTAGAGCAGCTGACCCAGCCCTCCAAGAAAACTGAAGGGAACTAGTTATCCTTTATGGATCCTTTATTTGTGCCTGATAAAGAACACCCACCTATGAGCATAAACCATTCCATCATCCTCAATGAAAAGGCAATCTGATCAGCAGATGATTCAGATGACTGAAACTCCCCATCCCCATGTCCATTACAATTCCATTCTTCCCATGAATTCAGCCAGTAGGCAAAGAAGGCTTTTGGGAAGCCATTGATAGCGCATTGTCAAAGACAAACTGCTGAAGCCTGGAGCTTTGCATGGGTTTAACAGACTGTTGATTGTTGAATGAATGCCTCTCAGAAAATCAGGGCAAGGCATGTAAATTAAAAAGAGAAAGAAAGAAAGAAAGAAAATCTCAGAGAAGGAGTTCCCATGGCTACACGCACATGCGTTCCCCCCGTGGACGAACATCTGAAGAGATGCTGAGAGAAAAACTGCTGCGTTGCACCTGTAAAGAGCGGGGCAACTCAGAGCAACTTTCCAAAGACAGCACAAGTTTGCCCGATAAGCATTTGCTCATCCAGCAGCAGCGTGAAGGCGACGAACAGGAGGACATGCAGTGTGCACGCCATCAAAATAACGGCTGTCACCCACCAGGAGATAAGGAGAAAACAAACAAATCAGCCAGGTTTTGGTCCTACTGATGGAGCTCTTCTTTGGTTCTTATGATCATGTTATACTCATGCACTCCCATGTCCTGAAAAAATGGGATTACAACAAAAGTCCATGAAAATATCCTGCTTGGAGAACGCTGCAGCTGCAAAGCGCAGCGTTGTCTGAGAGGGTCCGGTTCAGGGGGGAAACCCTTTTGACTTGAATTAAGAGGAGGCTGTATTAGAAAGAAAGAAAGAAAGAAAAAAAGAAAAAGGGGAGGAGGATGGCAGGAAAGAAAGTGGTGGTGGTGCCAGACGCAGCGGCAGTAAGAAGCGTACGTACGTGCTTTATCTTAGCGGCTGAGTGTGACGTGATATTGCAGCCTGCTCCTGGAGCTCTGCAAGCACCAAGCAAAGCGCGTCTATTTCTCTCTGTGTTGTAACTTACAAGCCCCCAACACCTCACATCCACCCACTACGGATCTTTTTTTTCCTTTTTTCCCCCCTCCCCTATTTCCAGACAAGAGGGGTAAGGACTTACAGGAGAAATCAGTGGGAAACAGAGACGTGGAGTCTGCCAATTTAATTTATGGTAATACTGT
>JBBBVU010000017.1:10991460-11008279 GCA_037177055.1 Atherinosoma microstoma
TATATATATATACAATTGATCATTTAATGGATGCACACAGTCGCATTCATGAGCCTAGATACCGCAAGGTCTCTGATGAGTTGTAATGAGTTATAACATGGTGAGCCATGTTTTCATATTCATTCAGAAAAGACACAAATAAACTAAAACTAAACACTGTAGCCATTACAGGGAGATTATTTCCTGCAAATTAACTGTCTCACCTTGTACCATCAGTGACTTGAAGAAAAGGATACGTCTTAAATCACCTCCTTACAGCACTTTTGCTGAGAGGCAGAAAACCTGAGCATCGACTGCATATCAGACAGGTACATTGACAACAATGTGAACTCGCTGACAATAGGTCAAACCGCCTATTCAGCCCAAGCTACCGGGGTGTTTGGGTGTCATGGATCTCTAAAAGTCCACGTTCCTCTGCAGTGAGTATGTTGCCAGCTTCCTGTTTCAGTGCTCTGTAGAGCATAGCTGAATGGACAGCTACTATTGTGTGCCCAGATAATGCACTTCAGTCATCCTTAATGCTGTCATAACCAAAAAGGCTCAGAAGCTGAAGGGATTTTATTTCCTCCCATGTACAAGGACAAAAAAGGAGGTTTAATAACAAGATTAAGGGCTGTGATTGTTTTGCACACTCATTATACTCACCAGTTGTACTATGAGCTGTGTTGTGTTTCTGATGATAGAAATGTGAAACAGTGCAATAGATGTTTTTAATCCACACTTGTTAGCTGCCGCTGGGTGGAAAGCAATTAAGTAATCATGTTTAGGTTAAACTGGACTTAATTTACTCTTTTCTTCCTTATAGCACTTAATATTCCAAACATGGTAGGCTGCAGGGCAAGCTTGTGGTGTGGTAATCAATTCTATACACTGGCCTACAGTAAGATCTTGAATGGCTAATTGACCACAGTAATGGTGCATAGCTGTGTGGTGGTGGACGATGGAGATGTGCATATTAAGAAACAATTAATTTCCAATACTAATGTCACTCTTGGCTGCCTATGCTGCTGCATATAACAAGGAGCTGTCATTGATAAGTCATTTCATACTCCATTGACGGTGTGATTCTTCAGGCTAGGTGAATCTACAAGAACAGTACTTTGTGTTAAACAGAGGTAAATTCTATTATTTACATTCTTGAATAAACTGATGAGAATTTACATTTATTTTAGTTTTATTTAGCATTCCTTTGCTAACTCGACCTTGAAACAGGATTTCATTATGAAAGATGCAATAACTTCACAAATTTAAAATCATTACATAACTTCAATAAACTCCTAATTTAAGCTTTAATTTGACTTTATTTGGGCAGCCCAGATCCATCACAAATTGCACCCTGTACCTTTTTGGTAGTGGTGTCCGGATCCATGGTTGTAGATTTTGAGATAGTAATTTGGAATTATTTTTCATTTTGGTTTTTATGTATTTAATAAAGACAAATGATGCTTCCATAAAAGTGATGTTTTTTATGGTATTGTCTGAAAGCATTGACAATTAATTCAAAGTTAGTACAGAAATGTGTGAAGTGAAAAATGTAAAAATACTTCATTACTTATCTCTATTTAGATTTTTAATTTGTTTATTAGTTGTCAAGATTTAATTTTGAAGTTTCTCTCAATATTTTTTTTCTTTTTTGTTAGAATAGTAATATTTCTATTTATGTACATGTGCCATACCTTTTTCTTATTTCAACACATTTCAGACCTTCAGACAATTTTAAGCTGCACCATTTGGCCATAAGTTCATACTGATTTGTTTTGTGGCTAAAGCGCAAAGGATCTATACAACATGGAATTACACATGTTTAAAAAGTATCAAAGAGAGTACAGAAATCTGCTCATTCGCATGCATTATTCTTAGTCTAGTGAAAAAATTCACTTGAGATAGTTTTACAAACTAATCAAAAGTTGTTTTTTTTATTCCTGTTTTGTTATTTCAAGAAAGGCAAAGGTCAGTTAACCTTAACCTCTGTTAAAAAAATCCTTGAACAAGTTTCAAAGAGAAAGGTAAAAGGCAGATTTTACAGGTTAAAAAAAGGGCCAGTTATAAACCCAGCACATAGTGGAATATTCCAGAGTTTCCAGAAGTTATCAGGTGTCTAAATCCTCTGTCTTTTAAACTAAACACTCCTTGTGTACAGGGCCTGAATCCCTGCAGACTATTCTCTCCTATGTTTTCAATTCTCTTTCTCCCTCAGCACTCAACAGTCCAAATAAATAATGGAAAATTGCATAAAGGAATACAAACCTTACTTGAAAAGAAAACCATTTAAAGATTGCAGGAGTTCACCTTTCATTGCTCAGAATAAATGAAGATGTAATCAATGCAGTGCTCACAGCAATAGAATAAAATAAAAAACAGCCCAGCATACAGGTAAAATATATTCTAAAAAATTTGCTTGACCTTTTAGTTAAATTCTTATCTAGTAGGTAGACACGCTTAGGTAAACAAGTCCAATAATAAAATCACAACAGTGAATTAGGAATTAGCAGGCAGAACCATCATTTGGTAAAAAGCTTCTCCATTTTAGTTAGCCTCTCTAAAAATAAAAATTATACTTGAAATTCACTGACAGTGGAATAATAAAGTGGAATGAATGCTGTCTAAATAGTATATGAGCATAGTCAGAGGAATACAAACAGTTATTACACTGCATTGCAGTTGTATATCTCTGAAGCTTCTAACAACCGTGATAGTTCTCATGCTCCTAGACTAGGCATCAGAATCCATTAAAGGACAATCCTTTTGGGCCGCTGTTGTGCTCCAACTTGTCTGAGGACATTTCAGCAGCATGTCTGTGTCCTTGTAATTATTTTGGAGAGCGTATTTGGTTTAACATGAGCTTAGCCAATGAGCCAAGACAGGGCATGTTGCAGGCATCTTCCTCATGACTAACTTGCATATGACACAATGTTCCTTGTGCTGATAGATGCAGGGTGGCAGTCTGTAGCAGTGGGTTTAACCACTGCAAAAGGGTCCGACATGATTGGTGCTGTGGAAAAGCTGACAGCATGAATTATGAAAGTCTCATTAGAGGCTGTAGGAAATGATTTATCTTGCTACAAAATATGGTCATCCAACCACATTTGTCGCCATGGTTACATCGTCCATATTGTGTTTTGCTCATTTAATTTCTTAGGTGTATCATTTTCCATTTATTAGTGAGGGATTTCCGTGGACGTCAAACTATGACTCTATTAAATGGAAGGTCAGTATTTGGTATGCCAAGCAAAATAGTCTAGAAAAGGACAAGGTATGCTCTTTGAAAATTGGCTGCAGTCACAAAGGTGCTAAAAAATGTGTCATGTTTCTCACTTGACAGATGCATTGCTTGGCATGGTGGCGTTGAGCTTGGCAGTGCATGTGACTGTCAGGTTATCTGCCGGGGTAGTGTTTTTCTACACCCATGCCAAGATTTTGCTACCATAGTTTTCTAATTTCCCTTAGCAGGAGCATTGTAGCAAAACATATCTGCAGATTATTCTTATTAATTTTTACCTGCTGACCAAAATGAGTAAATGTTTTATTTGCCAAAAACTTACAGAAGAATACTCCATAAATACGAACTTCAGATTTGAAGACACTCCAAAAAGTTTTCAAAATGTTGTTTCTATACCATTCACATAACTTGACTTCTCTCTGTGAAATGTTTTCATTAGTAATCCGCTTCCATCCTTGTTTCTGTCAGTGCACAGTAGTCCTTTCAGTTTGTGTCCCTGCAGCAGCCCCACTTTTAGTCACGGGTGGTTCAGCAGCATCGCCTTTTTGAAAAGGCTGGTGATTTTGCAAGTTATAAGCTGCAATCTTAACATTGCTTTCACTTTAAAATGCCCAAAAGGCAGATTCATTTTATGATAGCACCATGGCTCTGAAATGAAAACTGAATATATTGTTCAGTGAAGGCTAGATGGCAAGGAAAATAGTACCTCTATTTGTTCCTTTTTGCATTTTTTTATTCCCTTTCTTCTTGGAACAAAAATGAGTCATTTTTTCAGGTAGTGAAAAACAAGTATTTGCTTTCAACCTCAGTTATGTTGATGGTGCTTTTTGTAGGATGCTTGTATTGGGAGCATAATTCAATCTAATGTTTAGCCACTAGAATCTGTTCTGACACTGTGGCTTTTAACAGTATACATGTTTGGCTGAGTTGGAATGATTTGAAAACAGACTGCTGAAGCCTGTTCCCTGAAGTGTGAGGGAAAAGAGGAGGAATGATCTGCTCACAGCACCCAGCAACAGGGCTTCTTGATGCAGGGCTTTGATAACGTCAGAGCTCCATCTAGGTTGCTTTGTGAGGTACTGCTCAATAACCTTGTAATATAACATTGTGCTGTAAATTATCAATGCAACCTCCCATAGCCACTCATTTGCCTACATATTAGTGATATTAGAATATCTTCCTTGTTCAGGACAGAGTGATTTCTGAGTAATTCTTTCACCACACTCCCTCCAATTTTAGGTGAGTTCACATGACTTTTCAATGAGGTGCAGAGGCAGTTGCACAAAATTCTAATTTGGCTTCCATCTCAGTCATTAGGAGAGTCAACAGGAAGCAAACAGATGGCAGAAGGAATATGATGGATAATTGTATGTCTCAGAGGACAATTTGTAATTTGTATCTGATTCCGTGCAACCCCCTCATTTTCTTAATGAGGGACTAATTGTTTTTTTTTTTTACATTGGCTAAAGCATATGGTCCCACCAATTGTGAGGGTTTTGCATAATGGCGGTAAGGAGATATCTTCAGAACACCAAAGTTGACTTTCAAGACTGTTTCTGAGAGGTTATGTTGGAAAAACACCTAAGACTCAGTTTGGGAATGGAAGTGTATTCATGTGCTAAAATATGATGGGTTTTCATTAACTCATTATGTCAGTCATTATCATATTTATCATTTTAAACACTGGCAAGTAGTTTTTCCCAGTTTTGGTTAAAAAGGTACTATCCTGCCTATAATATGATTTTAATATAGAAGTAGAATCCACACTTTACTTAGGTGCACATTTGATGATTTTTAAAAAATACTTCTCATACTGTTACTACAATTGATTTTCTTATTGATTTCCACTAGAATCTGTGTGTGCTTTTTTTTTTTAGTTCAGCTCAGCTCAGTGTAGAAAACTTTATTTATCCCAAATGGGCAGTTCTGTTTAACAGCTTTTTCAGTTCACGCCGTTAAAGCACAACAATACAAAGAAATGTCAGTGACAGCAGATTAGTATCTGGCATCCACAAATCGCTTCATATGGCCTTGTACAAATAATCCGGTGATAGAAACATCAAAAGTAAAAACACAAGCAAAAAAAGAAAAATATATACTGTTGACATTAAGCAGTCTCAACTATAGATATTTTTATTATCAAGAAAAACTTCATTGGCAATTTCATAGTCAGGCATTGCTTTCTGCTTTCATTGTAATTAATGAGCTAGAGTTTCCCAAAATTTCTCAGCTTTGCTGTGAATGTTGAGTAGTGGATCAAAGACAAGCAGAGGTTGGGGGGGGGGGTCCTCCTCTTTGCCTGCACGGACTGTTGTCTCTATTTTAAGGTACTTACTCCTTTCAGAGTGCTTTGGCAATGAAGTACCTCTCATTAAAACCTGCATTTGTGTCAGACAGTCAGTCAGTCAGGAATGCATGGAGGGCAGTAAGTGAAGCGCTCCTGATAGAAGCTACTCATAGGGGATTCTGAGTAAAGGCTCATTTCATGCAAGGTTAGACACATCAGTCATTGGACATGGGGCTGGTTTTTACTGCCTTTCAATAAAATTACACATGGAACGTGTCCACACAGTGAAGAGGAACCTGGAAATGAAATGTCTAGCATTGGATTCTCTGCAGCTGACACGATCACTGTCAGCCTAAGCTTTAGAGTTCCTGCATGCAGTGGATCAAAGCCTAAATGGTGACAAAGGTCACAAATCCTGAAAACTTTCATTCATTTTTTTTATTGTATTTCATGTACTTATCAGTGAGATATTAATAAAAATCATACATGATTATCTCTGTAAATATTGTCACTAATCAGAATAAAGCTTCAGTGAGCTGTGACGAGCCAGAAAAGCTTCCAACCTACCAAATCAGGGTCGCATGCTAGTTTGGCATGGGCAGGAAAATACAGTCCAGTGGCATCCATGTTTGGACACCTCTGACATTGCGATGATAGCCTCTATGTGCCACAGAATATGAAGTTACACTTCTGCCTCAAATTCTGAGCCCTGTTATCCATCTGTTTTAACCATATCATGTGCAGAGGTTACAGCCCAGTAATAAGTAAGTTTTCACAGCTGCATCAATGTAATCAGAATTTAAAAAAATTCTACATTTTAGCCAGAGCCTTTACATGGTTTTGGCATTCTCCACAACTGTGGCTATTTTGGTTTTTACATGTGAGGCTGAGCTTTGCTAACAGATGCACTCGTAGAAATCAGCTTCCAAAGCTGACTGGAATAGACAAGTTTTTTTTTTCTTTTGTTTAGTTTTTGTGTCCTCTTTAAAATGGCCAGACATATCTCACGGTAAGATCAATTTATAAAGCAGTCTGACTCAAGAGACAAGCCACTTATTCATTTCAGCTTCTGAAAGATCAGATGTAGGGATTTCTGCTCAAAATAGACTGATCTCATTTCCAGCCTCTTTATTGCTCACCTGATTTGTTGATAATCCCTAGCAAGCAGGCGAAATGGGATTTTAAACTAATGGCACAGCATGGTGGCAAACGCTGTCTTTGCTTAAATTTCTATTAAATGTTCTTTTTTAACACAATAGAAATAATTGCAGGTTTGATGTTGGATGGACCTTGAATTAAAATAAGTAGAAGATGGATGGCTACTGCAGTGTTGAAAGCTGAATTGAGTGTTGCCATTTTTCTTTTTAAAAGGCCATTGTTCTATTTTGCTAATTAGGATCTTTTTAAAAATGGAAAATATGTGATACAGGACAAGGGTGTATGCTGTTATTTCTCTCTTCTGTTGTGTTTTAGTGCATATATGCATTGCTTTTTTAATGTGAATTTGAATGGTTTAAGCTGTTAAAATATGTGTCCAAAATGATCTAAACCAAAAATCATATTTAGTTTAAAATGATGTTATCCAGGTTTTCAGGCTTTATTGCCTAGAATATTATTAGAAGCTACTGCTAACAATCACCAAAAAATATTAGTTGAAAGTAACAAGATGTTATTGCTCATGTGTATCTACTGAGAGTCAAAAAAGTGTGTTAAGTCTTTCACTGAAGCTCTCCGACTTCAATACTTTTTGAGCTATTTGTTTGTCAGCAGTATAATACAAAAGCCAATTTGATTAAACTTGGTGGAGAGGTGCAGCATGGATAATGGAGCTGAACCAGATCACTTCCTTTAAAACTGTCAAACCGTGAGATGGTGCATTGGCCTTGGCCTTGGCAGAGGACTGTACTCTCCAAGAGCTCTTCTATTATTGTCTGATAGAGTTTGCAATTTCATGTAAAGGACAACGCACTGAACAGGGGAAATAATGAAGATATTGCAGTTTAATGGTGGTACTGGCAGTATGAATTATAGTATATTAAGTTTCCAAAATATTACACAGGTACATAGTTTACTGGCAATCATGCCTGCCCATGTACAATTTATTTTTGTATTTCTGTATAAATAGAAAAATACAACCTATTATGTAGGCTTGGCTGTAAATTGACAGCATTTCTATCATAATATCTATTCATTCTGCATGACGCACTATTTTATCTTAGTAAGTTCTTCAATTAGAATGTAAACTGCTCCCCCAGTTAGTCCAAATTTCATTCATTTAATAACTGTAAGCAAAGTGGTTGAGGTCTGACTTTTAAAAACTATTTGTCACGGCCTTAATTTAGTATTAAAAAGCCTCTTGTGGATGAAAGGATGGTAACTGTTGATGGGCTTGCTATTCTAAGTAAATGTATTCCACACATATTCCATTAATGTGTACTAATGGAAAGCAACACCACTATTCCTGAATTTGGTCAATCGTGCAGTTAATTGAGAATAGAACTTTTAAAAGGACAAAAACACTCTCTTTGCCAACATGTGTGGCTGTGAGGTAAGCACAACAAAGTGAATAAATCACACATTGCACAAAAAGAAAGGTTTTAGTGATGGATTTCTCCAGTTGGGATTGTCTCTCCTTTGTTGTTGAAGCATGATGGTTGATGGATATCAATAATAAGTTCTCTCTTAAGTCCTGACTGAATGACAGACACCTCATAAATCTTAAACTTAATTTTCTCTAAAGCATACCGTCTCTGAGTTCTGAATACTGGCCAAAAGCAGTAGAGCTGTTTCTAAGTAATGACACACTAAATGCATCATCTGCGCCTCCCGACTTGCAATACTCTGAAGACACATTGTTTTTTGGCTGCTTTGACAAATGACAAAAGCTTATCCCTCCAGTTATTAAAATTCTGGTTTGTCTCTCATCTTTTACTGCTATATGGCCACAGGCTTGAATACAATCCTGGTAGTTCAATTAAGCTTTTTCTCAGTAGTTTTCTGGTTTTGTGTTTTCACATTGTACTCTTTTTCATTTTACTTGAGGCTTTCTGAAACACAATGATAGGATAAACATCTTGGTTTTTTTGGCAAGAAAAGAGACTTCGTCTCGTTGAGTTAAAACTTAGACACATCAAGCACTGCATTACATAGTTCTAATTTGTGCATTAGCAGATAGAGCTTTTTTAATAGGCCCCTGTCCAAACTGATGTAGATATAATTACTCAAATATCAGTCATGAAATGATGAATCCACAATAATAAAACAATCATAAAAACGAGTGAAGCTTGATTCATACAGGTCATGCTCTGTAAGAACTGTTTACCATTGAAATATCTTACTGACGCCACACTTAATGACAAACTGCAATAATTTTGTTGTAGTTTTCATCACAAGCTGCTGCAAGATTAATTAAGACTTCAGGGCTAATGTCACTGTTTAATAGAGTGAATTGATCAATTCTTTGCATAGGCAAGTAGTTATATATTTGTACCCACATACACATACGCATACTGTAACATTGAATTCAAGTTACACAAGTACTGTTAACAATAAAAGGAAGTCAAACCATGCCAAAGGATATAACACACATGTCAGCGTCACATTTTTCTTCATGCTGCCAATTCCCAATCTCGCCAGAAAAAGGCACTTGTAAATTCTGATTGACTACATAGACAACATCACAAATAGCTTTTTAAAATACTTTCTTTACCAAACCATGACCTTTAATTTTACTCTTTGTGTTTTTGGGTGAAAATTCTTTGTGACCGTGGAACAAAAGCCAAAAAGCAAAACTCAAACCCATTTCAAGAGTGAAGTCTGAAAATGACTTAAGACTCTTCACCTATGAATGTGGACTTTACACATTTTTCACACAATTGTTAGTCTCACATTAATCACTAACCTTCATTTATCATACATGGATGCTGCCACTTGCTAAATAGCAGGGATAGGCTCAAGTCACCAACCAGTTGCTCTAGTCCAATTTAAACCTAAGTGAACAATGATAGGAAATGAAATGGAAAAAAAAAAAAAAGAATACAGTAAAACACGAGACAGTTTGTCTATTTACACAATTCTAGGGACTTAAATTAAATTATCCTAGTTGAATATCTTAGTACTTAATCTTTCATTATCCCTCTAACTTCCAAATGTATACTTTGTTAATCCTTGAAATAGATGTGTATCAGTATTCCGAATGTTTAGTGGGAAAAAACATGTTAATGAGGTACCCAGTGCAGTAACATGTGATGGCTAAGGGCTCATGACCAAGCGTCAGTCTGAAAAAAGTTGGATATGAGAATGTGTTGACTTCTCACATCCAGATATTACAAAATGTGACATTGCCATGTTCTCCTGCAGTGGACCACCAGGCCAATTGTTCATATCTAGGCAATATGGGGTTACTATGTGTTTAGTTTCATTTGTGTAATTTAAAATAGGAAATCTTGTGGGTGACTTGTGTGTGTTTATGCATGAGTGTGCCATTTCCTGCAGAGGTGGAAACAATCAGACTAAATCAGAAAATTTAGCAAAAAGAACAATGGGTTCATAATTCATGAAACCACAGGGTACAGCATGACATGCAGTAGGAGATAATATGTCACATTATTTTTAGCAGTCAGCCGTTCAGAACTGAGGATTAGATTAACTTCCCGCTGTTTGTCCAACCATCAGTGTACCTGCATATTCTTTGTCCAGCATAAAAGTTCACACATTGCTTTCAGCTTAATTTCAGCAAAACAGCTGCGGGTGAAATCAAATCAGACTGAAAGACCTTTGAACATGCTTTTGAAGCTCGTTACTTTGTGCAGTCACAGTGCTAAAGATCCCAATCAGCATCAAAAAGGCTGCAATGTTTGGTTCTACCTGGCGGCTTTCCCTCCTTTCATTATACCCGCTTAATATTCAAATTTTTTATGCAAAGACAAACATGGTTTTTCTTGATGCTATATTGGGAAGTGATGTTTAAATGTAGCTGAGCACTCAGTCCCATTTTGTGCTGATTTGTTTTTTTTATATTTCTTAATCTAATTATGGAACATATTTGTTGATTCAATTTGGCTAATGCCACTTGTCTGATGAGTGGATCATGAAACTGGCTTTTTGTTGATGTGAGAAGATAATCAGTCAGAAATCTGTGCATTTGATGGGATCAATTGAAATAAAAGAGGTTGGTCAGTTTCAGCTCACTAAAAAGAACACGGGAAAGTCAGGCAACAAATTAAATTAGAAGTGATGATTTAAACATCTCTATCACTGGCTGATGCATTGTACTGTCTAATGTACTAACATAAGTTATGTGTGAATCTTTTGTTGATGCATTACCTGCATTGCCAATTTGTAAATGATAAAAATCACCTCATTAGGCCCACACTGTCAAAAGTAATGCTGGTTTTAAATAAAAAGTGTATTTGAAAAAATAATTTGCGTAAGCTATTTAAGTAAAATATTGATTTGTGTGTTGGATTTACTTCAAACAGCTGATGCAAATTCAAAATGCTAAATTTCTAGCATCACTTTTCTCAGTGTCAGAGCACTGTAACCATTGTGTCTTTGTTCCTTTATGGGAAACAAAGAGGACATGCATTGTAATGTATACAGCTCAGAATACATTTGTACAAGGCTGACAATAGTTTCAGCTTGGTCAACCAAAAAGAAACGACAGAAAGATGAGAATTTATTGAGGAAACCGTGGATCAATAGCATGTTTTGTCCATGACCCCCTCCTCTGTGGCTTTCTGATGGCTTACACATTTTTAATTTCATTTATTTTTGTTTTAATTTTATGGGCGAGCAGGAGGGTGGGAGGGAGGGAGCTGGTCCAACAAGGTATTAGTCTTAAAAAAACAAAACAATGTGAAATTATCTGCATGTTTGCTATGTGTCTACACTGTGCTTTCAAGCTCAATTAATACTTCCAACTCATCCTTAAAAATTTGTTGCATTGTTCTATGCCATAGACAGAAGGAATAATTAAAAAGAAAAAAGAAAATCTTGTGTGGTCTTTGTTTCTAGCCATGTATTGAAGTTGCTTCAAATATCCTGAAAACAGAATGTAATAAGCTTTTGTTCTAAGAAGATCATGTTTAAGCCTAGCTTTCATATGAACCTCTATTTTGTCCCATAGAATATGGAATGATCGGAGAGCATACAGTAAAAAGTCAGCGGCCAAGATCAGTTCATGACACAAAGGCCCTGCAGGAGCAAGCTGAATCTGCTAAATTTATGGCACAAACTGGTAATACAATAGTTATGTTTCTTTACTTTATATTTTGTTAACTAAACTTAATTTCATCATGCATGCTCTCTCTTGTACTTGCACTTTTTAAGTGGAAATGTTTTGCATTATTATTTTTCCTATTCATTCTCAATTGCTACACATGAAAAAGGAAAATAAATTTCCCATTTTCTTATGAGTATTTACTTTGAACTTAGAGCCCAATTGGGTTTTGTGGGTTTGTTTGTTTTATTGTCACATAGCGAGCTGGCAAGTGGATTACTCACACAGTATATTCATGGAGCATTAATTAAACAGCAGTTCAAAACTAAGGGACTGATGTAGTTAATCATTTCCTCCAAGGCATGATAAATTAAATGTCATTCGATAAAAAAACAAAACAAAAAAACCCCACCCCCTCAGATAAATATAAAACACATTCTTTGAAAAAGTTGAACTGATAGATGCTGCCCTTAGAGATAAAATGAAGCTTTGTGGCTTTATCAAGTGTAGCATCCAATAAATGATTGAAAACTAGAATGATCTAAATTCATAATGGCTTTCACAGCATGCCATTTTCACACTTCGAATAAAATCAGACCAAACAAGTCAAAGTAAATTCAAGAAAAATTTTTATTTGATTGATTTAAATTTGTTTTTAGTTGTTTTTGCTTTATTGAAGTTAGTAAGTCCTATTTTTTTCTTTCTCTGGGTGGGTTTGTGTGTAGCTGCTATTTGAGATTTTTTCTTTTAGTCATTGTTTTGAATTTCGGGAAATGTTTCTTTTCTTATTTTCTTTTTTTCATGTGTTGTTCCATTTATAATGCTGTCCTTGTTTAAAAACTCCTTTCCTTTCATTGTCATTTTAATTTATGACACATTTTACATACATGCATCCTGGTACTAATATATATCCATTAACATTTCTCCTCTCCATTTGCCGTAGGTATGTTGTTTCCCGTCGAGTCTCATTGCTCTGCTTTTCTGTTTCTCATTCTCACACAATTTATTCTCCCTGTACTGCCTCATTTAACAAATTGATCCACCTTTCAGTCTATTTTATGATCTCCAAAATTAAAGGCAGGGTTAAGATCCCTATTTGGCTGAATCTGTGTGTCCTGTGAAACTACAGTAAAACATATTGTGCTTAAAACTTTTATATGATTTGATGACTTACAATGACATAAATGTATTCAGAGCTGCAATTGAAAAAAAAATCATCTCTGTCTTAAATTATTTTTGTAACACACAAAGCCTCAAAGAAGATGAATACTTCACCTCAGGGTTTAACATAATCAAACATCAATTATTCGTTGACTACTTTCATGAAGAATTTTGATTGTCCACTCACTTGTCACTAAATAATTTATCCTTTTGCATGCAGGCTATCATGGCTTTGGAAATCACCCCACTGCCTCATCATAATATTCTACTTATCATGGCTTTTTTTTGTACCGTTCGGACCATGAAGCTGGAAAGGCTCAGTGTTACTTTTCATTCATCTTTTCATTAAACTCAAAATACATCTTTGAATTGACAACCATGGTCCATTACCTTACTAATCTGCTACAAAATTCTATACTCAATTACTTAATGATATTAAGTCTGCATGCAAAGTTAGATAACTGCAAAATCTGCCAGCTAAGAATATTTTATAGACTCAAACACCCGGTCCAAAGAAATCGAATTTATCCTCATTTAGTGGCTTAAGATTTACTTGTTATGTTTCTTTGAGGGTGCTCAAAACTAAAATGTGAATGTTCTGTAAACAGTCTGCTTTCAGCCACATTCACACATTTAGAAAATAAAAAGGAAATCAGCCAACTCCCTCATATTCCTCCATCTTTTTAAGTTATAAGGTTAGGATAGATTAAAGATTGGAGGTAAGCACAGTATTTGCTCCAGTGTTGTCAAGGGAACGAGGTAGTTTACTGCAGTGCAGGGGAATTCACATCTGAGACCTCTTTCTGAACTAACACCCATTAAATTCCATTTTAATTTTGCAGATGTCGTGTTTTTTGCATGTCACCATGCTATACAAATTGTTTTTTGTTTTCCTTTTTAATGGAGAGTTTCTCACGTTTTGTTTTCCCTTCAGACGCATGCATTTTTGTCTAACTGAGGTGAAACGGCTAGATGTAACCCTGATGCCTAATGTCATGCCTTCTCTGTGATCTTTGCATGAATGCTAAAAATTCTTGTGAAAAGGCTGATTATATTACACACCTCTCCTACACTATAAACATCATTCATTAAACTACTCTTGTTGAGTGCAGTCACAAAAACACTCTTGTGCTGCATACAAATGAAATCACTTGTTAAACGAATTAAGCTGCCAATAGAGTATTCATCAAAGATCACACAAAGGTAGCATAGACTGTATGATAGTGCTCTTGTAAATCCTAAGGACCCCACCTCAACCCAAGGCAAATCATGCTGGCCCCTACCCACTTGACTCAACCCTGCCCACCTTGCCCCACCCCGCCCTTGCCGCAGGACCATATTGCTGCATTTAACTAGTGTCACCCTTCTCCCACACAGGTGAATCAGGTGCAGAGGAGTGGTCCCAGTGGAGCTCATGCTCTGTAACATGCGGTCAAGGGTCGCAGGTGCGAACAAGAACATGTGTCTCACCATACGGAACACACTGCAGCGGCCCTTTAAGAGAATCAAGGGTTTGCAATAACACTGCCCCTTGTCCAGGTAGTGTTAGCCGCAAGATTCTTGAATATCAATGTTTTGCTCCTTTGTTGTTTATATGGGAGGAAATGTGTTGCTCTGTTTTAACAAATTTCTGAATGTGTCTATTGAAGAATGTACTGTTATTTTTGCAGCTATTTCAATTAATCTGTTTCTCTTTCTTTGAGGTTACTTAGTGATTGTGGTTTGTTTTAGTTTTTTGTTGTCTTTTTTCATTGTCACTTTTGTGTTTTCCATTTCATATAACTGTAAAGCAATTCATCAGCGCTGAAATGGTTTCATGACATGTGGATATGCATGGAGCTTGGGGAGCCGTAGATACTGATATCGTCAGCATCGTTTCCTTGAAGGTCAACTATGCATTTGGCAGCATTTCTTCAAACATGCTGGAAGGCATTTCTTCTTAAACTCATGATGGCATGGCAGATGAGTCACTGGTAGTCAGGTATCAGCATCAGAAGCTTTTCTGACAGGTGACTGTGGCGCACTAATGTTTTTTAGTATGCATCTGACAAGAAAGCTCCCATGTCACCATTCTCCATTTATGGAAATGTGTACGCAGACAAAAAAAGATTTAGTAATAATATTCTGCGCTTATGTTAAATCAAGATATTGGATAGTGCTGATAAGTGTAGCTTTTCTCTGATGGCATCATAAACTTGTAAGTAATCAGGCCTGATAAATCGTACTGCAAGCTGCATTCTCTACCAGTTTGATCGCTAGTGTGATGTACTTCACTTTTAGATGTGCCATGTGTAAGAGGGAAGTTGGTGGTTTTCAAAAGGGTCATTCTTTTACTCAATGTGGAATCTGGCGGCTAGAAAATGGATGAGTCATTTTGAAAGAGTCTAAATTGCAGTGCTTTTGTGTCTCTTTTCATTTTGGCCATTACTGTTAAACTCAGAGAGGATAAAAACAAAAAGAAACAGATCAAGAGAAATACCCTTCCTCACAATTCTTACTTCAAGAGTTGATCATTTTCCTTAATATATCACTAGATTTGTAGACATGCATGTTCTCAACTGTGGATACTGAATATTAATCCACATATTAGTGCAGGGAAACACCAAAGGCCATTACATTCCGTAAAACCCCAAACAGAAAGTTTGAATTTAATCACATTAAACAAATTAACAATAGTTAACATTTTTAAATTAAACTGTCATTCAAATAGAGCTGATATACTGCTAATGTTACAATAGCAGACTGGTGCAAACAAACCCAACCTGGCACGGTGCCACATAAAACACAGTGCATACATGTATCTAATTCTCCTCAAGCAAACAGATTGATTGACTGTTTATGCTGTCTGTAGTAAGCTTGGATGGAATAATATCTCTGAAATACAGTATAACTTCCAGTCCAAAATGGACAACATCATCTGAGAACACTGCAGGCTGAGATCAAGCATGATGTTGGAAATCCTGGGCTTCCACACAAGTTGGGATGCCATCCTTACAACCCTCAGCCCAACACATCTGCCAAAATATATGTTTTATGAAGTATCTTGTCCTGCTAGATCAACAAAGCCCATGCTTTCCTTCCTCTGAATTTTATTCAGAGAGAAAACAGACCAGGAACGTTTATTATATCTGACATTTCCACCGTGCAGGATTTACTTACAGTGCTCACAGGCAGTGCAAATGCAGAATTAATGTTACTCGAGCACAGATTAAGGCATGTTGGGATCACATGGCAGCATCCCATATTCTTCTGTTAAAAGAATCCGCCAATTTATAAGTTTACCATTTATTTTCCTTATTGAGTCACTCAAATATCAGGTAAAACCAGGAATGGCATAGATTTAGCCAACATGGCTATTAAGTTATTTTCATTATGTTCAATTTCATCCTTTTAAACGGTTCTATACTTTTAAAAGTGGTTGCCTAATTAGATTTATTTTATTTTATCCAACACAACATCAGATACATTTTACAGAGTGAAGTTTGGAAAAGTTTGTATAAATACAATTTAAAATAAAAAATATGTATGACACTCACCCCTGAGCTGGAGTATCTAAAGGCAGTGCAGAGACAGCTAGCTTAAGCGACTCAACACTGACTTGACTGAGTTATGTGCCGACACGTTTTTCTGACACCAACCCATTTCTCACTGGAGTATTACTGAACACAAATGAAAAGGTTTGCCTGCACTCGATATGTTTTATTGGTCTTTGGTGACAGTGTAGTTATAGAATTATCTAGCTACTTCAGGCTGTGGCTAATGGTTGGAGATTAAATTAGTTGGTTTTGTATTATAAGCATAGGCTATCCTAAAACTCAAAGCTTATGCAGGAAATATTGCAATTGATAAAGTGCCAAAGTGGTGGGGGGGGGGGGGGGGGGGGGGGGGGGGGGGGGGGGGGGGGGGGGGGGGGGGGGGGGGGGGGGGGGGG
>JBBBVU010000017.1:11016675-11047722 GCA_037177055.1 Atherinosoma microstoma
ATCTATCTATCTATCTATCTATCTATCTATCTATCTATCTATCTATCTATCTATCTATCTATCTATCTATCTTTATTGCTAACTAATATATCACAACTAGAGTTAGCTACAGGCATCTTTTTGCTGATGTTTCAGTGAGTTTAAACATCGCCAACTCAGTGACAGTATCATTTGAGGGATTCTGACAGATTAGGAGAAAGGTTACCTGTAAATAAGGTCAAAATCAAGCATTTTATTCCAAGAACTTCAGTTCAATTTACTTTAAGTTTGCTTAGAAAGATATTTTAGGTTTATTTTCCAGAGATGGAAGTGGTTTTAAGGATATTCTGAAAATTTAAGAAAAATTATCAAAAAGCTCATTATTTTTGCAAAATAATCTCTTTTTCAAATATTAGATAGAAAGTCCATTAATATTTATGTCCCATGAAGTAAAGACATATTTCCACTAAAACGTTCAAACTTTACCACATAGTACTTAACTGTAGCTATAATTTAGAAGAGCTTCCATGCTCGCATTCACTGACACTGTACAGCTTTGATCTCCTATATTTCCATACGTCCTTGTATGGAGAATGGAAGAAATTCTTGCATCATGTGGGAAATACATGCTGTAGCATCACTTATATCATTTTGCTCTCCAGCACCGTATGAGATTTGTCCAGAGGACTATGCAGTGTCAATGGTGTGGAGACGGACCCCTTCAGGAGAGCTGGCCTTCAACAGATGCCCACCCAATGCTACAGGTAAGAACAAAAGCAACACGTACTGTTTAATGTTTGTTTTTGGGTCTTTTTCTGTCCACATGTAAGTTTAAAAGTGCAACTAAACAGTAAAAAAATAGTCTTTTGCTAGAAATGAATATATTAGATTGACTTGAATTCAGCTTACTTTCATTAAATGGCCGTTTGAATCACACATTTGCTAACAACTGCAAGCGTCATTGCACAATGGGGAGAATTACCCTGCAATTCTAGTCTATTGTCGTTCTATCATTGTTTGAATTTCTATTTGATTTAACCACTGTGTGATGAATAATGCTAGATTTCTGCCCTCACAGAGGGCAGTCCCGAAATATAGGAAGAATACAGGAACCCTTTTGTTATTTTAAGTAGCTGCTCTTTGCATGGTGGGTTAAATCAGCACGACACAACAGCAAGCCATAGATAGAGCCTTATCAAAATTGTTTCTTTATCTGAATAAAAGGGCAAATATCCATTCAGTCCATTTCCACATACAGTGATGCATTTTAAGGGTGTACCTATCAGCCTGAAGCCTGTGCACTAGATGGGAAAAGTCTGTAACTGTGATACTGGAGTCATTGTGAAAGAAAGCCATTCTGAGGTCTGTTTTTAGACATAAATCAGAGCCAGTAATATGTGGACTGAGAGAAAAGGATGCATGTTCTGTAAGAAGGTGACACTAATACCCAGCTCTTCAAATTAAAAGGACTGTGGATAGACAAAAGGAGTGCAACATCTGATAAATCTGCTTTGTGCCAGATTACTTTTGTTCTAGCTGAAGGTCATTTTGCTGACAAACAAACAGGACGATAAGGAGCTGTTGGATGCGACAGCTACGCGTTGGATTGGCACAGTAAGCAGGAATGAAATAGTCTGATGTCTTGACATTTCTTTCACAACCATAAAACGGCTAACTGGCAAACTTGTAGCAGACCCACTGTTATACACAGATGGCTTACCTGCGGCAAAGTTAAGCAGAGGAAGATTTAGTAACATGACATTAGCTTTCTGGCTCGACGTTAGTATTATAGCCAATAACTGTGTGACACATTTTAGCTTGCACTGAAGGAGTGTGTGTGTTTCTTTGTTTTATATTGTTGCAAAAAAACCTTTACTGATTTGGAATCTAATTAACATCAAAAATGTCAAAATGAGAAAGGCCAGACAGAGTGCTTGACTCATAACTGAGCATTTTTCTATTTTGTTTTAATTATGTGTTATATTAGATTTGCAAACTGTGAAAAAATTAGAGCTCTGTTCTTTGTGATTGCGAGTTCTGGTGGATTTTGAATGTTTTCATGCACCTAGTCTACAGTGCAAAAAATACAGTTAGCCTCAAATGATAAATAATAACTTTGCATGAGAACCACAATAACAGCGAGTAGGTATATTTCATGTTTAAGCAGTGATCTTCTTCGTCAAAACTGACCACCACCTTAAAAAAAAAAAAGAAAGCTGATTATGATAGAAAGTAATTCAGGTCAGGTTTATTTTAATTGTAAAGGCATTAATTACACTTTCACTTTTACAAGGCCCACATTATGAAGCTATAAATAAATAAAAACGCTACCCAACCTTTGACTTGCAACAAGATCAAACTCAAGACCTAAATGAGAAGCAGTAAAAGTGCAGATAGTCCCCTTTTCCAGGTCAGTCTGATATGCACTGGTTGCTGATAACAGGGCTCAGCAAAGATGAAATATTGATCAGCTAAAGCAGCACATCAAAACAGGCTACATGAATACAGGATGGTGCAAAGCATCCAAATGTGTTAAGGGGCTTCAGGACCTACTCAGCCATTGTCACCGTCATCATCAAGGTCATCAGAGGAACAGTGCAGGGCCATCAGCACCGCCTTGGTGATCATGGAGGACGGCTGCCATCAGAGGCAAGAGGGGAAGACAAGAAGAGGGATACTCACATGCAGCAGATTAATTTGTTCTAGTTGTATTTGTCAAAGATTGGTGCATTTGTAAACATATATTGTGCAAGATAAAACACAAGCAGAAGAAAAATAAAATGTAAATGAACAAATGAAATATTAAATGTATAGAGAGATTCATGAATTTCTGTAATTTAGAGCACAAAGAAACACGGGCATCATCATTTTTGTAGAACTATACAAATATCAGTAGATATAGTAAATACATCTACCTAATAACAGCAGCAAAAGCATGATGTCTTTTAATCATTATTTGTTTTGTTTTTTTGTTTTTTACATATGGCATTTCATGCGGCTTTAACTCCACTGAGACCTGAGGTTACTAATTATTTTACATAAGAGGTTTTGCTTCTTAAAGTTCATTCACTGTTATTTATGTCCAATGTAATGAGAGCCCTAAATCTCAATTATCAATTAAAGTTCAAGTCATCCAGCTAAAAGAGGGAGCAATTAAAGCATCAAAGCCACAGACTATTTAACAAACTCTTCACAGGTTAATGCAAGGAAAATCATCCTGCAGTAGCTGGCAAGTAAATTAAAACCATCCATAAAAATAAGATGATAACTCTATATTTGTGTATGTTTTCATGTTTCTGTGAGTTGTGTTGACATTAATTGGTCCGATAATATTGGAAGACGATTGGGTTTTTTGTGTGATTTTTCTTGGTTTTTCATCACTGGATGATGGTCAAGTCTACTTAATATCTTCTCAGAGTTTGTTGGCTTGACTTATCTCGACCTTCACAGTTATTAAACACTGATTTAACTTTCCGTCTTGGGGGAGGGCTGTTTGAATAAAAATTCCCCTTTAATGGGACCCAAGTTCAGGATGCTGTAAAAGTAAACAGTGGCAGGTCAATGCCTCGGTGGAGCGCAGCCTTGAATTTGATCAAGCGCATCTCCAGTGACCTATATTTCATACTCAACCTACTCTACATACTTCACCGATGATGCAAGGACAGATGACAGATTGGTGAGGAATCACAGTGAAGGCTTCAAGTTTCTATCTATGACCCTGTTTGATCTCAACAGACATCAAAGCCAAGAAAGATTCAGTTCTAAATATCTGGGAAAGAAATACATCCACTATGAGCTTTTTAAGAAGTTCAATATAGTATACGGTGATAGCAGGTGTGGAATGGAGATACATTGGAGTTAATAAACCTCATGCACAATCAAAATATGACTTTTTTCTGTCTAATTATTGCGAAAACAAAAATAAGCTTGGGTCCTGGCCATTTCTCATTAAAATACTGCTGTGTTCACATTAAAATTGCAAGCGTGTACATTTGAGAATTGTTGTAAAAGCAGGTCATCTCAGTGTCAAATACTAACATTTATCTCCTAAATAGTCTGTTTCTTTTGCTGTTGACTTAAACTCATCTTTTGGATTGATACATAGGGACAATTTGCATCTTTCTTTTGAGTAACTCTTGGGCTTGTAAATTTCAAACAATTCTTGAATACTGCCATATCATTTTGGTTTTTTTTAGACAATTTCCATTTAAGCAAGCTGCCCTTCTCAGTTAACAGTGACATTTAGTAATGTCAGAGCCAAAAAACACTAAACGAATGCCTAATCTTCCTTTAAAATACTCTTTCTCCCATTGCTTTGAGCAAAAATGGTTGAAAGTTTTCTTTTGATTCATGGCACCGTAACATTAATCACCCAAGTGAAGCCTGTTTTGAAAGAAACAGATGCTCAGCACGGTGTAAAGCAGCAGGCCTCTGCTGCTGCCCCGTGGGCTGACTCATGGTGCTGCATGGGTGCTCCTAGCATATAGGGATGCTTTGTGTGTACTCATGGCTTCGGCGCATATCTCCAAGCCGTAGCTGTGGAGAAGGTGGGCGTAGGAGGTGGGGCTTTGATCTCTTCCCGTCTGTGTGTGTTAGTGTGTGAAAGATGGAGAGAGAGAGAGAAAGAGAGTGAGCAAGAGATAGCAAAGAGTTTATGTGAGGCACGTTTGCCTGGGGAAATGTTTTGTACTGTGGGAGTTTTCCTCAGGATGTCAAGCACCTGTGTTGGAGCTGTAGGGTGATGTGTGAAGTGCACTCCACCCTGTCGACAGCTGGGAAGGTGTGATGTTGGACCCTTATGTTGGCTGTACATGGGGATGTGGGTGGATTTTGGGTGGTTCTTCTATTTCAGGATCAGCATTTAAATGCCTGACAGCTATCACAGCTGAGCTGTGGCATGTTGAGTAAACAACTGTAAGTTTTATCAACATGACACGCAATGTGCATGTTGAAAGCTTTAGGACTGTGCGGTATGTTGTGATATTAAGCCAGTTCTGGTCAAATACATTAGTACTTGCTTTCCATAATTCTTTGTCTGGCTCTTTCAATGAAAATGTTTTTTCAGGTTCGGCAAACCTTGTTGAGAGTTTCAGATTTTGATGCTGACTGATGAAATGAGACAAAGGAAAAAAGATAAGTCTCTTGTGACAGCAATTTTTTTCTCTCTCTCTCTTTTGTCTCACCCCTCTCCACTCTACTACATCCACATCTGCTTTTCTTTTGCCTATCTGTTGGTCTTAATCCCCCCCCCATCCTCACCCCACCCCCACCTCGTTTTTTTCCCCTCTCTGTGCCTGCTCATCCCCTCTGTCATCCCATCTCTCATCCCTTCATCACTGATTCTACTCTCCAAATCTGTCGCCGTCTCTCTACCCTCTCGCAGGCACCACTAGTCGACGCTGCTCTTTGGATCACCGTGGTATGGCCTTCTGGGAGCAGCCCAGCTATGCTCGATGCATAACAAATGAATTCAGATACTTGCAGCAATCAGTAGGTGCAAAGTCAGCTTCCTTTCACAGCCTCTGTTTCCAATGTATCATAAATTACTTCCCCAGTGTTTTCCCAATGCCCCCCACACACACACACACACACATTTTCATAACACAGTAGCCAAAGATTAACAACTTTCAACAGATGAGCAAATTAAAATACAGATTTGGTCATTTTTCCCTTTTTAATAAATGAATATCATCATATTCTTAAACTGTTTGATTTATAGTTTTTTGGCAAGTTCTCATTTGTGTCTTTGTTCTTAGGCTAGAACCCCCCAAACAAGCTAATTACATTCATTGTTGAATATGATCTGCTCTAATGAATTACAAAAAACATTTTTCTCAGTTGCAAAATGGGCGTTTAGTGCATTAAGAGACCACATGACACAAATTCAGGGAAACTCAGTGAAAATGTCTTCTCTTTAGTAATTATTCATTTGCAGCAACTCTGTCTCACTGCTGTCTTTGTTGCTTGTGTGACGAGACATTAGTCACATAAAAAGAGGTTTTAACAGTAGCTTGAGTATGTTATATGATGCTATTTAAGATACATTTTTGCATTATTGCACTTGTCTTTACATAAATGGAAACACAGTGGTGGTTCCACTAGAATTGGTCACTTCCTACCTCTGCATCACTGTTAAGAATAAAATAATTTATAAAGGCTGAAATAGCACATACATATAGTGCTGCACCTGTGAATGTATATTTATGAACATGAACCTTGTGCAATGATGTGAAATGTCATTTCACTGTGCAGTTCCTGCCTAAATGTGTCTTCTGCTCCAGTTAACTCTTTTATTCATATTGGCTCATTTCAAAACATCCGCAAGGCAGAATACAGTTCAGCCGGGCTTAGATATAAGTGTCAAATAAAGGGCCTTAGAGAGCAGAGTCTTTCTTCCTGATTTTCTGCACTTCATTTAATCTAAATGTGGAGCTTAGCATTTATCTTTCAAAGAGTCAGAGGACACCGATGCCCCAAGTTCTGTCTTCTCCTGTTCTTGGAGGTTCAGGGGCATCTTGCAAAAGGCCAAAGGATGCTGGCAGGGGATGGGATGTCCCAGGTCACAAAAAACCTGCTGGATCTCACCCAAAGGAGGAACTTTTATGCGGGTGACTTGCTGTCTTCAGTGGAGATTCTTCGCAATGTGACAGAAACCTTCAAGAGGGCAAGCTATGAGCCATCATCAGATGATGTGCAAGTAAGTGGACACTAGGTTTCTTACCTGCTGCAGTAGTGTGCACATATCCATTTGCATTGTTTTGTCAACAGTATCTTCAACAGTAATGCATTTTGATACCAACTGGGTTAGATGTTTTCTATCATGTCTGAAATTTCACAAAAGCTCACAAACACATCTTGTGGCTTTATCAAATCAAGAGATCTCGATGCACTCTAAGCTGTTTCATCTCATCGTGTTGGGGTTAACTGCAGTCTGATCCTCTCTATGTCAATAGGATGATGAAGATTATAGCCAAAGCACCACCTCCATCTCCAATTTTGCATACAAAGACAATTTATGCCTTCAAGGCTGAGCCATTTTTAAAGACACCCTTCTCAGACCTCTTTACGGCCTTTAAGATGTCCAGCTGCATGTGTGATACAGCTGATGTATGTTGTTGTTTTCATCATGCTGTTTTCATTTATTTATCTATTATGATTTTGATTCATTTAGAGGGGAAGTTAAATAGGAGGGAGATAATTGATACGGCCTTTGTGATGGTAGCAGCAAAACTGAATTTGAATATTGTAGGCGTGTGTGTATGTGTTACCGATTAATCTAATACCCGTTTATCATTTCTTTGTGAGGTTCTTATCTTGTGTTGTTGCGTTATCAAGCTTGTTTTCATGTCATTCTTCCCCACAGAGATGCAAAGAATGGTACAAGGAAATGAGAGAAATGAGTCTTGTTCAGCAGCTATTTTCTGTATAAAAGTAGATAATTCCTGCTTTAATCATTTAAAAGTTCTCTTAGTAAGTCCCAAATCACACAGTGCAGTATCTGCTGACTGCTGAGCTTTTTCAGCATTTTATATCTCTGTATTGTTGGGAGTGTCTTGCAGTTCTTGACAGGGGAAAATATCAGCTTAGATAACATACATTAAATAGGGTAAATTAAACTCTCCTGCTTAACACCAGACTATTTGAGCTTGAACTGTACATAATAAGGATACAGCTTCTGCATTAGGTGAGGAGGTAGGTAATGAAATCACAAAAAAAGTCTTCAAATTACTTAATTATGCACTTCCAAAGCTCAGTGATATTTGGACCACAAAATGTCAGGGATAGCTTTTTCTTAGTTTCTGCTGCTTTTATGCACATTTATCAGCCGTTTCCACTGGCTGTAAGGCGTATGGTCCTTCTAATATTCCGTGGAAATGAAACTCAAATGTGCTGGCCATGGATGGGGAACCTGGCCCCATTCAGCCATTTTCCCCGCCATAGAAAATCTATGAGATGAGGAGAGTATCCTGTCTCTGGTTATTAGGAAAGCTCTATTGTGTGTGTGTGTGGGGGCAGGCAGGAGAGCATTCAGCCAGCCCAACCCCTCTGTGTGCCTGTGCGCTAATGCAGTGTTAAAGTGGGCACATTACCACCAGAGGGAGCATAAGCATTCAAGTAGAAAACAAGATAGCCTGTGTCAAGAGAGAGAGCCACTCCCTCAGGCACATTGTAGACCAGACAAAATAACAAGGCGAAAGATCAGGCAGGGGTCCTATTACTACTGTAGGCATGCACCCCAAGCAGCCCCTGCTTTCCACTGCCGAAGAAGACAATCCACACCGCTGCTCAAACATTCCCTTTCATCTTTTTTTTCTTCTTTTTTTTCTGATTGCAGCTTGCACTCGTCTCCTGTAGCAATAAGTATTTGCTGCAAGCGGTACAAGGTTTTAAGGTGTATTTTTGTTTCAGAGCTGAACCACAAATTCCGTCTTTTCTTCTTACGCTTGCCATCATGGTTCCAGCTGCAAATTTCCCTGTGCTATCAGCCCCTGCAGGGACCATCATTATCCCTTTATAGAAATCCATGTTTTCCTGCATTCACAACTATCAGTATATTATACATAACAGTTCTTTTAGAGCCCATGGTATCCAGATTTTTTTTTAAAAAAGCAGCTGGCTACAGCGCGTGTAATACTTTGTGTGGGTGTGTTATGTGTTTTCTCTTTCATCATTTCCACAGAACTTTTTTCAAATCATCAGCAACCTCTTGGAGGAGGAAAATAAGGAGAAATGGGAAGATGCGCAAAAGGTAAGTATGTGGTAGGACAATGAATAATTCAGATTTCTACATGAATGTTGTTTGCCCCAAAATTCAGCTCAAAGCACATTTACACTAACTACATCTGAGTAGCAGAAACAAAGAGAAGTCAGCTTTGATTTAGGATAATGTTACGCTTCCTCATATGATCAGTGGGTCATTTAGCAGGTGCAACATCTGGCCTGATTTTGAAAACTAGTTCCTCAGACCTCCACTTGGTGGCAGCAACACTGCCACAGAAAAAGTCCAGCCATGAACACTGCAGGACTCATTGCTCCTGCATGCACATTCTACCCAGCCTATGCAGATTATGGCAACCAGTTTGATTAGACCTGTAGTTAAGTTAGATTTTAAACTATAAACAAACAGTTTAGACATTTAATTGCTTGCGCCACCGCAGAAGAAGACTCCAATTCTGTGTCTGCATTATATGGAAAAGAAGTATGGGCGATACAATCTCATATACTCCCCTCCACATATATAAGGGGCAATGCACTGCAAGACTGCAGCAATGTTGTGTGTAATAGAATCTGAGCTTGACTCAGTGTGTATCTATGAAGACTGGCTTTTGGCTATGTCCTCTGTAGGACACATCTCTCAGCTTGAGAGGTGGCAAGTCTCGTTTTCAAAACTGCCACTGGTGTCTGAGACAACCTGAACCCTGAAATCACACACATCTAGACTCTGACAGAGATACCATCTGTGATGACTGCAAGTCTGCAAAGAGGCATCTGCTCAGTTGTCACCTTCTCTGGTAAATTGACTTAAATTGGTTGTCACCTGGACTGACACATGACTGAAGTATTGCCTTAAAATGAGTCAGATTCCTTTCTTTTTTTTCTTCTTTCGGCTCAATATCTCTACACCTGACTTCTCCTAAGACGGTGGGCAAACACAGGGAGTTCAAGCATTGCTTAGAGTGCCAGTCTTGGCTATCTATACGGGCAGTAATTAGATGTTTACTTACTGGAGCTTTAGTTTTGGCAGCCCCCAATGGTATGTTGTCTGTGAGAAGAGCTCACAAACAAGCAGTTTCGTCAGTGAGAATGCGTCACAGAAGGAGACAGACAGATTAAAAGAAATGGAGACACTGGAAACATTGCCTCTGATTGAACACCCAGAAAAGAAACTTGACAAAATTCATTATTTCTGTTGTTATTAATGTGCGTGTCTAGTTTCATCACGTCACCATTTGGACGTATGTTGAGCGCTGTCTGATTTCAACAGTCGACGCATGGACTTCACAGGCAAACATTGTTCTCACTTACTGAGTTTTCCCCTGCACCCACCCACAGCATGCTGTGGACATTCAAAACACTCACATGAAACACCTCACTATGAGCTTTTAGTTGGCTTTATGCAGAGATCACTATATATTCACCCCCTGTCACTGTTACCATGGCAAGGAAAGGAAGAGCTCTGTCTCCACAACCTCCACTGCAGCCATTTCCTTCTGCTGCCTTCACATCTCACGGTTGCTATGGAGACCAGCAGAATGAGGATGACTGCACTCTGCGTCAGACATGCCGGAAGGGGCGACGCGATGTGCTCTTCTCCTCCACGATGGCTTTCACTCTGCTGTGTCAGAGGCTCTTGACTTCTGCATCTCAGATCCACTTGCCAGGCATAGTGGCAGCACATGTGGAGGCATGTGGAAGCACACAGAGGAGGAAAATACCTGCCTCAGGTGTTTGTTGAATAGCAACTCAGACTGGGGTGTTAATTGCTTTATACCACTCAGAAGCTTTTTCTAATTGCAAGGCATCATCACTGTGTGCTCACACATTCGTTTTCTAGTCCTGCATTGATATTTGTGCAGCCAGACATAAAAATAAAATAATTTGAAATGGTATTACAGAACTGCTCTGCGCTGCTGATATTTTCTGAACATGGCAAATGGGTTGGGAGTCTGCCTAAAATGTGGTCATGCATGGCACATCTATTCTGCATCCCAGTTTCTCATTAGATTTCACCCACGGCCACTAGAATGTCAGTCAGGATGGGGATCCAGTCATTTCAGGGCCATTTATTTATTGGATTAGTGTATTTGTTTACTTCAGGGAGAGATTTGACTGGACCAGCAGCAGTGCCACTGGTCAAGCTGTGGAGCTGTCCATGGTGCTGAATCCCTGCTTCTTCATTCTCTTACTGAGTGCCAATGCCCATGAGGCGGCACATGAACCGAAGCAATCGTCCTTAACTTGGCAGGGCCTTTCAGAGAAGAAGCCAACCAGCAACTGTGCTGGCAAAGCTGGTTATTACAGCTCTGAAGCTGATGTCACAAGGACAGTTCAATCAGAGTTGTAATGAATAATTGGAACTGTTGCTACTTGTTCTGTATACTGTTTTCTTTACCAATTATTTGAGCTATAAAATGTGAGATAACGTTAAACTTTACATCTCACAATTATGAGTCTATTCTCTGTGTCAGGTTTAGTACAAACAAAATAATATCTATTAATCAACTTCTTGCTTGAATCTAAACTATGTGGAAATGTAAATGAAAAGTTATATCCTTTAAAAACACAGGGGACAAAATTATATTAATATAAGTATGTGTAAGTGTATGACCACTGTGTATTCTTTTTTTTTTTTGCAACCCTTTGAAATTATGTTTAGCAAATAGAATTGGAGGTTACTATATTAGTAGTTTAAAGCAATTAAATTTTCTGTAATTTATCTCTAATATGCATTAATGCTTTTCAAAATTCTTATTTGGCACTCTTACATGTTTTCTATAATACCCCATCATTGCTTCATTGGTGAAACAATAGGGGGATCATTCATGCTGTCTTTTCCGTTCTTTCTTGTCCAGATCTACCCTGGAGCAGTGGAGCTCATGCAGGTCATCGAGGATTTCATTCACATTGTTGGACTGGGCATGAAAGATTTCCACAATGCCTATCTGATGACTGGAAACTTGGGTGAGAATCAGTTGTCTTTCCTTTCCAACTCACAGTCACTGAGCCAATATTACAATTTATATCTGCTTGACAAGGACTCCCTATGTCAATTTTACTACAATCATTAATTTAGGATAAATGGTGCATGGTAAGGTTGGGGAGGGAATAAAATGACTGCAAATCAATAATGGTAATTAAAACTGATCTTGTGGTCTTAATGAGCTAAATTCCTCTGAAAACACTTAACACCAAATTCAATATCACAAATATGCAGCGTATGAACCTCCAGAAGAGTAATACTGTTAATTATAAAAGATACAAACAACAAGTTACCTTTAAATATAATGGAAAGGTGAAAAATTTACACCATTTTTTCATTATTCACTTGATTGTTTTCTGACTACAGTCCTTAATTAATCATTGACTTTCTCTATTCATTCATAGTGTTCAAGTTGTATTTTGTTTTTTCAATAATCAAATTAAACTTTAATGGCGTATTTGAAGGTGAAATAATTCTTTCTGACAATGCTCTGTTCTGCAGCTCTTTGAGAAAGACTTGATTAGCAGCCTATGCCCTTGCTTGCAACATATACTACAATACAACTACATAACAAAAAAAGGTTTTTCTGTTGGTTGCTAGACTCACGGAAAAACATTCTAGAAATTTCTGACAAAAGGCCAACAAATTAAGAGTGAAACCCTGGGAGTAGTGATGTTGCTCTTTGCAGCTATAATAAGTTTTTCTGTGATACTGACTTTTATCCAGTTCAGTGCTACCCTTTTTGCTTTTTTGAGTCTGGGTTTAGCTCATGAGTCATTTTTCTCTCTGATAGTGTTGCTGTGGGTTCTTTTAGCTCCTGCTAGACTCCCTCCTAGATTATCTGAGGTCTCTGTAGCATTTCTTCCTCAGCTATGAACATCTCAGGGTCTCTATTGTGTCTATCAAAAATGGAATAATCGAACACTGATCTGGATTTTTTTTTTCATGCATGTGAATGTGAGCCTGAACTGTATTGCTTTGAGAGAGGTTTCTCCTTTGCATTCTTAACAATAGCTACCATTTGACCGGCTTCCAAATGCCCATATTCTGCAGCTCTTTATGCCATATGATTTCCATTATGATGAATAGCTAACCCACCAGAATAGAATACCAAACATGATTCAATGATTGCACCCATCAAGATGCCATTATGAAACAGCAAAAGAGTCAAATTAACTAATGGATTTGGACTTGGAAATAAGGTTTGAGTGCATTTCATGATTTCAAGTGTTACTGACTTCTTTTTGAGGATAAGAATACTTTTCTGCCTTTCTCCTTTTTTTATATACTTTTTTTAATTTGTCTTAATGGCAGTCATTGAAATGTATTTTTCACTACTTTAATGCCAAAAAACATTACCACATGACCTCTGCTTTACACACAATAAGAAAACTATTCTCTGAAACTCACTCTAAATTGACTGAGAATTTCTTCTATTCAATTTCCTTGAATAGGAGCCTATTTTTTTTACCTAAGCTTTAATATCAAATACATGAGTTTTATTATACTGGGAAATTATATCACTGTATGGCATCTTGTCATATCTATGGGAATAAGGGCTCAGTTGTGTCCATCCATCAGATGCGTGTGACAGGAAGTCTTTTGTGGCAGTAATGGAACTAAATACTGTGTCAGTCTAAAAAAGCACCAGCTCATGTAGTCTACACACAGTTAAAGAAGAATATCAGAATATCATATATTTGACCTCTAAGTGTTTTTCAAACATAACTTTTTTCATGTCATTTAAGTTTCAGTTAATCTCTTAAAAGTTTTTCTAAGAAATCCTATATTCAGCTTTATCTGTTTGTATAGCACTAATTCACAGAAAAGTAATCTCAAGGCATTTCACAAAAATAATCAATCAATTCATTGTGGTCCAAGTAAAACAAATCCAAATTTGTTCAGTTTATAATAACTATTCATACAAGCCCATTCATTAAAAAAAAGAATTGCTCAGCTAAGGAAACCAAATGGATTGCACCAAATCCTGTCTTTGATTCAGTCCCCCATCCTGAGCAAGCACAAGCAAGGGGTGGCTCCAGCAGAACCCAGTTCAGGGTGGGTGGCCGTCTGCCTCGACAAGTTAATTATGTCAATAGTGTCATACAAGGAACATAAGAAACAAGGGGATGAAAATAGTAGGAAGTGCTGAGTGCATCATGGGACATCCCTCTGCAGTCTAAGTCTATGGCAGCATAACTGAAGGGATGGCTAAACTGTATGGTCCCAAACTGTAAAATTGATCAAAAAGGAAAGTAAAGCCTAATCTTAAAGGTAGAGAAGGTGTCTGCCTCCTGAACCCAAACTGGAAACTGGTTCTGTAAAAGAGGGGCCTGATGGCTGAACGCTCAACATAAGCTGTTCGCTAGAGTCAACAAAAATCAACCACTTCACTGGCTGCTAGAAATAAAATATGAAGAACTCACTACACGTTTTTCCTTTTTGTCTGAAATGTCAGAAATAATCACTGCTTTTTGTATGTGTTTACCAACTTGGCCCCAACAGAATTAAGGCAGAATTATAGGCAGGAAAATGAATCAATATAGCAGATTTAGTTTCGGTCGCAACTAATACATTGGACGCAGAGTTTTGGGGGATAATTATTTCATCCCTGGACACTGCACATGCTTTGGTTGCCAGAAACAGTAATTCCAGCTCACATCACCATGTCCTGGTGGTCACGTGGCCCTTTTGATTAAAGGAATGGAAAGTTTTGTGGGTCCATTGGTGAGAGCCAAGTGGAGAGCATCTGGCTGAGTAAGATATTGCTGCATCATTTTGTCACTAATTTATGGCAGCCTCTTGACACCTAGATAAATAGTGGTGTCAGAGGACGATACCATCCTCTGTCCTCCTACTTTTAGTCAAATAACCTTGATTGAAAAAGGCTTTCCACTCCAGCAACTTATTCTCTCTGGTTACACATTAACACTCGGAGGACAAAGTTAAACTCAGGACATGTTAGAAAACGAATTGCTGCTTTCAGAGCAGAGCACATTGTGTACTTTGGTAATGTTTTGTTCCGGCTGTTTCCTGTGAGGATATGCTTCATGGTGGAAAGAAAAATATTCTGACATTAATGGGGATTAACTTCAATTACACACATACAGTACAATCGATTTGAATGCTCATTATTAATATTTTTTTTTCCATCCAAAATGTTTATTTTGTCTGACTTCACAGTTTACTTAATGCTGAACCTCTTATGAATACATTCAGGCGTAATAAGCGGTGCTATAATTCCCTCTTATGAAAATGAGGCTTACAGAATGCTCTGACTTGGTGTTCAGAGACATCACTGCCCTAGATGACTGCTTTATTTGTGCTGCCAAGCCTCATCAGGCAGATGCAAAGCTCCATTTACCTGCAGAATTACCCAGAACTCTGAAAAACAGCCTTCCTAGCGCCCTGTTGTTTTTCCATAGTGTGTTCTGTGACTAAAACCGCAAACCCAAATAAACATGCTCTTACCACTGCTGCTCCCAACATCTGGTGCTGTGAACAGGCCTCTTTGCAAATGGCAGGTCTCGTGGTGCTCTGTGATTTCATGCTCGCTGCAGGATCATCCCAAACACACGGGTACACCTTCGCTGTCACAGATCTCACTCAATCATGGAGTCATGCCAAGATTCAGATTGTATTATTGGCACAGCACAGAGAACAATGGAGCTTTTGCATGAATGGTAGGATTAGCCTCACATTTCCCCTTGCTGAAGCACCACCTGACTCGGACTGGGTGCGATAGCAGGTAGAAAACAGTGCAGCTTTATCCTCCCCCTTGTAATTCTATGGTCTTTTCCATTGATCCAGGATATTTTCCTTGTCATTGCCTCAGTGCATGCACTGGTTTTTATGGCATCTCTGCAGGGAGATGAGAAGAGGAAAGAGTGATTAGGGAGATTACCTGTCTGCCAGATGTAAGGTGCAAGTTGTAGCTTTTGGACTTTGCAAAGAAAAGAAAAAGGCATATTTTCTTTGACATATAAATGACTTTCTTTATGTATCGGTAACTAATATTTTTTTCCAACATCACTGACATAAATAAATTACCAATTATATGCTATTGCGTTTGTCATCAGAGCCCTATACCATCTCCATTTTAATGGAGGAGTGACAGCAAGCTCAAATTCTGTTTAACACTATAATCAAGGTATAGGTGACAAAAAAATGTTTGTTTGTTTTTTCAGAATGATTTGCACTGTGATTTATTACAGTGATTTTACAAAAAGCATCACTGTCAGATCAAATAAAAAACCATACAGTATTCAAACTCAGTGATACCTTAGAGTATACCAGTAATCTGTAATTCTTTGTTGGTTTGTGTTTGTTCAAATGCTGCAGTGGCCAGCATCCAGAGACTTCCTGCCGTCTCTGTGATGACTGACATCAACTTCCCCATGAAAGGTCGTAAAGGAATGGTCGACTGGGCCAGGAACTCAGAAGATAAAGTGGTCATCCCAAAGGGCCTCTTTGTTTCCCAGTCAGCAGGTATGTGACTCAACATACACAGTAGCTATATAATGCAGCTGCATGACCTCCACTCCTGTGCAACTTTCTGCTGTTGTCAGAGCTGCACATATATCCTTAATGTGTAAACTGCATTTGTCCTGAAGTGGAAAATGTATGTTAAACTTCAGAATTAAGACTTAAAATAATAGTTCTGCTACTTCTGCTTGAAAATGGAAATGTAGGATTGATGTATAGAAAATAGCTAATGAAAGATTCAGTACTAGAAGATGGGAAATAAATATCTTGACAGCTCAGCAGAAGTGAGAGGATATTACTTGAACTGATTTGTCTGCACTCTTAAAAGACTGAACTTAAAAAAGGAGCTATTTTTGCTTGCCTGAGGTTGTTCAGTCATCAACTTAGCATTAATGGCATCCTTTCAAACACTGCATTTGTCACTCCATATCTCAATCCAGAGCAGGACCATTTTGTTAATTGGTGTTATCAGTGTTTCCTGAGATATATCAAAGATAACAAAACAAGGGATTGATTAAGAATGTGTGCAGTTTGCTTAATCCTAGCAGTTGCAGTATGAGTAGTAAGAAGCTGATTCACTGGGAGACTTCATTTGTTTTTCTTTGACTTCTTAAAGGTTTTTAAGAAGAACTATCTGTTCACAAAATATATTTTCTTAAAGTGAGCGGTGTAACCTGCATTAGCAATGTAAATTAGCAGATTTTGTGCAACACAGTTTTAGTCAAACCTTTTCTTTTGCATTGAAAATGTACAACTTTCTGTACTGGATTGAATAACAAAGTTTAAATATCTTGTATATCTCTGCAACAGGCTCCACCAATATGGCACTGTCTGTTTTAAAAAGAATGTGACAATGAAAAAATCTAACAACCACTTTGACTGATGTTTCACTTCCTCCTTTAGATATGGAAGGATCCCCTGTCTTCATCCTGGGAACTGTCCTTTACAAGACTCTTGGACTTATGCTACCTTCACCAAAGTAAGGGCGGCATTTCTCCTTGTCTTTATTTTCTGGTTTGCTGGCAGGAGGAAATATGAGACTGTTTTATTTCTTTTGGAAGCTGCAGCTGTGTCCATTTTATTGATTGTTTTAGATCAAGTTTAAAAACACAGGCTCTGGTGACCCTGAATTGTCCCATTTTAAAGATGAGAAATTAAGATTTAAATCATTCAAATTCATCTCTTTATGTCCATCACAAAGGAAGTTGGAGATTTGTGTTGACTCTAATTAAAAGAAAAAATTAACTCACTGTAGCATGGAGTATTTAGTTAATTAAAAACTACATTAGTGTCTGGAAAAGGAGTGGGATGGCCCAAAGAATGACCTGGTGTCAGCTCCAAGTCTACAAGTCCCTGGCAGAAACATTCAAGGACAAAGCGGTCATACTGGGCAAAGCCAGGCCAGCTGTCACAGGTAGAGCAGCAGCTCTCTCTGCAAGTGTGAAGACAAGCTCATAACAGGACACTGAAGCTTGCTTTCTATCCAGACTGAATGAGGATAAGCTGATCAAGTGGAGACTGTAGACTTGATCATTTTCCCTTTGACACATTTCAAATTTTGTAACTTTGACAAAAAAAAAAGAAGAAAATCTCAGCAGTAAATGTCAGAAGTTTGTAAGTGAGTGAAGCAATTTAGTCCATTTGATTCCCATTTTCAAATAAATGTAGAAAACCTACTTGCAGTAAAACATCATAGAAAGAATATTTTCAACTAGAGTGGTGTTGAGAGGAGAGTGGGCTGCGGTAGTCCCAGCTCCACTCTCCTTTTGTAGATGACAGTTTTCTTTTAAGTGGAAAATGGTCACAGAATTTTAGCTCTATCCCAAAACATGAATGTTATGTCATACCTTAAAGGCATAGGATAAAAACAAACATCTTGTTTATTTCAGGCAAGCTTTGTACTCTGTTTCTGGTCTGCTTGGCTGGTTTGAACACCATAACTGGCAAACATGGTGTGTAGGTGCGCTGATGTATATATTTGGGTCACTATTTAAATCAAAAGACACCAGAGAAAATATGTTTGAGAAAATTAATTTGCTGAATTTTGCACCCTGAATTCCACGTCATAGATTGGAAATATGTGCACAAAATCCTCCCTGAAACACAAAATCAGGGTTTAATACCAACTTTACGCCTTAGCCATACAGTAATACTTACTGAGTGAAGATTAAGCCTGACCTTCCTCTTTATGCATTCAGTGTAACATAACTGGAGATGCTAACATAGTTAAGCTTTAATACTAATAACAATGTTATGCTTGAAGAAGGAAAAATTTACACCTGTTTTGTAATTTTCGGGCTTCCGTATTTGTTTCAGGAACCACACAGTTGTGAACTCCAAGGTTATCGCTGTGACTGTGAGACCCGAACCCAAGGCAACTGAGTCCCACCTGGAAATTGAACTGGCTCACCTCGCAAATGTAAGCACTACAGCTTGTATAACCTCCTGAAAAACCTCCAAAGAACTTTTCTTTTTCAACCCTTCAGAAAGAGTTTGTATGTGTTGACTGCATGTTCTGCAAAGACCACGGTGCCTATCTCCTCCCTTTAGGAGACACACAATGGTGGTTAATTGGCTCGATAATTAATTTGCAGGCACCCAGTGTCAAGAGCTGCGTTCAGATAATTACGAGGACAATCCCTTTTTATGATCCAGACCTTTTTATTCATGTTAGAGATAAAGTGCATGTAAATCTGAGTGTGTCAGCAAGTGTGTCTTACTGTGAGCGCCTGTGATCGCTCAGTCCATGCTCCAATTTAGCTCTATGTGATCCGTGAAACACATTTTCAAAAGATCTACACAGAAGGACAAATTAATGATAATGAATTTGATGTGGGGATGAGAATGATCCGTCGTCATCATGATTCACCAAACTTTTGTGCTTTTCCTGCTTTCTAGGGAACAACAAACCCCTACTGTGCACTGTGGGATAACACCATAATGTAAGTGGGCATGTTCTTTTGCTGTTGTTACTTCATTTTTGTTGTGGGATTTTTGGGGGGATTTGGTTTTGTTTAGTGATTCTGTGTAAACTGATCCACAGGAGTGGACTGAATATTAAATATGCATTACACTATGGTTTACATCCCTGCAAAAGACCAGCTATAAATGGAACAAATAGAACCATGTGATGTTTTTGCTGAGACTCACATCCATCCCTATTTGGGTCTTTTGTAAATCAGTTCTGTGGGATTTTTCCATATCTGTGGGTCGGTGTTGGTGAAGCTGTATAGCTGCAGTGTTCCTGTGTGGCAAATGTCGTTCCTTTAACTCTTTAATATGAGTCATACATGAGTCACAGATTTACCCCTGTGAAATCACAATCCTACAGACATGAAATTCTGTACTTCAGTAATGCTATTTAGTTTTCCTGTATAGATTATTTTATGAAAAGCCAATTATCATAAAACAATTGAATTTTTTCACAAGTAGGCATAGGTAGAAATTTCAGACGGATTGAATAGAGCACTATAACCTGAAGCAGCATTTGTGATCACTCACAAAAAAATGCTGCAGTATTTTGCAACATTAAAACCATCACAAAATAAGTCAAATAACTGAACTTACACATTTAGAAACCTAATTCATGTTTGTCTGAAGATTTTTTTTGCGGTTGTCGCTACTTTGCTACTTAGGTTTGTCTTATTTTGCTTGTGTTTGGCAATGTGCTGATTTTATGTCACCTTCTTATACTGCTGAGTCATTTTCGTATCTCTGTGTTCATGTCAGTCCCACTAAAAAGTAGAAAGTTTCACCTTTTTCTGTGTTTTCCATGAAATGTCATCAGAATATATGCTGAAAAGCAATTGTTTTGCCTATTACCCTGAAGAAGAAACAGAAGCTGATAATCACATATTTTGTAGAAAGGGGCTGACTCAGGGCAGAAGAGGTTAGCTGGGCAGCCTGAGCACTGGAAGTATCTGGGGCTGAAGAATTAATGTAAACTTAAACAATAAGTAAATGGGTGGATGGTAACAAGAAGGGAGGTTAACTGACTACAGTTAATGACATGTGGCAGGCTTATATAAGCATGTTGCAGATGCTGGCGAAATGGGCAGTCACAGAAAGTTTGCAGAAGACTTTCAGATAAGATGGATTAGTGATTTTACCCTGGGATTAGTAGATAGTCAGGATATCGGGGCAGGGTGCAAAGCATGCAGAAAAACAAACCAAAAGTCACGTAGGTAATAGTCCGTCCCTGTAGCCCATCATAAGGCATGTATGTGTTCGTGCTTTCCTTTGCAACACAAACAACACATCCATTTAAGCATACTCAAGTGATAAACATGAATAAGAAACATAAGTTTAACATCACTCAAGCAGGAGGTCAGATCATGCAAAGTCACTGACCATAAAAGTGCTCTTAGAGGAGCCACTGTTACACTTTGGATTGCTTTACAAATGGTATCACTACGATGCTCTTTGCAAGAGGGCAGATGGGTAAGTGTGCAACTCTGGACTGGAATGCATGAAACCAAAGCTGGCAGTCCAGAGCTGAGGTTCAGAAGATTCCTTTGCAGGTGCATGATGGAGAACAAAGGCATATAGCAGGTAGGCCAATTAAAAAAATCTGGCAAATAGCACAGTGATGACTGCCTGACATTTCCTTGCAAGCACATGAACAAGATCTGTATAGTAAAGAAAGCCAAGTGAGCATTATACAGATGGCGAAAGTCAAGCGCCAACTTTTCACATTCTTTAGAAGAAAGAAAGATCCTGTCTTGGAAACAATATTGAACGCGGTGAAGTTATTTGCTTTCTTTGGATGTGTTGTAAACATAGAGAACATGGGAATTTGATTCATCTTTTATAAATTTCTGACAAAATTGCTGTTAAAAAAATGCTGGCATAGTTTGGGGTCAATTCTCTGTCCTCCCACTGAAGAACCAATGTTACTGAAAACGTCTTACTGTGACCACCACTTACCAGGATTGAAATCATTATGTTATAAAGATCAGTCTGGTATAAAGGTTGGTCAAGGGGAAATAGTATTAGTTTTTTTTAAAGCCATAATGATAAGGCATCACTATGCAGTCTGTTACAACTCGTGCTGTTTTCAGAAACCAGTCATATTCAGAATATAATGTATTTTGCGTGATATTGGATGAGAATTTGACTTTATTTATGCAAAACACAGCAACTGTGGATGAGCCAGTTTAGTCAATAGCTCATGAGCTCATGAGCTCATTAACTTTTCTTTGAAACAGCATGTGAATTGTGTTTGGTTTGTCCTCTATTATTATATTCGAGGGCAACTCTATTTTTGAACAGCAAAGATACAACTAGGACAACTCTACTCCATTCTCTCTCTGATTCCACAAACCATATGTTTAATACCAGCATTTTTCTGATCTACACTAAGTCATTTTAATCAGAGCACTGCTGAATGACTCCATGGGATTATAATCATTGCCATTTCAAACATTTGGCTCTTCCTATTACCCAATAGCAGCCACTCTCAGGACTCATTCAGGGGGCAATGTACCATCTGTCAAACATGTTGGTTCAAACCAAATGAGAGTGCTCACAGTAACAATTAACAGAGGAAAGTGGTCACAAGTAGAGAACTGAGGTGCAGATACAGAGCATGTGAGAACAATGCACTAGTTTCATTAGCTGAGACTAGAAGTTTCACATAACTGTGAGAAGGATTTAGATGCTCAGATGTATCATTTACATTGGTAAAAAAAAAAAAGAACATTCACTCAGTTTTGTGCCCAGTTATCTATTAGCATTCTATATTTTATACACTGTTATTGTTTGGACAATCCAACAGAACTCTAATTTTATTATTTACAAAGTGTTATCAAATCATAAATAAATAGTGAAAATATCTTTATCTTATCTTCATATTTACTTATTTTTATCTATTCATTTCAAGTAAATGAAGTTGAGATAACTCACTTACCTGTGCTAATGTGCTATAATGCCATATTTAGGCTAGTTTTACAAGTCAGTTTTGCACTTGTAGTGAATCCACTGCACCTGGTCAACACAGTGATGAAGTAGCTAAAAAAATAAAAAGTTAAAAAAAAATAAAAATAAAAACAGAATGACAAATGTTTTAGTAAAAAGGAATTGGAACACTCCAAGATATCAGTTGTCTTTGTAATGTGTCCTTTAATTCTTCAGCTCAGAGGGCAAACAGGACAATCACTTCCACTTTTATCATATTTTTAAATGTTTATGTTTTCTGGTGTGAAACTAACTTAAGATTACCAATATTTACTGTGTGGAGAAAAGTATGATGGCAACCCAGTGACTTTCAAGATAAGTTGTTGAAAAATATATCTACTCTTCCACTGACATTGTAGCTTGATCAAGAAAACTAATGATGATCACTACAAATATTACATTATATAGATGTAATAATGAATTCAACATTGATTAAAATTATATTATTAGTTAACTGTATTACATGGAAGTCTGTATTTGGGGAAAATGAATCTATCTTACTTTGAGTTTATGATCTTTAAAGTTGAAAACAAACTCTGGAATACCATTGCGGATGAGCTTTGGCCTTTTGACCTCTCTTTGTAGTTGGATTATTTAAAAAATTCCTCTAAATACTTGTAAGCAGTGCATGATGAATCCTTTCCAACATTTTGGTCACAGATCCTTGTGCGTTGCCTCCCAGATATTCCAACAGGATCTAACAGGGGTTTAAAACATCCAAGAAACAAAGACAGTCTATCAGTAAAAAAAACAACAAAAAAAAACTTACATATTAAATTAGGATTTGTGGAGTCTTGAGAACCTCTTTGAAGCACCATTTACATTTTTTTTCTTCACCTTTATATAGTTTTCTCCATCTTGTTTCTTGCCTAAAGGTAATGAATAAATATTACATCTACAAACTATTAACAAGAGACAAAAATAACAGCACACACAACCCTGTGCTTTGGCTTTTACAAAAGAATTACCTCTATTATGATTTATCATGTACTAAACGGGTCATACCACAAATGTTACCACGGTATCTGTACTTCCTGCAGAATCAGAGCTTATTAATCATTTATATGTGAAGGTGTGAATGCAGCTGTCACAGCTTCAGGTTCTGCAAACATCTGGAGAGCCTGGATTTGAGCCAAACAGGCCACAACAAACCCTGCCTACTGCTGCAAAGCAGAGCCCCGCAAAGCTTCCTGCAACAGCAGAGACGCCAGTGCCTCGGCCTCAGTTTGATACGCTCGTGTTCCAGTTTAGAGACAAGAAAAGAGTACTTTTCAGTTTGACATACAAAGACATAAATGACTCCATCGCCATTTAGTAAGTGTTGAATCAAAACACAGGTTGTTTCTGCAAAGATGAATTAATCAAGAATAAGTTTGCCAGTTGAAGTTGGTGGATGTTGTGGTAAAGCTGAGACATAGCGTGTACACATCCACTTTAGCTTTCAGTTCAAGTTATATTTTATCTGAAGTTGTAGTTTGTGAAGTCTCAGAGTGCCGTCTAATGGTTCCCATTTTGATGTCAAAGTATTTTGACATTTCCACATCAACACTTGTCAGGCGTTTTTGCCAGATAGACCCACTCAGAGACATATTTGCTCCACACTCTTAATCAGATATAGTCCCAGGGACCCATGTGGACAGTCTTTTTTTTCTCTTTCCCTTCCTTTCAGTTTTTTAAATTTGGGTTATTTCTGGTGGTAAACTATCTATAATGTGTTGAAAGATGAAAACACCTAAACTGTTTTTATGTCTGGTCTGTCTGTGCACTTAGCAGTAATCTCTGTTTACATCAAAAGGATTCCAGCAACCAGGATAAGTAAAAACGTGGGTGATGTTTACAATAATTCTAAGCTTCACTCTAACGGGGACTCATAATGGACTTGTGGGGGGACACAAACTATACATTAGTTTACACCGGGAGGTTTTGTTGTGTTTGTGTGTGTCATGGCATCGGACAGGAGTAGAGGTACATCACAATGAAGCAGCATAAGCATGGTACTTTGATGGTTCAGTATTTATAGGCCTTTGCTTTGATTTCTATCTCATTCTATTTTTTATCTTAATCAATGATTCTCCAGGTAGAAGTACATGACAATAGAGGATTATGATTTTTCAAGCACTGCTGTTTTACAGAAACATACTGATTGCAACACAGCTATTTAGATAGTGTAGCACTAATGAGACAGTATACCATTCAGTGTAAAGTGTCTAAATTACTGAAGTGATAATAAGGAGGGTGGACCTTCCTCTAACAAATCCAAGTCCTTTTCCTTGTCTGCTGCAATTTGGAGAGTTTTACCTTTCCTAGAATTAATAGAATTTTTCCAGCTACATAGAAATATGTATTCATATTTCTTTTCCCCCATTCAGATAACACACTCAATGTGGCCCACAGGCTGATAGAAATTGCCCATTATCAAGAGATCCAAGATGGATGGCATAATTTCCCAGCAATGCCTCTCAACCTTCCTCTGCCTGTCGTTGTGTGTCAGTCTTTCTAAAATTGCCTCAAGTACATAGCCTTCGGGCACTCTTCAAGCCCCCATCTCAGTGCCTGGATAATCTAATGTGGGCATGCAAGGAATGTAAAGAGGTTTGAGAATGCCTAAACATATGCAGGGTATAGTGAGCGATGCTCATAAGCCGTCTGGCATGTGAGCGCGGCTAAAGGACTGCAGATTAGTTTGGTCATTTAGCCTTTAAAGCTGCACCACCATGTTTAGTTTGACAGTTATAAGCTTCCCTGTCTGAATCGTGAATGAAGGGTAATGACTTGATGGCTGGGTAAAACAAGATGGGTGAAGTAACTTAGTTTAAGTCATGCGAAGATCTTGGATAAGAAGGATTTCTCTCTCTTTCTGTTTATGAACACTAAATCATTTCTTTTTGCTTTTAATGTTGCTCTGCTGTCACTTACTTTTGACTTAAATATGTAAAAGTTGGACCATGACTGAGGTCTGTCACACATTTTAAGTCCTGTAAGTTTTGATGGAAAGATGTCAATACATCGCTGCAGAAGCAGAAAGTGGTCAGCAAAGGGAATAAGATGAATGTCAAGTCATCAGCCTCACTGGCTTAACATCAACACTGACACTTTCTCTTGGGGGCATTTTATATTCTAGGGCCACTAAGTCCTGATAAGGTCATGCAACACATCAAACGTGGCGTACAGGAATCCCTGGTCAGTGATTGTTCTCCTGCCAGCTTCTCCCACTGGCACAAAGGCGAAGCAATCATTGAGCAAGTCAAAAGTTAGGAACAGATCGCGTCGAACATTGAATCCTCACCAGGGGAATGGTGGATTCTTTAAAACAATTTATCAAGAAGAAGTAGCATCAATTAAGTCAGTCTGGAGAGAGGGTTTGCATCTGAATGTGATTATTTTGAGCATGCAGCCCTCTTAAAGGCTGATAAGCAATTTTGTTAAACAACTGAAAAAATGCATGTTTTCTCTGGATGTTTTTTTTTTAGCTGAGGCCAAATAAAAAGCTTGTTTTCCATTATATATACTGTATGACTGTTTACAGGAGAACATTACCAATGGTTAAGAATTTCAAGAAAAGTACTCCTCCAGCATTTATCTGTGGTGGCTTAAAGTAGCACTGTGTAATCTGACGTGAGAAATATGGGTTTCTGACTCATTCTGGTGTTACACTGACATTCCTTGTGCACATTCGTGAAGCCATCATTGTCGTGCAGTAACCTGAGGCTGAGAAATCCCACTTCACAACTTTAATTTTTTTCTGGGACGCTGCTTCACTTGCCAACAGGAATTCAACTTTATGGCACCGTGTTACATGCTAACAAGTGGATATTAACGCTACTGGCCATTTCAAATGTGCATTGTGGCTGACTCAGCAAAGAAAACCTAAGAGGACATTATCAGAGGAAGCAAGGAAAAGGAAGATTGAAAGAGACGGAGAAAGAGATAAGAATCAACATGAGTCTGACTTTTACTCTCTGAAGAGAGCTCAAGAGTAGAGGAATTATGCACGATGGATGATGAATTAGCCTTTGATAGAGGGCGCCTTAATGAGAAAATCTGTCAAAATTCAGTAGAGTGGCTTTAAACCAACACTAGCCTAAGCTAACGTAGTGTTGATGAAAACAAGTCCAACAATTTCATTGACCATTTGAAACTTTTTTAAGCTACCATTTGCAACATATTAATGATTGTCATGCGTTCACAGATGTAGAGTTTGATGTTCCCTGCTGTTTCCCTGCTTCTAAAGACATTTTTTAGTTCACTCACTGGTCTTTAGCCATTGTATTGACAATGAGGCAATTACATTTTGAAACACTTGTTGCTTAGTTTATTCATTACTTCTACTGTCTGATGTCTAATTTAACAAAATAACTTCCTGAACTAGCTTTATAAGTCAGACGACTAGCCATCTGAAGTCAGTCACTTGCTTTTCTTATGCATGCATCAGCTGTTCACACTGAAACAGTCACAACTGAGTTAAGAATTTAAGCAGTGAGGGGGGGAAATGTGGTGTGGGCTCATTTATGGCCTTTCTGCTGTGCACAGACAGCCCAAAGCACTGGCTGGCCCTGCTTGGAAATTTGCAACTGGCTCCAAGGTCCCCTCCAGGAATAATAAATTCCCCTACCATATTGATCAAATGACAAAGCAGAATTGCCTTGCACAGCACTGCTCACACAAATCAACAGGCAGCATGCTGTCCTTAAATCAGTGGCATGCATCTTGTTTAGCCCCCTTTTTTTCCCCATGAAAGGATGGCGGGGAAAGAAAAAGACAGCCAGGTGGCTTACTCACAGGCCAACAGGTGTTTTTTGGAGTGTGACACGTCTCTGCTTGACAGGATGCAGCTGCGCACTCATGCTCAGCTTTTGTGTCAATAAAGTTTAAAAACCGAACATCTAAGAAGTGAGGACTTATTTGTCCTTGTTGCAAATGAACAAATGCAGAAAGAAGCTTCTTTCATTTCACCTACTAGTGGTGTGGAACTGGGACTGGCTGCAACCATTTGCACCGTCTCCGCGGGGTGGTACGAGTTCTGCAGTGTGCTTTTTTGTGGATCGCTTCGCTCCGAGAGGCGACAACTTTCGTGTAGAATGATTTTCAGGAATATCCCCAAAATGTGTCTTATTCCTGCCTTACGGTTTGACGTGAAGCCGAATAAGCAAATCCTGCGACAGCGAGCGTTTATTTTTTCATTATATCAACCTCCCCCTCTCACGCCAGCAGAGAGGAACAGAGTATCAATCTGATGCTGCCCACCGTTTCCAGGGTGAAAATCCCCCTAAGGAAGCATTCAAAAACTGCTAATTAAAACAGTTGAGTCAAGTGGGGGGGAAAGGGGGGGAAGCGAAAGGGAAAAGACTGGATAAGAGAAGCATTGAGAGGGGAAAAACGGGAAAACGGGGGATATATCTATATTTACAAGAAGATTAATCGCCCCCGAAGACATGCGGGTAATTTCAAACGTTTTCATTGCAACTAGTATGAGGGAATGGCGGTGTTTTGATACCAGGAGGGCTAGTTGGTATTTATCTGCGTACAGCGAATCAATCAGCACCGGTCTGCTTGGACAGCTCCGTGCGTCCTCCCCCTCCTCCGTGTCTCTGCCTCTCGATCAGCTCCAGCTGAAATCCTGCTTGTAGCCTCACAGGAGCCGTGTCGATTTGTCCGTTCGCCTTGTATTTTTTTTTTTTTTTTTTAATCTTAACAATCTACGCGACTGTCTGATCATAGGAGTAATTAAATAAGATTGCCGAAGCGATGTCGATAAGTCCTGTGAAGTGGTCGTGTCACCGCTGGAATTAAACCTCTGATTGCCTCTGCCTCCTCCTTGCAGGAACGATTCTTGGGGAGCCTGGTCCACAAAAGGATGCAAAACGGTGCTTACAGATGCATCCCATACAAAATGTTTGTGTGATCGTGTATCTACCTTCGCCATTTTGGCTCAGCAACCAAGAGAAATAGTAAGTAGAATATTGATTTGCTATTCAATGTGGCTTTGATAGGCTAATGTAAAGGAGAAACGCTGTCTTTTTGTGCGTGTGTGCGCGCATGTGTGTGTGTGTGAAAGAGAGAGAGCTGGTGAGAATGAAAATTGAATCTTTGGCATGTTAATCCCCTTAAATAGTAATACAGCGCTAAAGGGAGCTTGTGGGTGATATTTTTACCTAGTTTCTGCATTTTGATAGCCTGCTGTATGGGCATGCAGACAGGAGGGTGTGTGCATGCTAATGATTGTGTGTTATTTTATCCCCATCAATCAAATTCACATTTGGTTTGGAATTAAGATAAAGATAGCCTTGTAACAACCTGATGAAATGTTGGTGAGATCAAGATGAGCACATCATGTGTGCTCATCTGCTGATATTAGACTACTGTAAAGGAAGTACAAGCCTGTAATTTCTTGTGAAGATAAAGTAGTTAACAGTGAGAACATAAATCACTTGCATTATCCTTCTTCTGTGTGAGTGCACAGCAGGAAGAAAAAAGAAATCTGTTTCATTCCTCTCCTGCAGGCCTGAAGCGTTCAACAGCACATAGGCAAATGTTTCGTCCTAAAAGTCATTGAATTTATATTTTCCTTGTTTTTATTTGTATTTGCCTCAATATCTTGTTAAATCTTGCTAAACTCAGCCAAATTAGTGTAGAGTGTCAGTCCAGGTAGCCATTTGATTGGCAAACTACCTTACCTTCAAATGTTACTGGAAAAGCAAGTGAAGATGGCATCGAACAAAACCACTACTTTGCTCCCTTTGAGCTCCATCATTTTCTTTAGCATTATCTTCAACTGCAGATGGAAAGTTTTGTGCTGCAATCTAAACCACCTCCAAGCCTACGCACACACCTCAATCTTCCAAGTGAAAAAAGGATCCCATTGTGGACTATTCAGATTGTTGGTAGTTGTTTTGATTGCTTCTCTCTCTGGGCAGTAATAAAGATTTACTGTCCTGCATGAACCACATCCAGCCTCCCACTGACTGGTTTGTCTCACTCTGTCTTTTCCACAGACCATGGAGTACTCAGGGGTCCCATCTGTGACATTGATAGTTGGCTGTGGTTTGTCTTGCCTCGCCTTGATCACCCTGGCAGTGATCTACGCTGTGTTATGGAGGTAACTGTAACACTTTCAAAGCGTATTTTTCAACTATATGATGACACACGTGTCAAGTAGTACATTATCTGTTGATCAAAACTTCCTATCCAAAAACCAGGCTACAAAGTAAAGAAATAATCTGACATTATTGCCCTAATTACTCTTTTTTTATAGATATATCCGCTCTGAACGATCCATTATCCTGCTCAACTTCTGCTTATCTATAATCTGCTCAAACATATTGATCCTGGTTGGACAAACACAGACCCACAATGCGGTAAGTGTCACTTAAGCATTTAGTTGGCACAGTTGAGAAAGTGTGAAGGTCCAGTAGTTGTTGAATTAATGGGGCATTGTAAAGATTTAGTTGAAACCTTACGGCAACGTTGCTCAGGTTTCAAACAGCTCAGGAATCTTCCTTTGTATGTTTGCAGTTTCTGAGCATTTCTTTCAGATCTTTTTTGTTTGTACTTTGATTTTGAAATCATGCGTTCTTGGCATATAGTGCAGTAGGTTTCTCATCATGACTTTTAAGGTTTACTTTATTCTCCTGTTTTAGAAATGACAGATTCATTCTTTCTGTTGTTTTGTTTTTTGTTTGTTTGTTTTTTACAAAATAGCTGCTTTTGAAAAACATTTTTCAAAAGCAATATTATTGCCAGTTTTAAGAGATTTATTCTTTTTCTTTGTATGTGGATACAAAGGAGCCTTTCACACTTTATCCAAATGGGGGGAAAATGTTTCCAAAGCCTCCATAAGAATGAGATTGGATCAAACCCATTCATTTTTGGTTTTATATTGTCCTCTGGTATTCTTGACAAGCTCAGTATGTTTGCATTGAAAAAGTAATGCCATTGAAGACCAATTTAAAGTGAGGGGCTTAAAGAAAACAAATATAAATGGCCATAAAGGTCTCTTGGATCACTCTGAGGTGAAATACAGAAATTCAAAAGCACTGAAGCAGTGCAGCCAAGTTAAGAGAGGTTGGCAAAACCATCACAGAGAAATATGGGGCAGTTCTTGCTCAGATGTTAATGCATTTCAGATCAAACTACCATAGGATTCGAAAGCAGTGAAGAGGACCTGTGTCTCGTAACACATCTAACTTCCTATGTCAAGGTTTTTAACTGGGGCTAATGTAAAAGATTATTTGACAAAAAGTAGTTGGGACTTCCAAGCTGCCCACACAGATGCCCCTCTCAGTCATTTGGCAGCACCGTAGAATGACACATTGTCCGATTACTGGCATTTCATTGTGTAACTACTTTCACAGTGTGCCTTTAACATTTGGAACAAACACACTCATTATTCTCTACTTTCTCCAAATTAATATGTTATATTTAACATGTATCCAGATGCTAGTTGCAGCAGTTATAGATTTTAAAAGAGTTCAACTGTACATTTAAATCACAGCTAAAAATGTTTTAAATGATTTTAACGTATGTCTGAAGGGATTTTCCATCATTAGACAGTGACTAACAGCATGTTTTCAGATGTGATTTACAGTATTCTGGTAACAGATGGATCTACCAGCACTTGAGGCTTGTATAAATGGAAGTTCTTGATTCTTATTTGTTTCTTTAAACCTACAATAAAAAAATGAATAAACAAAGAACACCTAATAATTCATACAGCATCTGGCCTCTTGTTACACTGCAAGTTAGATATTGTCATCATGTACAAATTGTTACTGTTCACTCAAAACTTAACCCTAGGATGCATGACCGACTGACTTGGTTCTCTTACGTTCTGGGGTCTTTTTTGACCCCAAGTCATTTCCTATGGAAACTGATCCAACAGGGTTGTTAGGGTTGCAATATCTTTGTCATGGAGGGTTGATCTCATTTGA
>JBBBVU010000017.1:11053622-11073505 GCA_037177055.1 Atherinosoma microstoma
GGGACAGACTGGTGCAGCCCCCAAAAACAGCTTGCAATGACCTTATGTCTGATAGAGAGGGTGGGAGCTTGGCATTTACAGTACACTGCAGCAGAATCCATTTCATCTAAGCCCTCACTCATAGACTTAAGAAGTATCATGTTTAAACATCTAAAATGTATTGAATGATAGTACAGAAGCTGAATCTAATATGGGGGACTTTGATCATTCATATTTGAAAATGCTTAGCAACATCTATATATCACAAAGGTAGTACAGTTAACGCTGTTCGAACAATGAAGTGTTATATGAATGCAAGGTTTTAATCAAGAAATCAGTGTGGCTGATATACGTTTATGAGCACATCTGTCAATAAACACAGGCATCTATATCAAAGTGTAAAGATTTTTATTCATTTGATAAAAGGGAGTCTGAATCCATGTCCAAACAGCTCTTTTTTTCAGACTAGTAGAAATCTCTCCCTTAAAAAAAAATCAATTTGATTATGAAAGAGCTCTCTCTCATTCTTCTTGTTACCTAGCAACAAACAAGGTTCTCTTAGTCATTGCAGTGCCACTGCTTGCTGCAAAAAAAAAAATAAAAAAAATGGACAAAGAATATGCTATTATCACATAGATTTCTGGGGGGGGGGGGGATCCCCAAATTAATAATTTGATGATGAATAGTGTGTTATTTGACAGTCAACATGCATTAGGACACAAACATGAATGCTATTTTACATGTGATTAAATTGATTTCTTCTAATCCTCCTGAGATTATAACCTGTATCAGAAAAGACCACAAAAAGCTTTTCAAGGCGGATCTGTAAAGCGACACACAGCACACGGTAACATTCGTCTCTTAATTCAGCTGTTTGAAGTGCAGTGACTCCACCAGGCTGTTGCCTGCGCTGTGATTTATGGCGTGCTTGCGTACACTCGGCACACTTTACCTCTTCAGCACTGCGGAGAGGCACAGGATGGCCACAGGGTCTTTGGCTCGTGCCTCCAGGAAACTGATTACATCAATAGCACCTGCCTGCGCTGCTTGGAGAGGAAAAGCTTTAATATTCCGTTCACACAATAGTAAGGACCGAATCAATTACACCAATCTATAATGAGGAGCCACACAGCAAAACGCTACCTCGCAAAGGTGTGGAGGGTGGGGAAATTTCTCACAGTGCAGTGCTGAAATCTCAATATGTGGCCTTCTGTATTTGATGCACTGCTGCCATTTTGTCTTAGCATCATACAGTCTGCTCTCCTCAACCTCTTAATGGAATTCTATACAACATATTGATTGAAATGCTGAAATGTATCCAGTTGATCATATACGCTCAGATATCCACATAGTCTCAAACTGTGGTCTCTAATGGAATCAGTCTAGCTGCACTTTGTTTAATGAGTGAGAGGCACATTAGCTGTTTTTCTCTGCATTGAAGCAGATTCTTTTCTTTTTAAAGAAACTACTCTAATAACAATTTAATGTTCTCTTTTTCTTTCTTTTTTTAAGGATTACCAGCTTTAGTAGTTGCTGTTTCAATGGGATTCACCAAAACAAAAGGCTATGGGACACCCTTATAGTAAGTTGTTTTTTTTTTTTTCATTTATTATTCAGAATACATAAGATCTGTTCGTAACACTTAAGAGTAATGAGTAAGTGTTTCTGCAGTGGCTTACTTATCCTAAATAGAGCCATAAACAAAGTCCCATGAACCCAATCAATTTTCAAAATAGCACAGCAAGACCCCAATTCCATGTGAGTTGTTTCCCTGCTGGATACCAAATGCATAAACACTGCTTAAAATCTCTTTAGCATTTTATTACCCTTTGAAACTTTGGGCATGGACTTCCAGCATATGGCAGCTCTCCCCTGACAGTTGAGGAAATAGGATGGTATGCTGGGGTGTGCCATTAAGGTAGATGTTAATGCCTTACTGCAAGTTAATTGTTTTTTCTTGTTATTCCTGCAGCTGTTGGCTCTCTTTGGAGGGTGGGCTCCTGTATGCCTTTGTTGGACCTGCAGCAGCTGTTGTTCTGGTACGTCTTGGTTAATGGCGCCCACTTTTGCGCATGCTTTTTGCTTTTCTATGCTTGGAATATAAGGTAAATATAAATGAACAAGAGAGAATAACCTCTTAGAATCATCCAGCTTTTAAGGCCTAAAAACATGCAGACATTTCTAAATTTCTGAATCATTTTAAAAAGAATGAAAAACCTAACATTTTGCTGCTTGTTGCAAGAAACAGTGTTCAATTTCTTTTATTCATTATACGGTATAAATGTGGTTCAGCTGTGCTGCATGGAAATGACTAACGGGAGAAACAAGCTCTTTTTTCACAGTCAAAGAAATGAGAGTCCCATCAGGCACTAAGCCCAAGTAATTCTCTTTCATTTGGCATAATGGTCCTTTATGTAGCTGTGAGATTATTAAATATTTATGCTTTAGATTTGTCTAACATCTAATATAGTAGGGTATTTTAATCATATTGTATTTACATAGTTGTTCTGAGAAAATTACAAAAACAGTCATTATACTAAATCAATAAAACACTAAGACTCTGGATGTGCAAAACTATTTTTCACTGTCAAGTTCCTGCTTGGTGGAGGGATTAGAAAAGTGACTAAATGATTTAGTTTGAGCATCAGTGACAAAAAAAGACACTTGAAATCTTGCTGTACTGTGGTTTTCCCCTTGTGATAGCCTCAGAGGAGCACAAGCTAATGTCTGCAAAATGGAAGAAACAACCATCTGCAGAGAGAACAAGCGCCGCGCTAAACTGCCGTTATCACTGAACTGACGCTTTAACATCATCATCAGACGTCTCCCTGTGACAAAGCTCGTGACAAACCCAAATTCTTACACTAATGTATTTGCATAAATTCTTCAGTTATTTACCTCAGCTTCAGGGATTTAAGATAGATGGTATCCAAATGTGTTCGAGTAATAATAATAATCTCCTCAGATACTGTGAAGCTTACTCAGATTTCTGCTAATAATAGGAGAAGGTGCCTTTGAGAAGACAAGTGCCTCTTGACAGGGAGATCTTTTCTTAAGGGTGTTGTGCGAGGATGACTGTGTTTGCATGTCTCATCCATTGGCTGAAATGTCACAGAGAAAAACAAACAGAAGCTAGAGGTCAAAGCTCATTGCTGATGGAAGACGTTGCTGTTGAATAATGATATCAGTCACTAGCTGCCTACAGAGCATTGAATATAACTCTCCTCATGTCTCTCTGTTCACAGGTCAACATGGTGATCGGTATCTTGGTGTTTAATAAATTAGTGTCCAGAGATGGAATACTGGACAAGAAGCTGAAGCATCGAGCAGGGTATGACAGCACATCCTTGTTAGTACCTGTTTTTTTCTTCTACACTTTTACAATCTTTTCACCATGCAAAAATATACATACTGTGTGCATATAGTATATGATATGTATATATGTTTATATATATGGAGATTTAGACCTCCTTTTCTTATCGTTGAAAAGAAATTAGAGGCATAAACATAAAGAGGTCAGGTCCCTCTCGGGAGCAACATGGCTTCGTATTTCTTTGGCAGAATCAGTCCAAGTTGAAAATCATTAAAAACGCCCACACATTGGCTGCCTCTGCTGTTGCTAATATGACAGAGTGAATGTAAAGTCAGGTGGCTGTAGGCATTGTTTGTCATGATGTCGTCTCCTTGTCTCTATGTCCCACAGACAGATGAGTGAGCCGCATACAGGATTAACTCTCAAGTGTGCCAAATGTGGTGTTGTATCAACAACTGCTTTATCAGCAACTACAGCTAGCAATGCAATGTAAGTGCCCGTCAGTGTCTTTGAATCAATAAAACGATGCTGCAGGGAGTCTATATGTGCAACTTGTCCAACCCTGTAGTCAACTCACAGTCCACTGCAATGTACCGTAATTCAAGTCCTTGTCACATTTACGGTATATCAGAATTATAGTACACAAGTATCTTTTAAATGAATTACATTACTTTTGGTATACAGTGTACTCCCAGCTTTCACTCTGGAGGAAGCAGGTTGTCATGGAGATTTGACTCGTCTCTCCAGATCTCATCTCCTTTATTTCCTCTACACAAATCCTTCCTGTCTTTTTTCTTAGGGCATCCTTGTGGAGCTCTTGTGTCGTCCTACCTCTGCTGGCTTTGACCTGGATGTCTGCAGTGCTCGCCATGACAGACAAGCGCTCCATCCTCTTTCAGATCCTCTTTGCTGTCTTTGACTCACTGCAGGGTTTCGTCATTGTGATGGTGCACTGTATCCTGAGGAGAGAGGTAGAGGAGGCTTTTAATTCTCACAACGTTTTACATACAATCTCTTTTTAGCTAAGTGTTGATCTTTATTTTCTGTTTAACTTCTTAGAAATTCTCAACTAATTTAGATTTAATTTCAAAAAACTATTTTTTGCTAAAAAAAACAACAAAAAAAGCAAGCCTTAAAAACATTCTATTTAAGGACTTTTTTAAAATCATTCCCCTTTGTGTTCAGGTCCAAGATGCTTTCAGATGTCGGCTCAGAAACTGCCAAGATCCAATCAGCGGTGATGCAACAGGAACCTTCCCTAATGGGCATGCTCAGATAATGGTAGGCACAGTTACCCTCTGTTATCTGCAGCCATTAGAGGCTCTGTAATTTAACAGACTCAATGTTCCCTGGTTATTTACGATACACATCCCCCCCCCCCTTCATTCTTCACTAACCTTATTTTAACTTGGATGCTATTTGTGTTTCTTTTGTCATCATTCTTGTTTCTCAGTTTAACATGGCCTCCAAACAGTGAGGCATCGTTTTTTCCTTAGGTATCTAATTCTCCTTACGACACCTTTTTTTTTTAGATCTGCGATCACATGCAGCATAAACACCTAGACCTCTGATGAATGGAATTAGCTCCGTTTGGTTTTCTGAGGCCCCGAGCCCAATCCTTTATTTCTGTTTGATTGAACTTGCTGTCCATGTTTGCCATGCATCTCTCTCATTTCCTCTCATTGGGTAATAGAAGACTATTCCCCGCCTGACCTTTGAAATAGGACACCAGTCTTTTTATCTAGCATGCAGTCACCGCTGGCAGATCATAGAAATGACTTGCCATTAGTTTACTAATACCCCTTTGAGTGAAATAGTTTTCACAAAAGCAGAACCGTGTCAAGGCCCCTTGATTTAATACAGGCATTAGTAGTGAGAACAAAAAGCTTTCCAGCTGCTGCCACAACATTTTTTTTAATACATGCTTTATTGATATATGGTTGGGATGAAGCAGAAAATGAATAACTTTCCATCAATTTTCTCAAACGCTTGAAAACAAATGAAAGGTATTTTAATATATAGATTTTTTTTTCAGCTTGCTGTTGCAGATAATGTGCCCCATTTATTTCTTGATGTGTATAAAAGAAATTATATTTGTAGAAGAGCTAACCATGTGACTGTCTTCTACCTACAGACGGACTTTGAGAAAGATGTGGACATCGCCTGCCGATCAGGTACAGAACAGATGGTCTCCTATTAACAAGATTCTTCTTGCTTTGCTTGGAAAAAAAAAAAAAAGCAGAAGAGGTTATATGGTAAAAAATAGCTCAGCTTATATAACAACCAACAATCCCCACAGGAGTTTTTTCACAGTTACCAAAACACTGACTTTAATCTGAGAGCAAAACATTATAAAGAGAGCTGTTGGATTTTCATTAAATTTTCAGCTTTATTACAATAAATAACTGCTGTTAAGGGGTTTGCTAGTTTCTTTTCTCAGCCACGCTTCATATTTGTTTGTCATTAACATGTTGATCCGTCATGGTATAAGTGCATATAGGTGCTATGTGACTAATTGTGGGAGAATTTTGACTTTAAGCCTTTACCAGTGGAAGGATTATGGTTCCTTTGTGCTTCTGAGACACTGTAATTGTTGAGAAACATGTATAAGATAAAGAAAAACAAAACTATTATATTAAAAGGAAGATTGTACAAGTTATCCTGCATTTAAACTAGCAGTTGCAACTTACACAAGCCTAGGGTCTTGTCTGTCTCCAATCCCTTCCAAACCAATGAAGAGAACATCCTAAATGGATCTGCAGGGAATTACCAAGCTGACCATTATTCAGGGCTCTCAGAATCACAGCTTGTTAAGAGTCTAAAGGGGCTGTCTTGCTCCTCTAACCCGCATTACTTCATGCTTTGCAGTCTCATAAAGCTAAAGTGGGCATACAGTACCTGATAGGAAAAGGCAGAGGTCACAGATCTCTTTTAGAAATCGTATTCAAATTCGAAACAAAGAGAAATGCAGGCTACCGATTACTCCGTGGATTTGTAGTTTGTGTCGCTTGTTTACCAGCAGAGGTTATTGACAGCAACAGAGGTGATATTCTGCAGTATCACTGTACACAATATATATGCATAAACGTGTAAATATGTCTTAGACTGTTTACGCCTGCCTTTCAGAAGCGCTAAATATAGGCGCAAAAACAGCCAGCACAATCAGTTTCACGTTTAGTAAATCATGTTGCGCCGAAAAGCTGATTTATTTGCATCTACTCCTCCCAGTATTTTGCGCCTTCTGGCAGAAACGGCTAGATTGAATATTCATTCAAGGCAAAATTGCAAAATGCATTGCAGCGCTATTATAATTCCTCTATGCGACAGGTTTGATAAATGAGCTGCAGCAGGTTTTTGCGCCCATTATCAACTTTGCGCGTGTTTTAAGAGGCAAAATCCTTTGATAAATCAAAGTAGTTTGGCTCTTGTTATTCTTTGTAATGTCCTTGCTAGCTTTTAGGGAAAATAGAGTGTAACTCTTAATGAATCATGAGACAAAGATTAGAAAGTTCAGCAGGGAAAATACAGTGTTCTTATGACCGCAGGGTATTTCTCAATAGATAAATGTTGTTTTTTAGGATAATTGGTGCATTACAAGGTCATCAGCAATCAGTGTGTTAACGTTAGGATAGCACACAGTGTATGAAAGGGGATTTCAGGGAGAAGATGAAACCAAACTTGCTTATTTACAGTAGCATCCTCCAGAGACTCCAGAGTTTGCTATTGTGTTCCTTTGTATTTAGTGTAATGTCACACTTGGAGCATATTCTCAGCAATTCATCCTGTCATTACAGTTCTCCCCCTTGCTTCACAAATTCCTTTGAGAAATCAATTTGAATTCTCTTGTTGTTTTGGTCACATGCTGGAAAGTCTAGCACAAACAGTGAAGCTGCTTTCATTCCTGATGAATTCCAACTAATCCTTGTATCACCCTGCCCTGCAGCACTCCACAAAGACATGGGCTCTTGTCGTGCCGCCACCATAACAGGCACCCTCTCCCGCATTTCTCTCAACGATGAGGAGGATGAGAAGGTCCCTGAGGGCCTCAACTACTCCACGTTGCCTGGCAACATCATCTCCAAAGTGATAATCCAGCAGCCTTCAGCACTGCACATGCCGATGGGAGTCGGTGAGCTGAAAGAGCAGTGCATGGCTGACAGCAGTGCCGACATGCGCCGCACCGTTTACCTGTGCACAGATGACGCCATGCGCCAGAGCGACCAAGACATGGGTGGCCATGACATGGAGGGCCATCCAGTGCAAAGTCAGATGATGGAGACGGACTACATAGTCATGCCTCGTGCCTCTGCAGCAGCGTTATCAGGGCCGGGTAACGTGCCCACCCTGCTAAAAGATGACACCAAGATGAACATCACGATGGATACGCTGCCACACGAGAGGCTAATGCATTACAAAATGAGTCCTGACTTCAATATCAGCCCATCAGGCATGGACCACATGAATGTGAACCTGGAGCAACAGTATCCTAGCGCTCCAGAGCAGATGCAAAGCCGGCCCTTTGAACCTCGCACGGCTGTTAAGAACTTCCTCGCTGAGATGGAGGAGTCTGGGGGGCTTTCTAGGAGTGAGACAGGGTCTACAATATCTATGAGCTCCCTGGAGGTACATAATCTCATGTGGATGAGAGAATACAGAGCAGAATTAAAAACTTGCTGCATTTTAGAATGTTGTGTATTTACTGTACACTTTAGGTGAAGTCTTCATTACTTGACTCCTTTATGTTTTATCTTTACAGAGAAGAAAGTCACGATATTCTGATCTGGACTTTGAGGTAAGTACGAAAAAATGGGAGATTTGGTTGTTTTTTGTTTTTTTTCCCTGTAGTTCATGCTTCTAGCTTGTTTTATGCAAAAAAAAGGCCATTTTTGCAGTTATGTTTGTCATTTGATTTACTGGTACTTGTTGTGCCTCTTAAGCTTATTGGAATTGCACAGCCTTGGCTCAACAAGATTTATTGACATGCTGTGCAGTTAAGGTAAAAGCTAGGCTGTCAACTGACAAACAGGGCAACAGTTCTCATCAACATTTTATCCCCCTCCATCTCCTACATCCATTAGCTATATGTTGATTTTCAAACTGTATGCTTTTAAAGTCATTTGCACATTTCACATCAGATTTTATCACTGGTTTCAGCAATGATTATATTGGCTTGCAAACACATATTCATTGGCAGGTTTTAGCATTTCCTTTGCATTGTTAAATCAGGCTTTACTGCATATATATTGTAACCTCTGTCAAAACACAGGAAACATGTGGCTTCTGGCAGCAATTTTGGCTCAAGGTATGCATTTTGTTTTAGCTTAGATAGACACCACAGCTTTAAATGGCAGATTTGTGCCAAGGTCTGATCAAAAGGATTTCCCTGACATCAACAAAAACTCAGAATCAGGTCATTTATCACGAAAGAATTATGTTCAAGCATTAGGTGTCCTATAACCCTAACTTTAATTATCTTGCTGTTTCCTTTTTTTTTGGCAGTCACTGGTATATATGCAGAGGCAAGTAGATTTGTTTCAAACCTGGCCTTTAAGTAAACTACCATGACACTAACAAATTGATCAGAGTTGTAGGGGGTGGAGAGGAAGATGCATTTCCATTATTGGCTGTCAATACCAAAGAAAAACCCTTGCCATTGCAGAAAGTCATGCACACCAGGAAAAGACACATGGAGCTGTTCCAGGAACTGAATCAGAAATTTCAAACCCTGGACCGATTTCGAGACATACCAAATATGGGCTGCATGGTGAGTAACAGGAAACCAGGGTGTGTGGCTGTCAGCCAATTAAAAAGAGAAACATCCAAATACCCTATTTAGATATTCAGTGCAGGACACGTTATGTGTGATTGTGCAAATGTGTGGCTGCCTGTATGTAGTGAGTTTGTAATCAGCCAAGGGGCTGCCCCTTAAAAACACTGAAGCATTTTCTCCACAAGGCCAGTCTCAAGGAAAAAGGACCTTTTAGTAATTTTGCTGCAGTAGTGTGTCCATTCCAATGCAAGGCCATGAATGCACTTTTATTTACATGCACATTTATCTACTTAGCAACCCCATCCTTTTTTTTTTCCCATTAATGCATGGCAGATTATTTAATCTATCAACATCTATACAAATACTACCTTAATGTGGTTTTTCTCTTACGGCAGCTGTTTGGGGAGAGAAACTTCACTCTGTCTAGAAGTCAGGTTAATTATGTGAGTTCCTCCTGACCTTGCTGCAAACCAAAAGTCTCTCCATCTGTCTCCACACCTGGCTGGAGCCATAGGCAGTAGGGATGTTGGGATTCATCCTTCTGTCTTAGATGAGCAGCTTTTTTTATTTTCCCCTGCAATAAACGCAACATATACAGATTGAGCTCGTGAATAAACACAGTCAGACAACTAGACCATGTCAGTTTTGCAGTAGCCTTTTGGTTGCATATGATCCTTTTTCACTCACATTTCAATCACTGTTGCAGTACAATGCAGCTTGAGGACCGTTGCTTAGTTACAGTGCCAGTTCTTTTGTGTAGAAAGTGATAACTATTCGCTCCCCTCTTCCAATTTTTCTTTCTTTCTTTTCTTAAAAAAAAGAATCTACTGCAGAGCTGGCAGCAGACATTAGTATCCATTTTATATTCCCTGATGGGGAAGAGCTTCTCTTCCTTACTTGCAATAGTGTCTTTGGGACTGTCAGTGAGAGCACATTCAGATGAATGGCTCACATATGCAGCACATGTAGTGCTCCAGTTTCTGAGCTTGGGATGAACACAGTTCTGCTTCATGATAAGCATGTTCACATTTAATACACTCCCATTATGTTTTTCTTATTTGATGCTTCCCTCAGCATTAATCCATTATTTTCAATTAGCAATTGTAGGAAGTCATACAATGCCCTTTCGAATGAAGTGACTTCACTAGAAAAGTCAATTTTCTAAAGAAAAAATAGCAGTTTAGCTACAAAGGATGTCATGCCGCTAATGTCATACCCTGCTGGCCATGTTCACAGGACAAGGCAATGCCAAAACAGAACCCATGGGAGAGCTACAATCCAGCCTGTGAGTACCAGAACTACGCCACTATGAATGTACTAGAATCTGACACCAAGGACTCACTGGAGATGACGCCTGCAGAGTGGGAGAAGTGTGTCAACTTGCCCTTAGATGTCCAGGAGGGAGATTTCCAAACTGAAGTCTAGAGGGTGAAGGAGGAGAAAAAATGCAAACTAGGAAAGGAGGAGACGGGGATGTTTTTTGCACTGAATAAAGCAACAGACTTTTCTAACAGCCTTGGCATACATATCTGGATCTTACGAGTGTGGCAGGGACATTATGTGCCAATACAAATATAAAGACTGGTGAGAGAGAAAAAGAGAAGAAAAAGGGATAAAAACATCAGTGTTACTTTTGTATTCTCACTAGTGTACTTAGTGTGGGGCAGCCTGGTGTACAATATTTACCATCATGTGTTTCAAATTATCTGTTGAGGAATTGGCTAAAAAAGGTTCAAACTCTAGACAAAACCTCACAAAGCAAATGACATGCCATGTCGTCCCAGCTTCATCGGGTCTAGTTTTGATTTCCTAAAACTGGACCCGGGAGCACAATGTATATATTTATGCAGGTTTTTAAAAAGTTTATAACAGTCCGTTTGGCCATTACTACACTTTTTACTTTATAATATAAAACATGGGAGGCAAAGAGGATTTTTCTGTCATATTAAAATGAATGTTTGTCAAGCTACATTCTTCATTGCTTTAAATGCAATAAAGATAATACTCACTTTTATATAAATAATATATTTCACAACTTTAATACTGCAGAACCTGCTTGAAGGATCCCAGCAAGCTCTCTCATCTGCAGCTCTGTATAAAATATTTAAAAACAAAATGTTGTATGGTGTAAATAAACTTTTGTCTACATATGTTTTACTTGTGCCAATTTATTTTAATGAGAAAAAAAAGATGCCAACCTGATCAAAAGTTATAGCGAAAAATGTTAACATTTGAAAAGGAATGTAAATAAAAGAGGAAATATGTTCGTACTGCTTCAGAGGTTGTGTCTAGTTTATGTTGTGTGTTGGTTGTGAAGGGGTTCACTCACCTTGCTTGATGTGGAAGGAATTTAAATGGATGAAGTTTATTTTTTTATTCAGCTTTGGTGGGGGTTATTTTCAGCTCAGGTAAGTGAGTGATTTAAAGCTGAAGATCTGCTCTTGCCTCATGAAATTCCCTCCACCATATCCAATTTCTGAATTTGGCAAGGAAACATTTAAACTCCTAATCTGTCACTGTGCCTCCAGAGGGTTCCTCTGATAAGATCAGCTTTCTCAGACAGACAGGACCAGACACAGCACTAATGGGAGGAGGCTGCCAGAGCTGAAGGAAAATCTTGTTTGTTCTGTCTGGTGGTCCGTGCAGTATGGCTGCCACTCTGGCAATGAGAGCGCCAGCATGTGTTACTTACACCTCCCCTTCTTGGAAGCAGGGGTCCACCAAGCAGGAGAAGAGGAATAGCCAAAAGAGGAGGAGGAGGAGGTGTGACTTCATCATCGGTGAAGAGCAAGGACAAGAGGGGTGGGAGACAAAAAAAAAGGGGTGTGTAACTAGACAGGCGGGCATGAATGAAGACTTAGCTGTGCTGTGACATCATCACAACATAAATTAAGATGATTAATTTCAGAGCTCAGCTTAGACGTTAAGGTCTGAATTTACAGTGCCTTTCAATTTCAACTACCAGACATAATTAGGCTAATTATATACTGTTAAAGGCTCCGTCAGAGGGTTTGTGCTTTTTTTTTTCTTCCTTTTTCCTCATTAATGAGCCAGCATCCAGTACAATGCCTCTGAACATGCAGCCATTTCCCAGCTGGCTCTGTTTACATGTTTTATGCCGCAGGCTGTCTCATGTCATTGCAAAGTTGTAGTCTTAGCACTGATAATTTATCATCAAAGCAAGATGGAAAAGCAAGATCCAAGAGTCTAGACAGAATTGAAATAAAAAATAAAATGATTTGCGAATCAGTAAAAGCCCATTTTTAAAAACCGCTGGTAGATAGTATAGCAAATGTTAAACTAAAGATTAATTTTAATCAAATTATATATTTCTTAAAATAAATGCTAGCAACATATTTAAAAAGAACATGTGTATGAGGCATCTTTACCTCTGTGTTGAGTCATGTCCATCTTTGAGAACACTGGAAGTGCTTAGAGACCAGAGGAGACCAGTTGCTGCTGTTCTCAAAGTGAAATGGTTTCAAATTCTTGCTTAAAATTATTTTTCAGGTCCTCAAAAATTCAGCTACTTAGTTGTTCAGTTTTTTCTTTCATTGCCCCAAATATTTTCCATGGGTGACAAGCCAGTTTAACAAATCAACTCATTTACTGGAACTATAATGTTGTCGATTTGCCTTTGGTTGATCCATGAAAGTAACCATGCCACTTACACCAATTTACTTCCATACTATTACAGATCCAGGCTTTTGAACTGTGGACTTAACCATCATGAAGCTACTTTTCTTCTTTATGTCATAGGGCAGCTTGTTATTGTTTAAAAGATTGTCACATTTTGCTCTGGTTAAGCCTAAGAGACTTTTCAATTATTTTAATATTTGTTTTTGTATTTGATTAATAATCATAGTGTAATTTTCTGGATGTTGTGACAATAACATCTAAAGGTGTTCCTGAGCCCATGCAGTGTTGACTCATGTCTGGGTTTAATGCAGTTTCTGGGTGCTCCAAATATCACAAAATGCTTTGGATTAATATCTAAAACCAATGAAGACTGCATTTACTGTAATTGTGCATCTCCCTTTCAGACCTAGAATAGAGGTTTCTGTGCTTATGCTTTTCAAGCTTGCAACAGCTTCTAATTTTCAAAAGTATATAAATTCATGAATATAAGGGCAAGGCTATTAAAATAAGACAACTCTTATGGTTTTATAACATATTCACAGCTTTTTCAGAAGTTAAGAAAACATTGTTTGCACAGGGTATCATCTTTGTGGGAATACAGAAATATATTTTTAAGTCCCACAAATAGTAACCATTTACTCAGTCAGACCACGTTTGTGTTTCATTCAAAGGTATAGAAATGTGGAATTATTTATCAGCTCTACTAAATGATTTGTGTCACTATAAATAATACACACAAGGGAAGTTGAAAGTGCTTGGCTTTGCAAAATTCAACAGTTTTAATGCAGATCAATCCATGCGTTCCTCACACTCGGACTTCCATTTATCAAAAATCTTGCTGAACATTTTGTTATTCACCCAAAAAGTCCAGAGTTGATCTTGTAAAGACTTTCATTTTTTAAATTGTGTTCTTTAGTTGTTTGTAAATGGAGTTTAGACATGTTGACAAGCCTTCTGGACAAGTCTTTAAAGAGTAGTGAGTGGCAGGTCCCACAGGCTCATAGGAGCAAAGAGGTTAACCTGCTCTGGGACTGCAAAAACTGAATCAACATAATTATATTGATCCTACGTCATTTCCATCCCCGACCGAAGGTGAGGAGAGCTGTTCCTCTATCAGAAATCTGTCAGAGGACTTCATGCACAGGGGAAAAGACATGGGGACCATCCAAAAATCTCATCCTGGCAAAAGTTGTAGGGGACACAATGAAAATGGAACAACTGTGCAATGTTTGGTGAAAGAGGAACGGAATACAAAAACAGATAACCCTCAGAAGCTGATGTGCCTTTTTGCAAAAATAACTTCCTGTCAGTGTATAACAATTATTCCACCAGAGTCTCATGTAGCCTGTCTGAAATTATTTGACCACTTTTACAGTGAAATTCGCTGGAACCCAAAACATGTGAAACAGAACTGATATTTCCCAACTCCTGTTGCCACTGATATGCTATTTGGTTTGTTAGTGTGGAGGGAAAAAAGTGCAGTATGTGATTCATAGAGTACATTAACACGGACAAAAAAAAATCCCATTTAGTTTTCATTAAAGCACATATTCACTGTGGCAATGTTTCAGTAAGTTTATGCAATGTCATTACATTAATATTAATCCACAGTTGGATTTATTTGTCACCAAGATCTTGTATTATTGATGGGAGAGTCGGAATGCTATGTAAAGTTTTCTGCAGCACAACCCAAAGATTCTTAGTGTGTTTAAGGTCAGGATTCATGTCAATGCATGAGTAAAAATGATGTTTTATGCTCATTGAGCCTCTCTTTCACACGTTGAGCCTGATAAATCTTGACATTGTCATCTCAGAATATGTCTGTGCCATCAGGAAAATGAATGAATAAAATTTGTTGATGGAAAAACATGTTTATTCAGTTTATTCAAGTAGTCAGCTGGCCTCATTTTGCTGAACCCAGATGATAACACTGCCAGCACAGGCTTGTACAGTAGCTATGAGGGATAATTGGTGACGCAATTCATCCACTGCTCTTGTTTTTGTCTTTTTTTTCTCCACTCCACAGCTCTTCTTACACATCACATCACAGTACTTTGACTGATTTTCACATTCTGTGTGTGTGGAAATGTTCTTACTCAAACAGTGCCCTGACTTTTGCTCCTGAGTCTCTTTGATTTAATTTCACCAAATGATCAAATCTCCAAAAAATTTAGGTTTTTCTTCTAATAGCATCAATTCCTTGAAAACAATGGTTTACCACAATCCCTCTGTGTTTTAATAATGCATTTGAGAGTTAATGGAATCTAAGTAGTTTCAGCAATCTCCTTGTTTGTTTACTTGATGCAGACCAATAATTTGAGCTATATGAAACAGAGTTTCAGGTGTTTCCACGACCAACAGGATTAATCTTCTACCATGGTTGCTGAAATAAGAAGCCACTCTCTGCATTGGTTATAATTTAAAAGCCTGTTTCCATTCATCACTGCAGTAGCTTTCACATGGGTGACTCTTACCTGTTTCCTTTGTTAAATACAGGACATGACTTTTCATAAATGCAGAACCTTTTACCTTTCACCACTGGAACGCTCTGGAAGAGGATCAGCCCAGGATCTCCTGTATCTGAAACTGAAAACCTACATTAATGGTCACAATGCTGTTATAGTGAGTACAGACTCATTAAGCATTAAGGGGCAGTGGTGGCCTAGTGGTTATGGATATTTCTGTCTTTATTTACAAACTTTCCTGGGTTTTGACACAATAGCTGAGCTACGAATGTTATGTCTGGAAAGTTCTTGTAAGCATAGTTGAAATGATAAAAAGTGATTTAAAAAAAATTCTGAAAACTTAGTAAAAGATAAAACTTTGGAAATAGTCCACAGCAGGTACTTGGCATGCAGTGTAAAATGCATTACAGTTTCTTATTCTGTAGAGCAGTAAGATAGATGATGGGTACAGAGGCCCCTGACAAAGGCAGCAGTGGTTTGTTATTCCTCTTGATATACAGAACTCCACACAATCACATCTACCTCATATGAAACCTCTCTCAGTAAAATAAAAAAATAAGTTTGATTTGGTTTAGTTGTTTATTTGTTCCTCAAGTAGAAATAATGAGTAAATGGTAGTTACTAGATGGAACTTTATGAGTATGTGTAGCACCTGTACCTATAATAGGATTTGCTATTGGAACCCCAATCTATGTTAGTGAATGAATGGGAGTTGTGATCAGTATTTTTTTTATTTTATTCAACACATGCAAGCCAAGTATATCTGCTATTTGTTGCCACAGGATCTGATACCAATCAGGGATTAATGAGCATGTAGATGGAGCCCAATTTCATGCAGTATGAGGATGTGGTTTTCTCTCATGTGACAGAGGTTCACAACGCATATCATCCACTACCATGAGGCAGAGATCAACCACGAGAATGTGCCTTTACCTGAAGGAGGAGGTGCTGACAGGCTTGTGGAACCATCCCACGTTATATGGAGGTTTCACAGGGGTACAATCTAAGCTTTCATGGGCCTCACTCTTTCGACCCAACACATGAAGAGATTCAACATGCCCTGCTGCTACTGCATCTGCAACCTAAGGTGGATGCAGCACACCCCCTGCAGTAACTAAAGAAAATCCTGCAATGGACACAACTGATTGATGATGGCCCTATTGTATCATCAATCAGTGCAAACACCGCCAAGTGTCCTTCATGTCCTGCCTCACCATTTCAGAGCATGACACACAGCCCCAGGACAGATCCCTCTAGGCTTCCTCCCTCCTGAGTCAGCATAATGAGCAGGGCTTAAACTCCATAGCATGACCCCCCCCCCCATCAAATCAGATACCCTTCAGCTTGAGTTCCAAAAGTGGGATGGGTTGGTGTACACATTCCTTACTATGGGTTCAGATACACCACTGGAGGTTTTGTATGTGCTACAACACTGGGCTTTGTTCTGGAAAAGCTGATCATTCCCAGTGGCTCCAAACTTTGTCCCATCCTTGCACATCTACTGTTTCTTCCAGCCAGGGTAGCTGCAATGGCACAGTCTACATGCGGCTTTGCATCTTTTGTTCCAAAAGGCTTGCTACAAAACGTCTTGTAGTTGGCTCCTACACATATGAGAACACAAGAGAAGCAATGTGGTAGCCAGCTAACATGGTAGGCAAACACAGAAAAAGAAATGTTTCCCCAGGCAGAGGAAAGATGCTGTAGAAAAACCAAAGTGGTCTGCTGGAGCCAAGACAGGTACCAGCAGGTGAAGCCTTTCACGCTGACAAAACCACAGACTACACACACACATAGCAGCCAGGAAAAAAAGAGATCCACTTTCTTCCCACTGAAAACCATTAATCTCACTTCCTCAATACAGCCATTATGGTTAAAGACAAAATGGTTTGTGGCATCCCACTTTGAAACTTCCTCTGGTTTTTATAAACCAACCTACAAAATTTTGTTTTTCTATTCATTATAGTGAATCATACTGCAGCTAATAGACTATAAATATGATCTCACACACTTTGAAATCCCTATTAGCCTTCAGTTAAGGACAGTCTTCTTTTATATTTGCTAGTTAAAACAAACCCAGATCTGTCATTCCTCTTAGAAGGATAACAATATGAAGACAAAACCATTTAGAATATAACTACCAATAATGAAACTGAGGAGGAGCTTAGAGAAATCCTTTAGAGGGGTAATGGGATTGAAAATGGAAAAATGGGATTGTGTCTAGAATTTCTATTTAATTTGATTTGATTTGTATATATCTGTTCATTCAAAGGGAATGTAACATAAATTGCTTTAAGAGTGTTAAAGCAAAAAAATGAAATAAAATCATAGTTGTTGAGCCTTTATAAGAGCACAGTGCTTTTCCTTCCACTTTCTCCATGTACAAGTCGGTCACATTGGAGGGTCCTGGAGATGATATTCTTTAAACATTCTTTGGCCACTTTGCGGACATTGCAGTTATGGATGTCTTCATGCACAAAGATCTTAAAGAAGATTAAAAGGCAAGTACAGCACCTACAGATGTCCTATAAAGAGTCTTTTGTTTAAGAGCTGGCAGAGTTAGAGTGTTGCACCACACTACACTGGAGACAATCTAAGTGTTTCTAGATTGGTGTTTGTAGAACAACTTAGTTTGGGTACCTTGTGAAGATTCGGAAGGGAATTTTTGATTTGATCAGATTGGTAAGGTCTTACATGATGTGTGGATTCTTTGAGCTATAAAGAAAGTAGATTGTCAGATTTTTGTTTTTCTTTGCCAAAATTAGGAGATTTTCCTAAAAATATAATGGTCAACTCAGCTAAATGAATATCAGAGAAATAAAAAATGCTGCTTTCTCACATGGTACAAGTTGGTTAGAAACAAAGCTCCAGCTTGTTGGTTGTGAATGGCCCACTGACTCCAACAGTGTACCACAGCTTCCTGCAGAATAGTTTTATTACTTTTACAGATTTATACACTGCTCAAAACAATAAAGGGAACATTTAAACAACACATCTTAGATCTTGATGAATGAAATATTCCAGTTGAAAATATTGATTCATTACATAGTGGAATGTGTTGAGAACAAAATAACGTAAGAAATTATCAATGGACATCAAAATCATTAACCAAAATTCCTGAAGACAATTCAGAATGAGGTTCAGTAGTGTGTGTGGCCTCCATGTGTCTCTATGCACTCCGTACAGTGTCTGGACATGCTCCTGATGAGACAAAGGATGTTCTCCTGATGGATCTTCTCCCAGACCTGGAGGGCATCAATCAATCCCTGGATAGTTTGTGGTGTGATGTGGCAGCGGTGGATGGAATGAGACATGATGTCCCAGAGGTGCTTGATTGGATTCAGGACTAGTGAACAGGCAGGCTAGTCCATAGCATCAATACCTTTGTCATGCAGGAACTGCTGACACACTCCAGCCATCAGAAGGAATCCAGGTCCCACTCCAGCAGCATATGGTTTGACAATGGGTCTGAGGATCTTATTGCGGTACCTAATGGCAGTCAGGGTACCTGTGGCTAGCACACGGAGGTCTATGCAGCCCTCCAAGGATAAGCTTCCCCAGACCATCACTGACCCACTGCCTAACCAGTCTTGCTGGAGGATGTTGCAGGCAGCAGAACGTTCTCCACGGCATCTCCAGACACTCTCACGTCTGTCACATGTGCTCAGTGTGAACCTGTACTCATCTGTGAAGAGCACAGGGCGCCAATGGCCAATCTGCCAATCTGCCAGTCTTGGAGTTTTGTGGCAAGTGCAAATCAGGCTGCACAGTGTTGGGCTGAGAGCACAGGCCCTGCTTGTGGATGTCGGGCCATCATGAAACCCTCATGGAGTCTGTTTCAGACAGTTTAAAACATTCACATTACTGGCCTGCTGGAGATCATTTTGTAGGACTCTGGGAGTGTTCTTCCTTATACAAAGGAGCAGATAATGGTCCTGCTGCTGGGTTGTTGTCCTCCTAAGGCCCCCTCAACGTATCCTGCTATACTGGCCTTGCTCCATGCTCTCCACACTGTACTGGGAGACACAGCGAACCTTCTTGCCTCAGCATGGATTGATGTGCCAACCTAAATGATCACTGATCAACTAAATGATCAACTCTGAGCAACTTCCCTGGGTTGTAGACACTGCCTCATGTTACCTCTCGTGGTTAAGGCACTGCAACGGTACCGTACCATCCTCTTCCGCTTATCCGGGGTCAGGTCGTGGGGGCAGCAGCCTGAGAAGGGCAGCCCAGACTTCCCTCTCCCCGGCCTCATCAGCCAGCTCATCCAGGGGGATCCCGAGGCGCTCCCAGACCAGCCGAGAGATGTAATCCCTCTAGCGTGTCCTGGGCCTACCCCGAGGTCTCCTCCCGGTGGGACGTGCCCGGAATACCTCCCCAGGGAGGCGTCCAGGAGGCATCCTAACCATATGCCACCTAATCTGGCTCCTCTTGATGCAGAGGAGCAGTGGCTCTACTCTGAGCCCCTCCCGGTTGACCAAGCTTCTCACCCTATCTCTAAATGAGAGCCCGGCCACCCTGCGGCGGAAACTCATTTTGGCCGCTTGTTTTTGCGATCTTGTTGTCGTTCACTACCCAGAGCTCATAACCACAGGTGAAGGTAGGAACGTAGATTGACCGGTAAATCGAGAGCCTTGGCTTTTTGGCTCAGCTCCTTCTTCACCACGACGGACCGATGCAGAGCCCGCATCACTGCAGACGCCGCACCGATCCACCT
>JBBBVU010000017.1:11073605-11098068 GCA_037177055.1 Atherinosoma microstoma
AGCCAACAGAACCACATCATCTGCAAAAAGCAGAGACCCAATCCTGAGGCCACCAAACCGGATCCCCTCAACACTTCAGCTGCACCTAGAAATTCTGTCCATAAACGTTATGAACAGAATCAGAGACAGGGAGCAACCTTGGCGGAGTCCAACCCTCACCGGAAACGAGTCCCACTTATTGCCGGAGATGCAGACCAAACTCTGACATCGGTCGTCCAAGGATTGGACAGCCCTTACTAGGGAGTCCGGCACTCAATACTCCCGGAGCACCCCCCACAGGAGTCCCCGGGGGACACGGTTGAACGCCTTATCCAAGTCCACAAAGCACAAGTAGACTAGTTGGGCAAACTCCCATGCCCCCTCCAAGACCCTGAAGAGGGTATAGAGTTGGTCTACTGTTCCACGACCAGGACGAAAACCAGACTGCTCCTCCTCATTCCAAGACTCGACTCGATGGACCCTCCTCTCCAGGACCCCTAAATAGACCTTACCGGGGAGGCTGAGGAGTGTGATCCCCTGAGACGAGGGAGTCCCCGGAGGGAGCGCTCTCCAACACACCCTCCAAGGACCCCAGAAAGAGTGGGTACTCTGAACTGCCGTTCGGTGCATAGGCACAATCAACAGTCAGGACCCGGCCGTCCCCTCACCCGAAGGCGGTGGCAGGCTACCCTCTCGTCCACCGGGGTGATCCCTAACACACAGGAATCAAGCCGGGGACAACCAGTATGCCCACTCCTGCTCGATGCCTTCCACCTGAGCAACTCCAGAGTGGAAGAAGGTCCAGCCCCTCTCAAGGACACAGGTTCCAGAGCCCAAGCCGTGCATCGAGGTGAGTCCGTCTACATCTAGCTGGAATAGCTCAACCTCGCGCACCAACTCAGGCCCGCCAGAGAGGGGACGTTCCATGTCCCTAGAGCCAGCTTCTGCAGCCACAGATCGGACCGCCAGGGTCCCCGCCTTTGGCTGTCCCCACAGCTCCCCCCCACAGTATGCGAGGCCCATGTTTCCTCTTCAGCGGGGCCCGACCGGGCCCCATGGGTGAAGGCCCGGCCACCAGGCACTTGCCCCCGTGCCACACCCCCAGGCCTGACTCCAGGAGGGCAAGGGAAACCTTGTGCCAATGTTTGATGTTGTCATAGGGGTCTTTGGGCAGCGCTTTGTCTGGTTCCTCCCCTAGATACCTGTTTGCCATGGGTGACCCTACCGGGGGCATAAAGCCCCCATCAACATAGCCGCTAGGATCAACAGAATGCTCAAACCCCTCCACTACGATAAGGTGGCGACCCAGGGAGGGGTAACAGTGTAGAGGGGTTTTCTTGCTAATTGTCTTTCATTTCCACAAGTCGTCTGTTCCATTTGTACAACAGCAGGTAAAACTGATTAACTATCAGAGTTACTTTCTAACTGGACAGATTGATATCCTAGAATGGTGTCTGACTTTGAGTTACATGCTAATGAATATGTGTTCCCTTTATCTTTTGAGCAGTGTATATTCATTCAATAAAATGTCCTCACTGATCCACTGAGGAGCATAACACTCAATGTAAGGGGAATGACAAAATGACACAAGACTGGATTTTAAGGATGAGGGATAACAAGAAATGTAGCCATCTGAACACCAAGATTCCTCTGATCTGACACGTTCACACAATCCTCTCTGCTAGACTCCTAGGGATCATGCTTTTAGTTCAAGGCGTATTTGGTTTATGAGTAAATGCAAGGCTGGAATATTGTACAGTGGCTTAACTCAAAGTACAAGGTAAACTCTTAATTGGACATCCACACAAAATTTCATGCAAATCCATCCAAAGCAGCCACCGAACAGTTAATCCAGAGAAGCATGTATTTAACTGTCAGTCTCATTTGATATATGCAATTATTACTCGAAAATGCTTCATGTTTTTACATTTGTATGTCAAATCCTGAGCTGTGGATAACAGGATACACTTATTCACTCACATAAATATGGATTGTAAAGCTGTACCTAAGAGCTTCTGTAAAGTCTGATTTAAAATTTAATTTTAATCTCAAAGCTTATTTTGGAGATTATATATATATGTATGTATGTATAAAAGCAGCAGCATAAAAAGGATCTGTGAGGGGGCATTTGATTAAAAAAAAAAAAAATCAAGGATCAATATTTTACTTCATGCATTTTTTCCCCCATTTCATTAAAAGTCTAACTAAACCGTGAGGCTTTGAAGCAAAATAGGAACTGAAAACCGAAATCATCCCAAAGGTTTTATCAAACCCAAACCTTTCACCGACTAAAAGCATGCAGCATGACATAGCCAACTCATTAAGAAGTGGTGCAGCAATATATACAGTACATCAGCAATCATTTCCTCTAAATGAGTGATATCCAATGTAGACATCACAGCCCCTGAATTATTGATCAGCCTGATGAAAATTGTGAAAAGAAACAGATGGAAATGAAACAATTTCTTATAGATTTTTTAAAAATTAATTCTTCATGAAAAGTAGTTGAAAAACATCATTAAATAGACTTTCATATGAGATAAGATATACTAATACAAATACAAATACAAAAATGAAAAAGAGCATCCTGAACATAATTTCTGGCCTGCCTGCAATTATTTGGCTGCCAACCTTTAGCAGCAATAGATTAAAATTTGGAACAATTCCAAGAACTCACACTATTTTCTTCATAGTTTCTGCCACCGTCTGCTGTGTGTGTGTGTTTTAAGACAGCATTAGTTCATTATTCAGTTCTCTTCTTTGCTTTAGGTCATGGCTCATTCTTGGCCAGTTTAAATCAGCAATCCTGTTAAAACTACCTTTGACTTTCAGTTTAAAGCCCAGTTTTCTAACCCTAACACATTTTATTATAATAAGCACTCCTAATCTTTTCCTTTCAACACTTTTTTTGGTACATTCAATGAATTTAATAGCAGAGGTTCTTTTGTAGGTTGCCATGCTTTGAACATCTTTTCTGTTAGCTTAAGGTTGTAAAAACCTTAAAAAACTGATGCATGAATTTCTAAAGGGCTCTACTGTGGTTTATTCTGCTTTAGTGACCTATCTAGCAGACAGTGGCTTATTTATGACTGTTTTTTGGCAACAGTAGCCACCCCTTTTTTAGTTTTTTTTTCTTTTAAAAATATAATCCGTAACCTTCATATCCCTACCGTTTTCTTCACATTTTGTACACATATTATACTCTTCATGTAAAAAATGATCCACCTTCACTTAAAATCTAAAATGGATCAATTCCATTTAATTTTAAATGCTAAATCTATTTTGCATGAAGAAACAACTTGCTATTCATCAGAAACTGTTTTAATATCAGTTTTTCCTTATTACAGAGCAAAAAGTCTGCATTCATTCAGTGGAAACCACTTTTGTTTTTTCCAACAAATCTGTCATTTAGGTTTTCTTTACTGAAATAGATGTATTATTATTTGTTAAGGCACTGCAAAGGTAATGAATATTTTCTATCAAGAGATAGTACTTGTTTTGACCAGGGATGGCCAGCCCTAGCCCTCGAGGCCTGTTGTCATGCAGGTTTTAGATGCTTCTCTGCTTCAACACACTGGATTTAAATGAATGGGTTGTTAACAGGGCTGTGCAGAACTTAACACACAATTTGAAATCCATTTCAATTGAGTCGTGTGTATTGCAGCAGTGAAACATTTAAAACCTACAGGAGAATGGCGCTCGAGGACCCCGGTGCAGTCAAAGAAAGTATCACAAATCCACTGAATTTGGGATGCAATTTACTGAATACACTTCCAAGGGTGGAAGTTTTGAACTTAATTTAACTAAGAAAAGAAGAAGAATGGAGAATACGGCGAGTGTTTTGAAATTGTTTTATTCCTTTAAATACACGTAGAATATAATATTGATACAACTTCCACAACAGCAATCCTTTCTACCAGAACTAAAAACAGTACATGTTGCAGCTCTTTTCATCATCACCTTACTGTCTGTTTCCCTCCATTCATCTCAGTGAACCTGGCAAACATCTCAAAGCAAAAAAAACAAAACAAATCTTATGAGATTTATGCTGAAAATCAGAGGTGAGTGCCCATCATAGTAGTATACATTCATGAGGCACAAACATTTGGTTTCTACCTTAAATCATGTGATTCTACTCATTCAACAGAAATACGCTGAAAAAAACATCTATACTGCTAAAAGAAGCCATAAATACCTTTTATATCACAGGCCTGCAGTTTACAAACTCCACAGCACTAGCAAACATGAAAGTACCTTTTAATTAAAGGAAAATCACATCCATATCTTCGATTATTTCTTATTCAGCAGTTCACATTTTTTTCCCAACACAGAGTGCAAACAGCTGTTGAAGCCATGTAATTAAAAACCATGTACAGCTGAAACATTGAAAACACTGCAGATGCAATTGGTCATTTAGACTTTGTACACAAAGCAGGAGTGCAGGTGCAGGAGGGCTTTATTATAAAATGGCTTGAAACAGCAAATAACTGAATGTAGAGGGGAAAAAATGCAGCAAATCCACTCAAATATGTGTAACCTTAAACAAAATAAAAACAAAATCACTTACTGCTGTAATCACTTAGGAATCATTATTTTTATATAGTAACAAGCAGCTTTTAGCAAACTAATGAGTACACTTCATTTTCTTTCAAAGATGAATTATAGCCAACTGTAGATGTTGTAACAAATCAATCACTTAAAGGGTCTAGAAACTACACAGAAAATGAAACAAGTTTATATCTAAAGTTTGTCCAAATAAAACCTAAACGTTACGTTTTGGAGCAGCACATGTTTCCGTCTCTGCTGCTGCAATAAGTCTGTCTCCTGAAAAATGACCAATTTATGTCAGACTGTTGAATTCTCAAGGTAGGATTGAGTTGGAGGACACTCCCAGAATCCCAAAGTCATCAATAACATTGACTGAGGAAGGCATAAAGATCAGTCTGAGCTGTCTCATTAAAGGGGAGGGACGCACCAACTCAAAACGAGGCTGCAATCCAGGAGATGTCGCGGCAATAACTCCTTAAAACCAATAAGTTAAATTAGGACAGATCTCTGACACTCATTTATTTGTTAATGAAATTGTACTTTTTTTTTCTAGTCCCTTTAAGTTATGGCTACAATAAGTACAAGTAAAGCGCGTTTTCTTTTTTTATTTTCAGTGCACGTATTCATCATCACTTAGGTCTGAGTCATCGGCCTCCACCTCTCCTTCAATCACTGACTTCTTCCCTCTGCAGCAGGACACCACCAGACCAATGAGGAAAGCCTACAGTAAAAATAATAAGCAGAGCACACATTAGGAAATATTTCTTGAGGAGCATTTGATCGATAGAGTCCAGCCAGGGCTCGCAGGAAAGAAGCTCTTGAACATTTTTTTCTGAGGCGATAGGCAGTATGTGCAGTCTCGGTAGATTATTTTCCATTAGCCTTTTCTGGGAAGAAATTTAACCACATATTTCTGCTCTGCTGCTCATCCCTGAAAGAATCCTTTTGAAATGCTTTAGGATTTCATTTTTTATGTTGTATGTCTTCCTGAGAAAAATTCTAATATCAGGATGAAGACAAACTTCAATTAACATAGCTGGACTTACCCCAATAAAGGCCCAGTTACCAAAGTAATAGATGGTGCTGAAGAACCAGAACTTGTGGAGAAAAAGGTAAGTCCTTGTCACAGTGCATTGGTCTGAAAGAGGAGAAAACAGGTTTTTAAATCTTGTTACTTGCACACACAAGTCAACAAACATACACATTTACATGTTTTTACGGCAGGAAATGTAAAGCTCTAAAATGCTAGCACTATCTTTTTTCTCCTAAATCCAACCCTGTTAGTGTATTTCAGGCGAAAACCTTCTTTTCTGCATGATGCTGATAGTTTCCCTGTGGTCTGGACTATCTCTTAGGGAGAGAAAAAACAGCAGGAACCAAATAAAATGTGACACATCCACTGCTACATGTTCTATATGATATGTCTGTTTTATAAAGGTGTCGAAACTCACTTAAGAGCTAAAAACAGGCTGCCATTACAACATGGAGAAGTGCCTCAGGCTATTTTGTTATCCTAACAAAAAAAGACAACCGGTAGTCTTGAGGACCGGAAAACTGTGTCACTGTCGATGCGAATATGTCGAAACTGACGAATGTAACTGCAATGATGTAACGCAGAGTGGAGCCCTGCATCAAGCATATCAAGTTTTGCACAGGGAAAAGCCAAAAGGTAAAAGTACTGGCACACAGAAGACATCAACAAACTGGGAATAGAGTCAACTGCAGGTTTTGGGTTATGCAAGCAATTCCAGTACTAAGCTGGTGAACTTTTTTAAAAATGCCCATATAAAATTCATGATGTACAGACACTGCACCCACAAGAACAAAAAGATCACTGTCTTCCAGAACTTCAGCTAATATCTAAAAACATCCCACAACTGTACAGTAAGCATAAGATGCTTAGTGCACATCTGTATGGCCCCTAAACATAAAGCTGGAAATGAAGAATTATTTCTGGCGACAAGAACAACAAAGAAGCCTGGCAGCAGATCCCTCATCTCACAAAGACCGTCTGGGAAAACACAGACAACAGACTGCCTGAATTCACAGAGGAAGTCCTCCATGACACCCATAACCATCTCCCCACCTTGTAACACTACATGGAGAATGAGTGCAGTTGTTACACATAAACATCCACTCCTTTATTACGTAAAGCTGTCAGAGTGGAAGATATTGGTCTATTACATCTGTATGTGTATATTTTCACAAAATATGAAACATTTCCATTTATTACAGAACATAAAGCAGGAGAAGTGAATGTTATTTAGACATGTGTCATCATATTGTCAAGCAGACAACCAGCACAGCTGAGCAGATCGTTGCTAGTGTTTGAATAACTTGCTCGAAAGTGAATTAATAATAATCCCCACAGTTTTCCTTTTTGATATAACTGTGACATGGGAGATGTATTGGTTAAAACTAGCACAGAAAAACAAAGCAGTAATATGTTCAATTGAATGTTCAGGAAGAGTTCTCGCACAAAATATGATTTATTCCGTTTACTGAGTGTTTAATAAAGTTATATAATGATCAAGTAAACCAAATGACATGATACCACATAAAAAATGGCAAAAGGTAGTGCAACATAAAGAGGAAAACTTTATAATTTGAAACAATAGTAGGACAAGAAATTGAAAAAAGGGAACAATGCTTTCCTAGTACTTCGAGTTCAGTTTAAGTAATATTATTAACAAAATAGTTCAAAGTATATTAGCTTGGGATTTAAGCATGCCTGATTCTCAATAGATAACAAAAAAATGAAAATTAATAGTTAAAAGTTGAACACTACACAACATCAATCCATTCTATGAACCAATCTAAGCTTGACACTTCTAAAGCAACATCAACAAGAATCACCTTTCCTAAGAGGCTTGGTAGAAAAAGAGCAAAACTCAATTCTTCACAGTTCCCCAATGTCATTTTGTTACTGTGATTAAAAGCGAGCACAGTCATTATTGACTAATCATGACCATAAAAACACATCAAAATCAAATACATGAAGCAAGTAGCTAATCACTAACAAAATCTTTCTTTCCCTGTGAAGCAGCTCTCTGCTGGTGACATCCCCTTTGAGCCTTGGCTCTCCTGGTTTTGAGAGATCTGATGCAGATATTGATCAGATTGGCGCAGAAATAACACAAGAATGCTTTAGCTGAGTCATTCCCCTTTATGTGCCTGGATGGATCTTGGCAGGCACAGGAAATGCTGATGACGTCAAAAAAGCTGAAAGTGCTAATCATATGCATGCAGCGTCTGGACCTCTCCTCAGCAATCTAATTGTTTCGGTGTGAAAACAGGAGGGAAAGGGAAGGAAAGAAGAAACACTTCTCCTTCAGATCAACTTTTTAATGAGCCTTGCCATAAAGCAGCACAAAATAAAAATAAAAATATGTACATACACTTCTAATTGAGCATTATTTCACCAGAACAAGGCAGGAGGAGAAGTCTACAAATGCTCTCTGGCTATGTTAGAGAGCCATCTGGAGCATTAATGCTAACCCGCTGAGCTGCTCCGATCACACTGTTTCAAACACAGCTCTTCACACTGACTTGAACTGCGTGAACAGTGCAGTCAGACTTATATGAAGCTACATGACATCAAGGTCCACAGCAATATCTCAGCGAGGTTTAGAATTTGATCATTAAAGCCAAAACTTTAAAAGCGTAGCCCACCAGTGGTGAGTTTCAGAAAAGAGATGGATCCAGCTTTGCCTTATTTCATCTGTAACGATGATTAGGAGGAGGAAACCTATGGGAGACCCAAAGGTGCGAGAAAGTCAGCTTTCATTTTACCAGGATCAACAGATAATAATAAAAAGTAAGCCCTTCTTCATTCCCGTGACTCCACTCTTTCCCTCCTCTACCTCAGCCATCTGTAGCTCTCCAGCTGCTTTCCTGAACCACCAGGCTCTGAGAGGGACATGCAGATGGTTCACAACAGTGGTCTGCCTAAATATATTATCATGTACAACACCGACCAGCTTCACCTTGGAATTATTACTGTTCTTTGATAAGAGCATGGGGCAGTAGGAGTGCAGGTAATTTCACCTTGACTCATGATACCCGTGTGAGTGCTGCTCTGTGTAGCATGATGCATTATGTATATCTTTCATCTTCACACTCAAACACATGCATAAAACCATGTGTGCGTGCACGAGCACACTGTTTTCTTCTGAAAGCCTCTCAGCCAGCAAGGGCTCTTGTGCAAACACTGTGTGTTTTTGCTTTTTCTCAATGTAAAATGCAGTAGAGCACTTTTATTCAAGTGTCCTTTGAGGAAGCTGATGTTCCTTCAGCAGAATTATTTTCAAAGTTCCTCATATTAGTTTTGGTCACGTAAGTTCATCGAAAGCATCTTTGCACAGTGGAAAATCCATTTGAGCAGTATTCCTGACCTCTAGATGCAGACACAAAAACGACACAGAGTGGTAGCCTATTATGACTTGATCTTACCTAAACCTCTGATCATACCAACAACAACCCAAGAGAGAAAACTGCACTTATCTAAAATGTAGGTCTTGCTTTCTATTACTGTGGGTTATATAAAAGGTATGACTTTATTCACTAAGGGAATATACTGCTGTAACATCATTCCTGACATCGTGTAAGGTTGTCAAGCTCAACATGTTACAGGCAAGGCATATTTAATGCTGGCATGAATATAAAACCTTATTTGATGATTAACAGGGGAATATTTAGTCCCATTTGTATTTATTTTATTACTTTTTAGTTGACTGTGTAGTTGCAAATTTACATCAGCTGTTATGTAGCTCAGTGAACTTAAATGGAAAGTAGGTAATGATGCTTGTCAAATGTTTAGTATCGTGGAATCTGAGTTTTAATTCTTTCTTTCTTTGTCAGAAGTGGGAAACTTAGATTTTCCTTTTGTCATTGAAAGTATTATCAGAAGCTTGCCATTACTAAATTATGCTTGTTAACTTTGGAGAAAAAATAGCACATGAAACCAAAAGTTCTTATCATTAGTTGCAAAAACAAAGAGAACTGAACTGATTGTAAAGTCCGGGGTTATGGAGCTGATTTCTGACAAAGGAATTATGACTGGTCCTTACTTTCCACAAAGTCACAAAGTTTAAACAACATGGTCCAGTTCAACGCATGACAGATCAGCACCAATTATCTCTGCCTGAACGACAGATGAGGGAAATTTAAGTAGTTGTGGAAAGAAAAGACAAAGCTATTCAGATATTTTTCTATCAGTTTTGGTATAAGCAGAGTTTGGTTATAATGTGTATTTTTTTTCAGTGGTTATCTACTACTACCAACCTCAACAGAGGAAAACCTCACAGAAGAGAGGGGTGGAGTAGAGTTGGGTAGCCAATTCCATGCCATTAAACTAGCTATTCTAAAAAGTAAAAAAAAGGGGGAAAAAGTACATTCATGGTAGGAAAAGAGGGCTGTTTTAAAGTAACTGTGGTATTTTGACCAAAACATATCAGATAATTATTAAGAAAACAGTGTCAACTTGTGCAAAAAGTTCATAATGTGTGTTCTTCAAAAGTCACACATGATAGCAATTAATTATTTGTCTTTTTTTATTTTAATGCTACTTTTCTAGGATAAGCTTAATCATAATTTAACCCTCCTAAATAACAACCATTTATTGACAATATAAACTGAAATACAAAATAAAGGCTACATTTACAATAGCCTTTTAAACTTTGGAGTGGAAAAACAATTTAATTTAAAGGGAGTAAACTATGTGAGTCATTTCCCTATTTTAAAAGGTAGACAACAATGTTAAAGTCACTATTATTAACATCAGTAATAGTAATTATTTGTAAAAAATTATCTGCATGTTTTTTTGAAGTCAGGTAAACAGCTTTCTTGGCTGTTAACTCAATGTTCTCCCTTTAAAATAAAAGTTATTGTTCTTCAGCAACTCCTGAGAGAAATCGCTGTTTGCTAGAGGCAAGAAGTTAACAGCGGCTTTATATAAAAAGCATTCATGAGTCCATTATGCAAAGTGAAGTATTTTAATTGATTTTGTGATTTTAGTTCTACTAATTGGATGGAAAAAGCCAACCAAACAGATATTTTGTAGCGTAAATATTCATGTAACAGGTTCAGGGTGTTTGTGTATAACTAGATGGGCACATTTCTTTCAGGAGAATACCTTTTGACTGGCATATTCCATTGTAATGCAAATTGATAATGATCCCTTTGCTGCAAAGAAAATTACTATTAATTTGTGTTGGGGTTGAGGGAATCGCCTGTTGAAAATTGCTTGGGCACCTGACATCTCAGAGGCAACACATAAAATTTGACCATGTTCCCCTGAAGCTCTCTAAAACAATACAGGGCAAACCAGCAAGTTGCTAGGAAACAGACAGCAAGCTATTGTGTTAAAACACTCCTGTGTATTAGAATATTTCATTGCTGGGATATAATTTCAAGACATATTTCTTGTAAGGTCACCATGGGATATCTAATGGGGATTGAAATTAATCTTAAACTGCAAAAAAAAAAAAAAAAACATGTCTTGTTGTATAAAACTTATAGTTAAAAAAGAAAAACTGACCAGTTGATGATTTGAAAAGAAAAGAAACCTATGGTATTTATTGGTAAAATTAGCAAAAAAAAAAAGGTGATGTCTGTGGTTAGACCTACAATATGAAGAAGAAAATGGGCTTCCTTCAAATAGATGATTTTAAGCAGTAGACAAGTTTATACACAAATGCAGTGTCTCAGAGAGTTTATCACAGATTTAACACAAGAGAAGCTTTTGCTTTTGGGAGGAAGACAGAGGTGCAGCACAGAGCCTGAAACATTTAAACTGTCAAACGATCTAATGTAACCAATAACAGAGTTGCTGACCTGATGATAAAGGAACTAACAAGACACAACAAACAAGAGTTAGGGATAGTTAATTACTTGGGTATGGGGATGATCTCTACAGATAAATCGGGGAAGAGAGCAGTCAATATGAAATAAAATCAAAGTGAGATAGAGACCATTTTAGAATGGTCTGATGGATTACTGATAGTATCATAACTATTGTCAGAAAAAGGGGGGTAAAAAACAAAAAAAAACAAAAAAAGAAGTTCCCTACAAACTGCAGTGATTCATTCAAGAGGACTGTACCTCATGCTCCCACTCCAAAAGCTAAGTTATGTATTATCATAGCTGGGTTGAGTAACAGGTCAGTTACCTGATGGACATGTGAGTACTGTAGTTCTGGATGCAATACCAAAGCCACTGTAATATTATTGTCAAGACAGAGACTTGTCTTTATGGCAACTGTAACTACTTGACAGAAATCAGTTGGGTTAATCTTGCCCCTCCTCCAGACCAGCCATAAATGATCACGCTATGACTTGTTTGATTGATCTGATATAACTGTGTTCATCTCACAGTGAGAACTAATACTCATGGACCACCTGAGCTTGTGGTGTGTTCATTATCCTCTCTGCTGACAGATGCTGGCAAGAATATCTGAGTTTCAATGTTATGTTTACAAACAGGAACACTTAATTCCTTTTTACGGATTAAAGTTGATCAGGTTGACAGTGTTTACCTGCTACTGAGATTAGACCCGAGATGACTAGGAGAGAAAGGTGGAAAAAAGAAAAAGAAAAAAAACAAATGTGGGGAAGACTCAGCCAGTATACTCCACCCAGAAGGTTCAGGGTACTCTTAAAAGTAGAACCTCCCAACCAGGGTCCTTTTAACCAGGATTAGAATTTCTCCCCCCGAACTCTGTTTAGCTCCTGGTTCCTGCAGTCAAAGAGGGAATGGAAGAAAGGACCCCAATGGGTCCTGGAAAAGGTTTCCAGAGTCAAAAACCAAGGTTTTTTATGTAGTCTAGAGATAAAAGTTTTCCCTATTAAAAGAGTAACAGGAGCACTGCAGCAATAAGAGCAATCTGAAGAAGCCTCCTCCTTTGATGCTGCGATTTCCCCTCAGCACTTGTGAAGCTATGATGGAATAAAACCAAACTCAAGCTAATCTAGTGCTGCAAGATTGTTGTTTCATTAGAGATACCCGGGGGAGGGGGGGTTACTCATTTAAGTGAACTAAGATGAAAGTAGCATCCATCCAGTACAGAACATTTAATAATATACAAATGGAGATGACACCTGGATGCTTTTTCTACTGCTAACAACTTGATATTATTCTACAAGTGGGATAAAGAGAACTTTAAGATTCAGGTAGCCTGGGGCCTTGTCAGCTAATTCCTGAGGATTAATTTCCAGTTTGCTGAATAAATGAGTAATGGCCAGGTAATGACCTTAGAGTAGATAATGGAGATTTTGGCACAGAGCACCTGCTTGCCAAGATGTTGGTGTCATCACCCCACTGCGTCCAGCTGGCCAATCACTCACCAGCTTGACTTTTACCCTCTTTTACTTCAGTGTCATACGAGGTGATATTATAAGGGATGACTGTGTGGGAGCTGGCGTAATTCCCTAACATAATACTGACATTATTTTGTTTCACATAATCAAAGAGGAACTTGAAATTTAGAGATCAACAAATGTCAGCTGGTATTTGTGATCATGCTTTGGTAACATTGTTTTTTCCTCTGGATAAATGCTAAACAACAACAAAACCACAAAGAAAGAAAGGGTGATTGTGAGGAGATATTGCCTTGTGACATGCATATGAAATTAAAGAACACCTCTAGGCCACAAAATAAATTACATATAATATAAAAATAGAACACCATAACACCCTTTGAAGTGAGTTTCACACTCTGCACTGATGTCCAAACCAGCAATAACTCTCTTCTCTGTAGACACATTTTATAACTTGGCTGATCTAACAGCTTATTGGTTTAGATGTTGGCTCAACAACATGACAACTTATAGAAAACTGCATTTATACTTCCAGTCCTCAATATATGACTACTTAGAGTCTTGAAGTATTGTAGAGCAACACAAAGCTAACATTAATAATGCAAGCTCTCAGCCTAAATACGTTATCTAACATAATAATAAGAATAAGAACTATTCTCATGTATTCCATGGCTTCTCCTTCCTTCTGGCACCTTGATTTATCTTTTAGATAATGTCACTTTGAGTCTGTCAAATCAACATTAAAGGAAGATCAAATGATGTGATGGTGGCTTGAATGGGAAAAATATGGGGAATGGTACACCTAAAGTAAACAGTTTTTCCAATGAAAAGAAAGTTTTAGATCTTACAAAGTTTTCCACATTTCATCATGAAACAGATTCAGTTTGTCTATTTTTTGTCATCAGTCTACAAACATTTCCCATCATGAAAAAAACAAAATAGCTTCTTTTAAGCACTATATTTATTTATAAAGAATAAAAAGAGATTGAAATACCCCATTTACATAGGTATTTAAAGCTGAACATTGTGTATTCTTCTTTTATCAAAGGTCCTTGAGACGCTTTTACTAGTTATTAAGAGTCCAACTGTTTCACTGCTGCAGAACCTGCATTAATAACATCAAGAAACCATACACACATTTGTTCAAGAACTTACAGGTGATGTTGTAAAAGACAAAACAATCTGGTTTTCCTGACAGGTAAAAGTTATCAGGAAAAAAGTACAAGCTGGTAATGGCCAATTTAAATGTGATCCTTCCTATCTGAAGATGGGAGAATCTCATAAACGGACAAGCCCTGCGACCCAACAGAAGCCTTTCAATGCTTCAAGTCACTGGAAATTTGCCAAAAAGCACCTGAACTCTACATTAAGTTTCTTCTGAGCTGATTAAACAGAGATAAAACTGTTAATAATTCCCAGTGGCCTCTGTGGTAGATACCAAGCTTCACCACATTGAAAGCATCCCTACAATCGCAGCATCACAACAGAAGATGGTAGGAATTGTACATGATAAATGGGCTGCATTTATATAGCAATTTTCAAATCTTGTTGACCCCTCAGTGACTTTCACTACAAGGCAGAGCCATTACATAATCTAGTTGTTCAGATGTTTTTATCCAACATGACTTACAAAGGGAAAAAATAAATATTTAAGTATCAACAACAGTAAGAAACCCTGGCTGATTCATTGAATGCTAAATCTATGTATAAATGATCAAAGTCCAAAGTTTTTGCAGATAAAGTTATTTGATTATGAGAGGTGTTAGGAGATGAAGATGATAATCTAGAAGGAAGAAAGGGGCGCTCCTGCTTGGAGAGCATTTGGTATTACTCCACCATCATGGAACAACAAATGAAAACACTGGATTGAGAATACCTAATGTGTAGCAACAGCTGTGCAGAATTTTGCTCCTGAAAGGGAGATATAGTCCAGAGAGGCTTCCACCCATTCACACAAAGCATTACTACAGTACTTCCAAAACGTTCCAGTTTTTAATCCTATGGAATGCACACTGAGGGCACATTCAGTGTCTTGCAAAACACTTTGACAAACACACTGGAGAAGCCAGAGATCGAACCATCAACTAATAAATAGTAAATATAGATGAACTCTTTAAAGGTCCTGCATTTATGTAGCCAAAGTCCTAAAAGACCTGAAAGACCCATCTGAGCTTGAATGTTTATTCTAAGAAGAACAGGAGAGACTTTCAAAGGCAATGTGTTCCAAGCTTGTAGGATTAATCTACAGAAAGCTTGAGGCTGCCATCATTCAAGTGTTGAAAGTACACTTTAATCTTCACTTTAACCAAGTGCAGATTGATGAGATAAAAAAATAAAAAAAATAAAAAATTGAATTGGTCTGAACCATACCAATATATGTAAAACTTTTTCATTAAATCCATATCATATTCAAAAAAGCACAAGCATATTTATAAAAAAAAAACATGTCTTGACCAGAGCTTTTGGTCTCTGATTATGCTGCCACACCCTGGTCTCTTCAGATGTAGAGAGAAGGAACCGCTTAACCAAGACTCGATTAATTACAAAGAGAAAGCTGATAGACAAAGAGTGTCTCCTCTCATGGAGCTCTGCCTTCCTGCAGCATGACAAACCATCAACCTCTGCTCTGCCCAGCTCCACATTATATATCATATCATTTTTATTTATCTTTTTTATCCATTTCACTTACATTTAATTTTTTTCATAAACATAAATCTTAATGTGATTTTTGACTTTTTACTGTAATGGCTGCACTTGAAATTAAAAGTATATTTTAGAAATAAAATAAGTGCTTCAGTAACAAAAACATTTACAGATTTATATGATATGGCTATTTTTAAGTTTGGTGATGTGTTATATCTTAGTAATGAGTAAAGTGTGCTACAGCCACTGTAAAATTATTATAAGTCATGTTTTTCATCACAAATATTTGACAAGTTTACGATAGTATTGTGATCCTTGATTTTGAATTAAAATGAGATCTACTTCATCTTTAGGGGTCTTTGCTTATCTCTCCTTAGAAAAAAAGAAGCTTCACATGAATTAAATAAAGTGAGGCTTCTTTTCTTTCGGCATCCAAATAGAATCTTGCACCTGTTACATACACACAGTTATCAGTTGATTAGTGATTGTATCCCTCTCAGTCGCATGTGTTGTCTCAGCTTGACACTTCCTCCTACTCGTGGTAGGTGGTACAACGGCTGTTGTGAAAGCAGGAGCTGTTTGGCCAAAAAAAGATCCATTTCCCTAAGCTGCTCATGAGAAAAAAAAGAGACATTCTGCTGGTTAAGTGACTCTGGCACCACAACATCTTTTGTATACAGCAACACCTCTGAAGGGATCCAAAATGTTAGTGGAAATTAATACCCACAAACTGATTCTGGAGGATCGCAAACTGAAGGTCCTGTGGTGCCAAGAACACACGTGACTTTTTCATGAGCGATCAATCTATAACAATATGACTCTCCAATGTGGATACAGTTTACTAGCGTTTCGAAGCTGCGGTATACAAAACAACAAAGCAGTACACGATCAAGGCAGAGTCTGTTTGGGTTAATTGTAAGATTACTGGGACAGGGGGAAAATCAGACAAACAAACAAACAAGCAAATTAATTTCCACAATGTTGTCTGAACAGTCCTGTAAACATAACTATTACGGTAGGGGGATTGTTAGTTCGTGTAATTACTGTATGTTAGAGGCACTGGGATTGTTGTCATGTGTAAACATAAGAGGATTAATTGAATGCATTGTAATTAAGTTTTTAAAAAAGACAAAAGTTAAAGCAACCAAAACGGATGTCACAATAATCAGGTACTTGTGCCAAACTTTCCAAAATTTCCAGTTTTCAGGAAAATGTGTCTTAAACATCATCATCAGATTTTCAAACAAACAATTAATTAGAATGGAAAGCTAAAGTCGGTCATAAAATGAACACAGATCTTTGAAAGTCTTCTTTTTGGTATTCATCCTAACTGTCCTAAACTCCATCCTACAAATGAAATTAAGGATGGGCTTAAGTATAAACCAATACGGAGGTCAGTGGTACACATGTTAGTAAGTAATCAGTTGTTGATAAATCCAACATGTTCTAAATCACCTGCTCGTGCCCAATCATGGTCATTTGATTTCAGAAGCGCCCTTACTCAGCCATACATGGTGACAACACATTCCTTTAGAAGTCATGTGGAAATCGCTTGTTTTTCCTCGAAATGATGGGGAGGGAGGAAGACTGAATTTCTGCTGAGTTTGAAGCCCACTAAACTGTTCTGTTTAGTTCATCTCATTCAAATTGAGTTGATGAATACATTTAGGAGATAAATAGCATTCAACAATCCTCTTAAACAACATATAACATGACAAAAGTGAAACTAAACAAAAAATAAATGCTTCATAAAAAAAGTAGTATTTTTTTATATTTTTTTAAAATAGAGAGATTATTAAATTGTCCAATATCAAACATTGAAAAAGAAAAATAGAAAAAGAATGTTGTGCCACAAAGACGAGAGGTTCCTGTAGCTGGAGGACCGAACCAACAGAACTTCCTCCTCTGAACGTTACATTTTTATCCCGTGAAGCTCTTTGATTAACCTTGGTTAGTCTTAAATGTTCTGTTATGCAGCGTAGGGAATGTCCGTCCTGTGTCTTTTTCATGTAGGTGACCAAAACAACTTGGATATTCACCAGAATAGTAGTTAATATAACTGATCAACACAGATACTAAATCAGGGCAGAACTCTAACAAGATCTCTTTTAGGAAGTGGCATCTGATCAGGAGTTATCTCACTGCTCAGATCAGATGTCTGATCATGAACTCATCTTTTGATAACATCAGATCAATGACATTAAGTTCTGACCTGTCTGTCATAGGTGTCTTTTGTAAGTTTAGAAACCAATGAGGTTACAAGTCTTTTTTCCCATAAATATTACTAATATATATATAATCTTTATAATCTGTATAATATTTATTATTTGTTATATAACTCATATAACTAATAAAAAGTACAAGTGGAAGCGGAGATCACTGCGACATCTTTCTCTATCGTGCCACTAGATTCTGTGCTTATGCAGGTCAGAGCAGTACTTGTATTTAAGAACATTTCTAAGATGGTGAATGATAAAGATGGTAAATTCCAAAGCAGAACCATGTACTGGTTTCCTTTATACATTAAAGCACTGTGTTTTATGTTTGATCGGATATGATTCTTAACTAATCAGGAATGTTTACGTATTTTGGAAATCGTGTCAGTATCTTTGACAGACGGACTTATATATAGTGAATAAGCTAAATCTTGGGTAATTACAGCTTAGCAAGTGTTGAAATAAGTCTAGTACCTCCATAAGTAATGAGCAAAGGGAAGAGCCCATTAAATTACAGTGCAGATCAGGACCACTTTCATTAAAGTTGTGAAATATAACATTGGCCTTGGTAGAGGATGTACTCTCTGAAAACTCTTGTTCTGTTTGTGTGCTTACAATAACAAATTTTGAAACTTCAAAGGATAAAATAACTTTCTGCAAACAACCTTTAAAAGTCTATCAATCATTTCCCAATATTGTTCTACAAGGTTATAGAGAAAATGGTTCATGAGCAAGAAAGCTCCTGCTTTAAACCATGGCTGTGTGGAGATTTTCTTCAACACTCTAAAGACATGCATCTTGCATTATTCAGTGCTTCTGAATTACTTGTAGTTAAGACTGAATGTGCATGACAGCTTGCCTCTTTTTATGTTTGGCCCTGCAATGAACTGGTGACCTGGTCAGGGTGTACTCTTGCACAAAGTCAGCTAAATCCTGAGCTGGACATATTGGGTACAGAGAAGAAAAAAAACTTACTTTGAAAACAATATACCCCATTACAAATCTAAAATGGTAGCAGGTATGCATCCACACTGCTCTGAAATGAGTCATGTTGTAGATTGTGGATTTTCAACATGAAATCTTCTCTCATATTTGAAGAATTTGACTGGAAATACAGCAATATCTTGATCACACCTTATAAATCTACCATCTCTCTTCTTCCGGTGATACTGATGCCCCATAACCATCACAAACTAATTCATCCTGAACCTTAATGACAAATTAAGCAGCTAGATTAATTTATTAATTTGAACAAAGCCTACAGCATGTGCTACAACGCATAATGCTAAAGACTTTAGGGGGGAAAAGCTAAATGTTTGCATCTACTTGCTACAGTATTCTAAACAAACAACAGTTGCCTTTGACACCTGCAGTGGCTCTCCTGCCTCTAATTCTGTATTTTTAGCCTGGCTTACAGTGCCTCAATGCATTTTCAGCATTAAGTAAAAATTATTCATGAGTCAAAAATGGCTATTCATAACATTTTGACTGTATTCAGTCATCTTGCCACTGGTAGATATTAAAAAACATGACCTCAAAATACAACCTATATTATTAACATTGCTGCAAAAATTAAACAAACTTGCCCACAAGTAACATACAACAAAGGTTTTTGTTTTTGTTTTCTAAGGCCAAAAAAATATTATTCATGTCCTTATTTTCTGTCTTTCTCTACCCGCCTTGAGTAAATGGTGGCCTAGTGGTTGGAGAGGTGGATTTGGGGTTGGAAGATCCAGTTTCAATCCCCAGACTGGCAGCAAAAGTGAAGTAGTGCAACTATTTATGGGTTAAAAGCAGATAAGTAATTTTGGTGTGTTTCATGAGATACACACAGATTTCTTCTGGTTTTCCTCCCCTCTTAAAAACCACAACATGCTTTACTCGGACAAGTCAGTGCAGCAGAAGAACTAAAAATATCGGGTTGTGTCAAGCTATGGAGCATGAGGAATATTGATATATTTTTGTATGAAAAATTCTTATGTCAGTGTTTCACATGAACTTCAGTCTATGTTTTATCACATACTTGAGATTTAAACGTATCAGCTCTCATTAGCAACTCTAATCGCATTCTGTCAATTGTCATTTGGGAGAGTATTTTTGCTCCATTTAATCCGTTAATTATCCACAGCCCAAATAATCCTCCCGTAACAATGAAAAAAAAAACATGTACAGAAAAAAGACAAAAAAATAAAACCACTCATACAAATGAAAGATAGACATATGACTTCACTCTATCAAAGATACAAATGGCTGAACTGTGGAGGAACACCAATCAGCCAAAACAAAAAGTCACTGACAGGTGAAATGAAAAACATTGATTTTTTGTTATATTGCAATGTTCTGCTGAGAATATTTGGGTCTTGATACTTTGGCATGTCCCACTCAACTAAGTATTTTTGCAGACCAAGCACAACCCCCATTACAATTTCTTCTACTCAGCTATGGCATCATGTCCTGGCTACGGACCCAATACAAAGAGGCGACCAAACCTTCTGAATGGTGCTGACAGCAAATTGGAAACAACTGGCCAGGGTCTCCTTAAAGGATCCACCCTGTTCTGGGCGAAGTTCTCTCCATCCATCCCCAAGGGCATGGCGTTTTGTTTAAATTGCTGTATTTCTTTTGAATTTATTAAGCATTGACATCACTTCATGTTGGTAAATAAAATATGTTTTTGTGCTAATTCATTTGTGTCTTTCCTTATTTGTTATGGCCCACAAGCTAACCATAATGTGCTGGAACAAGTTTGATCTAAGGAGATCCACCACTGGTACAAACAGGACCCAAAGTATTTGCTTACAATGTCCCAGTGCCAGTGAACACAGGACTCTTCAGAGATCTCATGTGCAAATTGTGGAGCGAAAGTTACACACTAGGAAGATGGTTTTAAAGTTGGGGGTGGCAGTAATGCTTTAGTATCAGCAAAAAATGCAAGTAATTCAAGTGGTTGAAGGGGAAATTAGACCTGTGTGCCTCCTTTATTGACCATGTTGCAGGCTTTAAAATGAAGAATATATTTCCTAATCAATCATTGATCAGCTATGACCACGAGACACAATGAGAGAAAATCAGTGATGCAAGCACTGACAGTCATGACAGCAAGAGAACCTCTGAGCTGAAGATCAAGTAGATTATCTATGCAATCACAGAGGATGGATTTTATGTGTCAAGGCCACACAAAAACAGAAAGGGTATTAACAATGCATTATGTAAGACAATGTGTCTATTTGACATTTAAAGTCAATAATAATAATACAAATTTGAATAGCGATCAGCTGTGAAATTGTTGTTAACTGCGACTCTCATCTTGGCCAGATTCAAGCTTATTCCTCAATGTGCATGGGTCACGGTCCTGGCTTTTAGTTTAATATATAGCTAAGTTCTGGGTTGTTTTGGATTCAGCCACAAACTTGTAGTCCCCTAAGAAGCTACAGGAGGATCACAATACTATCATTATACTATACCATCACAATAGGGATCACTGGTTTGTTTTATCCTTATTTTCATTCTATATTCTTTTTTATTTCTTATCTATGATACCAGTACTCAAAAATAAATACTAACATACAGACTTTACATAGCCTGTATGATACAGTGTAAACACATCTGTATTTTGTGTATGGCTTTCCACCATAGTATCCACTCCACTACCAGAAGGACCAAGACTTTAGCATTACTCAGATGAATAAATTACCATAATAAAAGTACACTGGTGTGATGTATATCCACACATTTATGTTTTCATGGCTGATGCGCTGTAATAAGCATTGGAACGGACACAGGAGTGGGCCACATTCCGCATGAGCAAATGCTTGTTCTTGTTATAATTTGCGCAAATGAATAATGAATAATGATAAGGATAAGGATTACCAAACAGTGTTCAACATTAAATAGGTGGGTTGTAGAACGTCCTTTATTTCTTCTAGTATAGATTCAACCTGTGGGGAATAAATCTTTAATGATGCGTTGTGAGTTAATCTAACATATTTTTGCTGGACCACTGCTGCCAAATTGCAGAAACACTAATGACAAACTTACCCTCAGGCGCATCTGCGTCACATATTCTTGTAATGCCAATGGTAGTATTTCCAGATGCAGGACTCTGATTGAAAAATACAAATGTTATGTTAATGTTAAAAACTAAAAAAAAACCTTTAAGCAATACAGCATGACTTGAACACTGTAAAACTTTGGTTCCAGATGACAAATCAAGCGTTGCAATCACTACATAAAATAAAAGACATTACTCTGTACATAAATGCTTTTTGGTTTCAAGTTATAACTACAACGGGAAGCTGGTGTTACACAAATTACACATTTTTCTTAAATATTTTTGTACAATAAATGCCAGGTATTTGTGAGGACATGTCCTTCACTTGTCAGCAGTTGCATATTATTCATACAAAATCCAGTATTTGCTAAGCCTCAACCACATATTAAGGAATGCATTTGCAGTTAAAGAATTTGATTTAAATTCCACTCCTAAAAGAGCTAATCTTGACAATCAATCATGATATTGATTTTAGATTACATCACGGAGTCTTTAATATCCACTTTACTGAGTTTGCACTTCATATAGCTGGCTGGAACGGCGAAAGGAAAATTTAAAATACTGCAGGTGAAAAAGACACCAGCATTCAGGAAAAAGTCATGTTTATCCTTGTGACTCATATGGAGCTAGATTTTTCAGTCACACAGCACCACGGTTAAGCAAAATAATGCAGCTTAAAATGTCTATTTTTTTTCTAGATAACACATACAAGGCTGCATTAAAACTGAATGCACACACCCACACAGAGAAAGAGCAGAGCCGCATCAGATCACACAAAGGGTATTCTGTCAAACAACAGATCCCCACAGTAAGAGACACATTGTCTGACAGATAGATAGAATTCTGAAAGAACAACAGTCTAAAGGCCCAGCTTTTAGCCCATAGAGACTGTACTGCTGCCCACCATAAGCTGGACTGAAGTGGTTTGAACCCACTGAGTAACTGACACTGCCTTCATTAAAAACCCACTCTTAGAGCCAACTTGTATCAAAAACCTAGAGATACACAGAAATATACATGAATTTTCCCTCACCTGTACGAGGTATTTCTGGCTGCCATACATGACATACTGAGGAGCAAGACTGTAGATCATGTAGCTGGTGTGTAGGACAATCAAGAGAAGAATCATGCAGAGGAAGAGAAGAGCCTGGGGACGTGTTTTCTTGGGTCTTATTTTGTACAGCTTAAAAGAAGAGCACAGTAATGTTAGTCGTGTATTGCCTAAGTTTTAAGGTAAAATAATTAAGTTGGGATTTTGCTTACTCTGATCCAGAAGAACCAGATGCCCATGTTGCGAATGCCGGCCATGGATGTAAGTACAAAGTACATGGTGATGACAGTGATCAGGATATAATCCAGAGGAAAAACCTGTGATACAAGGGACAGAAGTCAGCTATATCTGTCAAATTCATATGTACCATATAAGGTAATAACAGCTTTTAGATCTAAATATTCAGGCAGGAAACATTTCAAGAAGGCTTTGTTGTTAATGAGCAGCTGCTATCAACTGAATGTTATCAGTTCTTTTTGGTCCTGCCCAAGTAATTTGAAGCACATCTGAGCAGGTCAGTGTGCATAAAGACATAACGAAAACTAATGAACACTAACAATTATTATATTCTATAACCTGAAATCTCCAGACTTAACCTAAAATCCACTGCCAAGGGATTACCCACAGCATAGAACCCACTCGTTATATGGAGCACTTAATTTTTTAAATACCATGGTCATACATCTAAGTACTGGTCTTAGACATTTAATCAATGCCAATATCTGTGAAGCAATATTTCATTGGTCTGAGCTGTCTGTCATTTCTCCTTCAAAACCAGCTGTAGAATACAGAGTTAAATAGAGCAAGTTATATTCTGTCTGTGTCCAGCGGCAGACACCGAGAGGGAAAAGGGGGGAAAGGGCTTGGAGCTTTCTGTCAATCTCTACATTTTGCATAACAAAAATGTACTCAGACTTTAAGGTCATTTAACAAAAGTTCCAGTTTTAAATTGGATAATAATACATTTTAGATATAGGAAATGAAAGAAAAGATATAACATTTTTCAACGTTTTACACGCAGACTTATGAAGCTCCAGGTATATTATCAAGTTAATATCCATTATGCTTTCCTACTCATTGCTGTGATTATTGAGAGAATATTTCTCGCTACTATGTTACTTTGGAAAATGCAATAATTTCATTTCACTTAAGAACGCTAAAAGTTGATTGATTCATGAACACAATTTCCATTAAAACATTTCCTAAAGCTTTGGTTACTTAAGGTGTTACCATATCAGTGGTTTCTATCAGATAACATTTAAAAGTGAGCAATATCTAAAAGGGAAATGTCATTGAGTGCATAGCTCTTCTTGTAATGGAGTTGAGCCACAGCACACTGAAGCACAAACACACCATTTTAAACAGTATTGCATGTCCATTTAAGAATGGCCTTTGATAAAGCTTCCGAATTATGCTTCATTTGGGATAATGAAGATTGAAACAACAAAATGTGGTTTTAAGCACATCTCAATTAAGGATAATTATCTCTTTGACATGAGAGATGAGAGGATACTCACGGGTTGTAAGGCTAAAAGAAGTTCATTCAGAGGATTGGTTAGGTTGGTGCCAAAGATTATGAACCCAGAGCTGATGCCAGCAGAGTGGAGAGCTTTATCCAAACTGAAAAACAGAAAAAGAAAAAAACTAAATATGTATATAT
>JBBBVU010000017.1:11111571-11124499 GCA_037177055.1 Atherinosoma microstoma
TCTATTCAGCTACAAAAGTGTCCAGATTTAGAAGTCTTCACAGTGGATGATTTGCACTAATTACCAGGCAGATATATGTTGCTATATTGATCACAAATGAAACAACATAAACCACTTGTCTCGGGGCTCAACTCACCGTGTAAGTGATCACTGCCAACATGCCAATCAAGGTCAAGGAGCTGATGGAAAACGACAAAGCTGGTAGACCATCTGCAAGGGGAAAGTCAGGAAAACCATTAGAGATGTGTCCTGAACCAAGAAGGAAAAAAGAAAAATCAACAGACTCATTGCAACATGTGCAAATAAACAAGTCTTTATTATATTTATAATTATATCATTTTGATGGTATTTCAGTCGTTTGTTTTTCAGGGTGAACACTGACAGCTAAAATGGTTGCACCACTCAGAATCTATTCCAGTGACTGAGTAATGTTGCATCTAAATTTCTTTGAATCTTAAAAATTTAACAATACAGAGGCTCATAAAAGCCACATATCTACACCATTGTTCAATTTACTTCTTAAAAGCAACATGAGTGTAATGTTTTTAAGTGAGGCATGAAATTATTACAACAGACAGAACTAATATAAAAGCTGGGGCAAAGAGGGACACTGGCTGTGGAAATTTTTCCAGATGAAGTGATAAAAACCTGTTGATAAAAAAGTCTTTAAAGTATGCTGAGGAAGTTGAAGAGAACTTTGGAAGACACTTGAACTCATTTTTGACAGGACTGATGCTACAGCCAGTCCTTAGATGGTTTGCTTTAGTTTTCCACAGTCACAGCCACAATAGAGCTACATCATTACAACACTTTAAATACTATGAAATGTTTGAAGTTTAAGTTGTTTGATATGTTGAAAATGTGTTCGTTCGAAGCTCTTAACTTAGCTTTCCTGTCAGAAATTCTTCCCACCTTTCCAAACTGAGGACACTCTGGTGCTTAATGCAGGTAACAGTGTCTATTCTTTACACAAACTCACTTTAAAACCATAATATCCCTTTATTAAGCTGATTTATTTACACATAGGATAAAAATTTTTTTTTTTTTTAAACATACTTTAATTGTGAAGCTCAAGTATAGACAGCATGCATAGTGAACCAGGGGCTTGAAGTAGGGATTTACTAAGCAGGTATAGTTTAATACAAACTCCAGATAATGAAAAACCAAAGATGAATTTGGAATGAGCCAAACTGGAGACTAAATATCAGAATATATTGTTTTCTTCTACTTCAGTTAATCATTCTTTCATAATTTCGTCCTTTGGTGGTTCATCAACCATATGAGGGACAAATGATGAACAGTTGTACATTGTAATACTGTCTTGAAGCTCATTTGTAATGAAGAAACCTTTTTTTTCTGCTGAACACCTGATGCTTAGACATCTTGTCAACAACTGCAAAGAAGCATCTCTGTACTGCTTCAAAAATTTAACTTCTTTGAAAGCATCAAGCACCATGTTTTTTGTTTTTTTTCAAAGGCACCTTGTGTTAGTATTCAATAACTCTTAGATTAAATACCTGTGTTCGTTCTCTCTTCTTTTTTTTTCCCCGAGACACATCTGTTCAACATTTCTGATATAAATTGTAATTTTCTACATTGAGCACAATAGGTATTTACACAGCTGGGTCGTCTGAGTGTACGCAGGTTGAGTTGGTGCGTGTCACCTCTGAGGCAGAAAGAGGACCACCCATCAGGCAAGGGCAACAGTAGGAGTCACACCAGCTGCCAGAGATAAAGTTAGAAGACAGGGATTGATGAGGAGACTGATTGCCTCACTCCCCTGTCAAGATCACACCTGTCATGGGGTTCCAAGTAAAAAAAAAAAACCTACACATTTGTCCTTTTATAGATATCCCACATCCTCTCAGCAGCAACTTCATAATGCCCATACCACCTGTCACCATGGGCATAGGTGGCTCTCTGATTGTCTTTCTCCTTGACAGCACGATTTAATCTGGAATATTAAGTCAGTATTCAGGGCATGTATAATATGTGCTGTGAATGTCATTTAGTAATTTGTTTTCCCAAGTTATTCACATAAAGCAGCACAAAAGGATGGGAAAATTTAGATAAACTATAAATGTTCTATATATCATATGCAAGGAAATTTCAAGTCTGACAGCTGGGCTGAACATTAACATTTGAATACCTGTTTCCTATGTGTTTCATTGCAATTTTATTGCCTTTGTTTACCGGTGAGCTCAGTAAATAGACAATAGCCTTGTGTTCTGCACTGAGAACATTCTGTTCATGAGCTCCACACAAAGCGAAGGATAGATGTTTGCTGCCAGTCTTCTTCATTTCTTGAGCAGATTTTCCGGGGATTAAACATGGGAATGTTCTCTACTATCAGTGGTGCTTCCGCATCTTTACAGCGTCAGTTCAAACACCAATGGAATGAAGAAGCTCTTATCTCACTCTGCATATAGCCCTTCAGGCTTGTGTTCATGCATGAGTCTTGTACAGAAAGGTGTTCATTAAGAAGCTCCTTAAGCTCTGGCACCCTACTTGTGTGCAACAACAGAATCATAGAAAGCAACTAGAAAGCAGCTTTATGTTAAATTAATGTGACATACCATCATAAAACATATGTTGAGGCTTACAATCCTCTTGGAAGGTTATTACAAATTGAAGAGAGGAAATTCCTCAATTCTAAAATGCAATGCACACAGACTTGGACAGCCAAGCATTGAAGCGGTAACAAAACATAACTGAAAATTTGCAGCCTAAACATAATGACAGAAAACAATTACTATTAACTGCTGATATTCTGGCCTTAGAAAAAGAACATGTTTACACAGTTCTGTCATGTCTGCTTCCTCAACTTTTGTTTCTGATTAGCTACTATACAGACCTCTGGAAGTGTTCGTAGGCCAGTGTCTTCATGCAGTGAAACCTCAAGGCCTGAAGTTCATTAAGCATCCAACATTAAAGCTCTGCTGTTTCCCTTGGGAACATACATGCCTCCAGATTCTAACAACCTTTCTTTGGATGACATTATGTACTACAGGCCATGAATTATCCAAGTTGTACTAATTCTACATTGAGGAAAACTCCATTTTTGCAAAACTGCTGAATCTCTGCCCCTCTTTACTTCTAAGACACTGTCTCTTTAAGGTGCTCTTTATACATACAAACATGTTACTGACTTGATGCCAGTTAACCTAATTTACTGAAACAATCTTTTTTTTACCCATTAAAGGCTGGCCCCAGAAATAAAGGGCAGAAAATTATATTTTTTATATGAAGTTTTTATTCAACTCTTTAACCAAATGTTTAAAAAAAAAAGTAAAAGTAATAGTCAAAGTAAATTGCGTATATGTACTTACGTATGATATGTTGAATTATTGTTTTACAAGAGGTATTTATCAGGGGGCAAAAGACAAGTAATATCACACTGTTTACATGAGGGTTTTGAGCAAAGTATGATACGAATGTCATCAAAGGGCCAACTCTTGCTTCTCCAGCTTTTTATCGTCCCACCCACAACTTTTCAGAGACATGTTGCTGCCATAAGGTACAAAATATTCTTCATGAATAAGTAAAATGTCTCAATTTCAACATTTGACATATTTTCTATGTTCTTCTATTACATGTTATTTGATGAGTTTTGACATACTGCCTTCTTTCACAACATACAAACCTTTTTGGAATTAATGTTGGTAATGTCTGCCAATAGATCTGCCTTATGTTACTTACAGTACTAAAAATATTTTTTATCTTACTTTTTCTGTCTTTGTTTATATCCTCACTATCTTCAATTTAAGTCTGAGTGCAAACAGAGGAACATTTTAAGAATCATTGTATTCCACTCAGTACACTCAGACAGGTATATGTATGTTTGACACAACACTTTAAAATACTTTGTAGTGAAACAACAAAAACAACAAAAAATGTATGTCATACTGACTTGCTATGCACCAGATTTTTTCAATATTATAATATTTTACATTTTCATATCAGCATATCTATCCATTTATTTTAAAAATTACAGATTAATTCAAAGACTTGTGGATTGTTATATTTTCAGTCACAGGATCAGTTTCTATCTCAGCTAAATTCCACCATACACAGTACATGTGTATATCCAAGGTCAATAAGAATGTTCTCTTTTTTTGTCCTCACAGATGATGATGATGGAAAAGTAACAGAGGAAATTAAAAGGAATAATTCTTCCCAAGTACTCTAGGCAGTATCTGAGCTGAATGAGCGCTCGTTTTGCTCTCCCTTGGGGAATGGCCAAAGACTTAAAACTGTACTACGTGGTTTTGAAATACAAATTTAAGGGCCAAGTGCCAATCTTTCTGCACAGGCAACAGTGTCTTAACAATTAAAATGCTAAAACCATTAAGATGTAGTGGTCTTAATGAACAGTTGTCGCAAAAGAGGGAAGAGTGTTATGTAGCAAATGTGCCTTTTCTTTACACAATTAACCTCCCATCTGGAGAGGGAAGAGATGGGGAATTAGAAAAAGGGAAGATGTTCACATTTCCTCATCAGCTGAGCAATTTCCCCCTGTGCCAGAGGAGGAAGGTTAGGGAGAGCATGTAGGGGTCCACCATTATGCAGAGAGGCAGATGGTTCAACTTCCTCTCTGATCCCCAGATGGCAAAAGGCCAAAGGAGCACTAGGAGTCCACCTTTTGCACGAGTATAATCACAGGCACTGTTCTGTTAAACAAGAGAAGATGCCCAAGGAAGGTGTCTTTGCGGTGTTGTTAATTACCAATTTAATAATATTTTCACTGAAAAGCATCTTTCATAATTAATGTTTTACTGTATGATCGATGAAGTGACCAAATATGGTTCTTTACCTGCTTAACCCGTGAATTCAATGACTTCTGTTTATGTGTCTTACACCTAAGTTTTAAGCTTTACCGGGCAGCAGGAAAGTTCCTGAGTCCATTGTATACCATACTATTCTTATATTAGCAAGATTCAACCAAACTACCCTGCAAAATATGGAAACTACATTAAAAACACTTGCTCCAGCCTAGTAAATGCTCTTAAACCATGAGCCAATGCTAGCTGAGGTTTGTAGTGGTATGTGTACTGTTTTTATGGTGGAAATAATGTGTTACTTAGACACTTGTTCATTCCATTTATAGAAAGCTGGCAGGATATATTATGCTCAGTCATGCTGCAGTAATGGCTTTCTCAAACTATTTCAATTTGAGCCATTAAAACCCACAGGTGGTAACATGTTCTTTAATGCTCATCTTTGTAACTCACATGTCAACTTGTTAAAATATGCAAATTGGGGTTTTGATTGCATATATGTTCCCATGGTTACCTGCTTCACATATGGGTTGAGCCAACACACTAATTTAGATCACTTAGCAGTTATTTTAGTTAGGAAATAAAGAACACCCAGCAGGTGAAGAGGATCAAATATATACCACATCTACAAGCCACAGTGCAAATAAAAAATAAAAGTTATTGTCCTGGATGATTTTATGTCATTTACTGTCCTGTATTGTTTTTATTGTTTATTATTTTTACATGTTTGTATTTCTTGAGAAGAACTTTGTGATTGTTGTCTGTAAAAAAGCGCTTGATAAATAAACTATTTAATTTGCTAACACAGAGTGATTTGTTGTCGTTTAAAGAAGGGGGGTGGCTATACAGGTGAATCTTTATACAAGCAACCAAAACAATAGAATAAAAGGTTGAGAAATCTTGTTGATTTGAGTCTTTTGCACGCAAGACATCATTTTGCCAACTGCATTTGGATTCAAAAAGTGGGGAAAAAAAGAAACAAAACAAATAAACGAGTCATTTTAACAACAGGTATAAAAAAAACCCATCTCATTTAAAATTAACAAGGAAAATAATAAAGACGCTGTACTTACGACTGCTGCCAAGCTCCTCAAAGAGATATTGCACTTTTTCCCACTGAGTGGAATTCTGACCAGGTGGCGCCTCAAGTGGAACAAATGCTCTAAAAGTGATAAAACAATGATTTAGAAGAAGTTTGAAATCATTTGTTTACTTCCAAGCATTCTAACTATATTAGTTAGTGAAAGTTCAGTATTCACTGTATTTTCTGTTACATTGATTCCACAAAAAAAGTTTGAAATTCTCAAGGCACAGCTTTTTTCTATCCAAAGAGTTTCAGGGAAATTTAGGTCAGGGAAATTAAGGAGGCATAACAAAACCTTCAACTTAACACCTGTTACGGTATGTGGATTTTGAGGTGTTTTGTATCAATGTCCTTTTGAAAAAGCCACTTTCCTTTCTTCTTTAGTTTTCCGTAGCAGCAGTGTGATAGTTATTCCAAGAATTTTCTGCTTTTTAATTGAATCCATTCCTTCCTATACCAGTGAAATGTTCCTTGTGTCAATCTGGCTGCAACAAAAAGCCAAAATATGAACAATACATCCTTGTGTTCGAGAAATACTCCACTCCTACAAGCAGCCACATCTGAAAACTTTCCTTCGTTTTCTACCACTCAAACTGAACTTAATCTGCCCCTATTAATTATCAATATTATTTCTTTTATTTCAATATTATTCATATTTATTCAGGAAACGGCTACCTGAAAACTCTTCGCTTGCTTGCTAAAACATTTTTTGGCAATCTGGATATCTACTGTAATGTCTGAATATACAAATAAATAAATTAGCTTCTATACATAGGAGTTTCTTAGACAGCACATCAAAATGGAAATGTGCATCACTTAGCTTTTCCTAAAAATGACCATGGAACTGCTATAGCCCACCAAGCTAACTAAGGTCTGTGCATTGGGTTTTATTGACATTTGCCCAGATTTGTTGTGATGTCTAAACTTTAGCAAGGAGTTTATCAATTTATTCACTTTTTAATAAAAATTCTAAAAATAACTAAATCAAAGAAATTTGCATGTAACTGTTCAGTAAATTTACAGTTTTAAAATATTTGCTTCACAGACCCTCTGAAAGTGGTGTCGTATGTACAACAAATAAAAAATAATAAAGTGATTGGGCTGACAGGTAGTTTTCTTGCCTTGTAATATCAAGCAAATACCGGCTGACTGAACAGTCACCACACAAAGCCGTTCTGTCTCCTGGCATCAGAAAAGCAGTCTAGGATAAAAGTTATCATTGTTGAAAATCAAGGGACCAAAGCAACAATTACCAGAACAAAGTGGCAACAGTTCCAGTTCATGAGGTAAAAGAGCAGCTAAATTGCTTCTGTCTATAAAAACGTCCTTACTTCCAAACTTCATGCTGTAACAAAGTATAGTCATGTGTCCCTTATTTTCCCAAACCAGATAAACCTTCTTTCAGGGCACCATTTAATGGTTGAGAGAGCACATTCAATTGTATAAGTTGGACTCCAGGTATGCTGCTGTGACAGCAGCAAAGGAAATCTATTATGTTTCCTTGGTGCTACTGAACACACCAAGTGTAAAATCAGCAGATAAATGGAACACGGCTGCCTGTGTGCATCAGTACATACTGTATTTGTTGATTCAATATAGAATGTCACAGAAAGGATTCAATGCTCCCTTCAATGCTTTGTATAAAGAGAAATGAGTCGTTTGAGTTCGACTTATATACACAAGAATAAACCTATTTTTAGACAGAGACATGTAGCTTTTTCTCCTGGATGGTTTATCACGGCCAGACAAGCAGTACCGTAGCTGTTTGAACGGGTCCTCCTCTCATTAACTCAACACAATGATGTATCCACACTCCCTTTACCTGTCGAGTACTGAAGCAGAAGAAGCAATCCATGTCTCCAACTCACCCAATTAATAGGAGCACCACGCAGACAATGGCGAATCCAACTGTGTACTTCAGAGCATTTTTCACTTGCTACAATAAAAGAAAAAATTAAACTGGTCAATCATGGCTATAAAAGTAAAATATTATTATTCTTTGTGAGTGGGGGAGGGGTGGTCATACTCCCATTTAGATAAGGACTATTGAGAATGAGTCAGTGAAGATCCAGTTTGACTGTGCAGAGATAACATGTCACTCCCAGCACCATTCAAGGTGCTTTTAAGTGACAATACAAAAGACCTCACTATCTGTGAGAGAAAGTGCTTCTGTCAGCTCAAAACTGACACATGACAAAAAGAATGGCACTATGCAATGGCTGCTGTTTGGTACAATTACTGAGTGGTATCAACGCTCACTAAACTAACTTCTACAGAAAGAAATCTAAAGTTCTGTCAAGCCTAAAATGACAATAAGGTGCCTGCAATTCATGGTATGAATGCAGTGGCACAAAGGTTGAACAATGTGACCAATTTCATTGCGATAAAATCTAATATAACTTTTAATTGGTTTTGAACCATTTTTCGCATACAAGATAAGCTTCTGCAGTTTAAATGAATTGTTTGTAAGGCCTCGAAAAGATGTAGCTGTATTTGCTTTTGAATAAAACTATCAATTCTTGCACTGCCCCTTTTATCTTTTACAGCTCATATTCTAACTGTTAATATGCACAGCAGCCATCTGGAAATGTGTACCCAGTCCAGCAAATGTGTATCATGCAACCTCTGTACTCCTGAAGGGCATGTGTGTACCAAAAGCATGATGGAATTTCTAAAAACATTACTCTACAGCGCCACAAGTGGTCAAGAAGTCTACATGATATCCTTATTTCCTGGGGAAACAAATGCTCAGCCATGTATTAGTAGATTCGGGAAACGACAAGCAAAGCGATTTCAAACAGCATAATGGGAAGTAAACAAAGTGAATAATGGTGTGTGACAAATCAGCCAACTGTGATAAGTATAAATAAAAGAGAGGAAACAAAGGGAAGCGAGTGAGAATATTACATTAAAAAAACTAAAGCTACTTTCAAGGCTCAGATGAATATGGATTTTTCATTTTCATCAATACATGCAGTTGTTGTGCTTTTTAACACAAGAGTACAAAAACCAAACAACACATTAATGCAAAATGACTGAGGAAATGTATGATCTGTCTTGCATATTGCTGATAAAATTAGCATTTTAATGGGTGCATTGGGCAGGTTTATGCAATTTTCTGGAAAATATGAGAAAAAAAAATCAAGACTCACCTAAGTAATACGGAAGGATAAACATGGTTTTTCACGTCAAATGTGCAAATATGTCGATTAATATTGCCTAAAATGGTTTGGGACGTTCCAATGGAAAAATTTCAAGATATTTTTTTGTATTTGCATATTAGCCAGATATAGCTGAATTACCTGAATAAAATGTGATTTCCACAGCAGCACATCAACACAGAGCTACTATGTGAAGGAGAAGAAATTTGCATTCTTACCGAGCACTTGCTCATGTTGTTGTCATCCTTTTCTTCATAGTAGAAGTAAACAAAAGGGATCCATAGGAAGACACAGAATAGTATGATGGAGTATAGAGCTGTGTGAATACAAAGAAAGAAGTAAAAGAGTTAGTTAAATATATTTTTTGAGATAGGTACTGCCCAAAATAAATATCTATCACACCCTCCCTATGTAAACTGTCAATCTTGCCCCACCGTGGCACTATAATATTAAAACACTGCAGCACATTTTATTCTATAATGTTTAGGTTTATGTATTTTGATTTCGTGTATGCTAACATCTTTGTCTTTTGGCATCTTGTCTTTAACATCTTTTTCATGGAACTTTGTTGTCACTGTAAAGTTATTGTGTTCAGATACTTTAAATGATGCTGAAATCTTTTGGCTGATTAAACCTATGAAGAGTATATATCGAAACTGATATGTGTGAAAAATATGCTGTAATTGCACTCCTCAGGTTATAAAACATTCAGTCACACTATTCATGTGATTCCTTTGTGCGGATTTTTTTCTGTCTTTACTGACTGGTTCTTCTGACAAATAAGTCTTGCATGGCTGAAGGTTCACCATTTATTCCTCTTGGGGCAATTTAATTTTAATAGGTTAGACCCAATTCAAAATAATACGAGACTGGCAAAACTGACATCAGGCAATGCTCCTTTACTGGCATACACTTAACATGTTTTGGGTGTCTGAAGTATACAATTTAGGAATAGGATGCTTCTGAGCAGGTGAACATATAAAACTGATATCGTTTGTCTGGTAATTATCTAATTTTAGTCTAATCGATTGGTGCAATTCTGAGGTATATGTGACCATAAACGGGTTCAAAGTGGGATTGCTGTGTGAAATCAATTGTATACCATTTTTAAACCCTTCTGTATGAAAACTGCACTTTCCTGGATGGCAATGGACATTTACAGAACTCAAACGTTCTACTTAAAAAAAAAGGAAAATTATATATTAGATTTATGTTAAAAGTACAGCTGAAAAAATGTTGTTCAAACTGGCTGGAAAGCAGAAGCAGCCAACACTTAATAAATTCAAAGAAACACAAACTCTGATATAAAATTAATTGCTAGACATTTGTGAGGTTCTAGGACATGACAGAATTTTAGTAGAGAAAGTACAAAAAAAAAGTACTTTGCTTTGATTTTTGGTGTGCAAGTTTTTAATTGCCATAAGGTTTGTTTTTAATTAATTGCTGTGCAGTAATCCAAATAAATCATCCTCTATGCAAATATAACATCTAGCCACATGGTCATGTGTCAAAGGAACACTGTTTTTAGTCAAACTCATAACTCTTTACATCTTCACAGTTATATGAGAGAAAAAAACAAAACAAACAATGTTGTGTTATCTGTAGTATATTTTGGAGAAATAATTCCCAAGGAAAGGCAGAGGTACAGAAGGGGCATGACAGTTTGCTTAAGCAGTGTTAACCAGCCTGCAAAGTTGCAAAATTGTATCTGATCATAAATGACAAGACAAAAAAAACACACCAATTCATCTGTATCGGGATCTACTATTTGAACTGGAACACAAAGATCAGAATGTCATGGCATCTCATCCAGCCGTAAATATAATCTGTGCAGCATGAGCACATTATTAACACAAAGTTTCTCCCAGCAACTCTAGAGAAACAACCTGTCTTTACTTCTTCCTGCTAACTCAAGCAAACCTGACAGAAGCTACAGGTTATAGAACTGACTGTAGCTTGGCAATTGAAAAAAGACTATAGACTAGTCTATAGAGCTTTATTGCTTCCTTTGAATCTGAGGAGCTGACTCAGAAGTGGCTCAATTTTGACACCACATTCCGCCTCTGCCTTTTCATTTGTCACACCAATCTGCAATGAAAAAGCATCAGTCTGGCCCAGAAAAGGTTAGTGAAAGAGGCTAATGTGTGTTCTCAGTAAACATTGAAGGGTGGCATTATTGCTCGAATTATTATCCGAAGCACTGAACAATTGATTCAATTAAATGGGAAACATCTAAGTCTTCTGCCATTGCTTTGATTATTATTGATTTGAGCATACATAGCAAAGCAAATAATAATCATCAGCACTGCAATAGGACAAAGGACAAATAGGTCACCCGCAGTAGAAAAAGATTCTATCAGAAAAAGGCTGGTTCCCTCAAATTGAACATCAAGTGTATGCAATGTGTCCTTAAACAAAGTCACCACTATTCACTGATCCAAGTTGCTTCCTGCCTCAGCAGGACACTACATAGCTGAATATATTAATCTTAAATGAGAAAGGAAAGGAAAACTAAACACTGAAATTCCACTAATGATTATTAATTTATTTATATCAATAGCACACTTAAACTTCAAAGTACATATGGAAAACAACTGTTCCCATCAGTCAGAAAAAGCATATCCTCCAGCTTGTACAAATATGTCTCCTTGAAATAAACCATCTTGTATCAAAGGCTCTCTCTGCTGCAGAGAGATGAATGCTGCTTCCATAAAAGGTTAGCTTTTTGTTGGCTGTGACTGTTACTGGGCATTACTTTCAATAAGCACATACTCATTGCTCCAACATATATCCATTTACACTCATTTACTGTTGACAAACCGAGTTTGTGACAATGCCAGGAGCCAATAAATACAATCCATGCACACAGCATGCAGCTGCTGGAATATGCCTGCAGGTTCAAGTAATGGGTAGGGTTAATAATAACACCTTGAATATTAACATAGAAAGAGAAGAGGTCATATGGCATTACCATGAGTCGTCCATTACTCTGTATGCAGATCATCCACTGGGAAGCATGCGTGACCAATATTAAAAGTTGAGCACATTTATCCTTGTAGCAGAGAGTAGAAGGCTAAATAATTTAATGTGCTTAACCTTTTACATAGATCTTGTGTTCTTATGCTGCATTTTTTTCTCATAAAGCAAAACTGCAAAAAAAGACAAAACTGAAAGATTGGTGGTTATAAATACTCACAATGGGGGTGCAAGCTGAGAAAAGTATGCGCGGTCACAAGCCAAGTTATCACATACATGGATTTCATACATCACTATCATTTATCTAGCACCTTTTACTGTAAGTGAGAAATATTGAACACATTCTCATCTTTTACAGCTGTCCAAATGGATGTTAGAACCTGGATGCTTGTCCTTGGTAGACAAACAGAATGCATGATAGTTTATGTAAAAATTAAATGACAAGGGCAGATTTATCACAAAAACCCTCACTGACAATCGACTCCTGAGACAGATTAAAATACCTGTCAGTACAGAAACTTGCTGATTGGTTTCATTTCCTGTTAATGTCAGGGTACGCTCATTTACTGGACAGATAAACTTGGAATAAAGCACGATTGAGTATTAAATTTGAATTTGACAAGTGCCCTGTCTCCAGCTTGATAATCATTTTGTTCTGTTTCTGTTGGATATGAGAGCAAACATGTTTGTTTGCTGATGGACTATCAGTGCTTAGTGCTGTAAGCTGCTACTGGAACCATTCAGGCAGATTAAAGGGTCAACGTGAGGTTTAACATGGAAGAAAAGTATACAGTTACAATCCTGACTGTACCGATTTTCTTATTTAAGTTTCAAAATTTGTGGAATGAGGATAAGAACATGAGTATGATTTAATTTCTGATTAAAATCAAAATTAATTAACAGCAAACATACATATACATACACACACA
>JBBBVU010000017.1:11139494-11209467 GCA_037177055.1 Atherinosoma microstoma
ACATATATATATATATATTGTCTCTGACAATATTGTATTAACTTTTAGAATACTGTAAAAAGAACATTGTTGTTTTACACCTTCTAAGATTGTACATTGGGAGTATTAAAGTACTATTGAGCAGGCATACCTCAAATGCATCTTGTAAATCATATTTTAATATCATTATAATCATACCTTTTGATGGAAAAAGGTACACAAAATTTAATCTTTGGACAAAAGTTTATCAGTTATCTTAAATACCAAAGTATTCTGTCAATGACAGATGAATAGACAACACATCAAAGTCCACCTACAGGGATATATTGAGATGCAAAATTAGTTTCTTTCCTGAAAGCATGCTTAACAAAGGTGGCTGCTGTGCTAACCAGTGGGCCATGTAGGGCAGGCCAACCAAATTGACACCGTACACCACACACTTTGACTTATCTTTTAGGGCACCTGGACTGCATTTTGGGTATGCAGTCTGACTTGACCTTAATATGGGTCATGTGAGAATGAGGTTAACTTTATTGTCCCACTAGGGAAAATACATCTTGGGGTTTCACCCTGACTGCAGCCATATAGTGATGAACAATCAAATTCATACATTCATCATCCAACAAATAAAGCATTACAACAATAAAAACAATAAAATGACTTTGATAAGAAGGAGTGTAAACAAAAATTACTTAAAGGAGCCCACATAAGCAGATAAACAGATAAAATAAGATAGAATAGAATAAAATAAATAAATAAACAGTAGTCATAAAAAGGCAGGATCCCTGATCTTTCCTATTTGTTTGTGATTAAAAGCCTAATTGACACAGGGACAAATGAGTGATCTTGTAGAACTCTATATCTCCTCCATGTGGGCAGCAGCTCATACTTTCTGTGCTGAGCATGGGTCATGTTGTTGATTATTTTATAAGCTTGTCTGTGCGAAGCCAAAGAAGTTGAGAATGAAGGAAATTAGACTACCATTTAAACATATTTCTTAAATGATTATATTTTCTTGCACCTGCTTTGAATGTATCTGCTTGCATTTCTTAAGTTTCTTTCTATTTTCAGTTATTTCAGTTTAATGGTAACCCCTTAACCTTAGCTAATCTTAAAACTGTGTGTTTGTCATTTGCAAGTGGTGCAGTTGGCCATCCAAGGTAAATTTATGTAAATATTTATGTAAGCTTGCGGCCTCAGAATCTCAGTGCAATGCAATTCAAGGGCAGTTTAAAATGGCAGATTCTACAGCACCATTGAGTAATAGTGAAATAAAAAAAAAACCTGTTCATACAATACACTATATAACAATACTGTAGTGAGGTACAGTCCTGTTGAATGCAGTCCAACTGCTGTAACAAAAACACCAAAACAGTTCACGTAGTCATGCCAAATGATGATTTAAGCTACCTCATGTTCAACATAAGGCCCTTATGGCTAAATGCTTGTTAATGTTAAAGCAAACCTGTTTTTACATGGCCAACTCAACAATGATGCAATCAAACAATTTTATTTTACTATTCTGAAGAGGCGGGTAAATGATATGATGCTAGGAAACCCTACAGGGCTGCATTTGAAGGCTAAACCAGTTATTGTATCTTTTATTCTGTTTCATTTTTTGTCTATACTGTATACTTTTATGAGCAGGTGAGCTCTCAGAAATGGTAAACAGACTATTTGATGGCTTTTCTGATCTTTTTTTGTATGAGCACATGAAAGGTACACATCAATTGTTTTGCCGGCATACAGATTAGTGACACACAATATGAAGTCTTTGTGCAGCTTGGGTTTATTTCAGCTTAGTAAATCATGCTAGTAAAATAGACAGGTGTTTTGCCTCAAAACCTCTTCAACAATGGTGAACTGAATAGTCCATTGAAGGAGTGCAGATACAAAAGCAAACCACCACTTGAGTTTAATCATGTTTGCTGAGGTTACGTAGGAGCATATCCAGAAAAATCACAATGTCATACATGCTGAAACACATACACTTGCACTTACTCAAAGCGCAGAGAGCTGCATTTGCCATGCAGGTCAAATTTCAGTGCACTCCATTAAGTTAAGTAGAAAAAAAAGTTTTCTTTTTTGAGTAGGTGTATGAGATGTCTCATTAGATGTTAATATTCAACATGAGAGTGAGAGTTATATCATGTTCTTTGTCATTGTTTAATAAACCGACATATTTTAATGATATCCCTGAAATATATAATAAAGCACTGAATGTACCAAACTTTAAAAGGAATACTTATCTTTGAAGCATTTGATATTCAAAATGACACAAAGGATATTTTCTGTGCTGATGATGATTATTCAAGACAAAATGATATAATCACATATGGTCCAAAAGGCTCTTATACATTCGGTGGTAAGGCAACTGTTCCTGTCTTTCTTGTTGGCGTGCGTATTGTATCTATAATCCTACTTCTTTCATGTGAGAGGACCTTTTAAATTACACCTAACCTCAGTGATTTTGCTGATACATTAGTATGTGCAGTCATACAATCCTTTGAAGTTATTGGAGCTTAATCTGTTCACTCTTCAGTAGTTTTTATTGATGGTTCCATACATGTGACATGCAGTTTCTTAGAGGAAAAAAGCAGAAGAAGAAAGAAAGAAAGAAAGAATAAATAGGAAAAGGGGAATCTAAACAACAACAACAAACACACTGGTTAACCATAACAAACAAAAACAGCATGGCTGAGATTCAGACATCAAAGACATCTGCTATAAATTTTCTACCTTGACTGTGTTTGACCACCAAGTGTCATTAGTTGCGTTTTCATTACCCCTAGAATTGCGCAAAACCTAAATATTGCAATAAAAATCTGGTAGGAAACAACTATATTTCGAAAAAACTCTCACATAGTGCAAAAAAGTTTTTATGCTCCCAGAAGGTTTTTTTTTTAGACGTATTGATGTAGAAGTATTTCGCAAAAGGGTAATGGAAACACCTTTTACGATGGCTCGGAATGTATGAATGGAGTAGGAGACGGGTATCTTTTTACAAATAACTAAACAGAAAAATATAACCGTCATCCTTGATAACAAACAACAGCAACATGCTCCAAAACATAAAATGTTTTGCATCTCCATCTTCCTCAGAGTGGGGTCTCGTGGGACGAGATTTTACGTGAATTACGGCTTATGCGCTAAACATCATTCAATGGAAACACCGGCATATCGCAATTGTACTTAGTTGAAATTTCAGAAATATCGCTTTTATTTTGCGAAAAGCTGTAATGGAAACGTAGCTATTGACGTAAACATTATTCTCACCTCCTTTCTGAGGTGCACCATCCTCCGTTAGCCTGCCCATTAACCATCCCATTGCATCAACATGAATCACATGATTAACAGATTTAAAAATCTGACTGAATTCTGTGATATTGTTAACACTGCTCTAAACCTTATGGGTTACAAGCAGGTTTTGGTTTTCATGCACATGGATGCAGAAATATACTATAGGCTACAAGGAGCCTACAGTGCCTCAGGTAGTAGAGCAATGTTTTCAGAAACTGTGAGGTTGGAGGTCCCAATCCTACTTTGTCTCAGTCACCTGCTTTTCTTTGGTGAGGATTGGCTGCCATGTTTCTGTCAGTCTGCCCCAGAACAGCTGTGGCGACACATGTAGCTTACATCACCAAGTAAGACTGTGGAGTGAATGAATAATTGATTCACTGTAAAGCACTTTGGGTGCCTTGAGAGGCATTGGATAAATCAAATCTACAATTATTACCTCCGCCAAGGTGTGGAGGTTATGTTTTTGGCAGCGTAAGTCGGTCTGTCTGTCTCATAGCAACATAACTCAAAAAGTGATAGACGGATTTTGATTATATTTTCAGGAAATCTCTGAAATGGTATAATAAGGAACAACTGATTAGATTCCCGGGATGATCCAGATCACGGCCTGGATCCAGGAATTTTTTTTAACACTAGAACTGCCAACATTCCAACACCCCCAAAAACCAACAGAGGGGGTCATTTTGACACCCTGCCGACACAGCATTAAATGAAGTGATAAAGCTGGTGTTTACAATCTTTTTTAACAGAGCGCTGGATGTCACCTGATATTGATGTATCATATGGCACATGGAGAGCTCAATAATGAACGCATGGCAGGTCATTCTGGCTTTGAAGCAGCTATGGTTTACGACACATGCATTCAGTGCAGCCATGTCCAAAACGTTTTAAAACACCACAACAGGCTATCTTCTAGTTACAGCTCCGATGAATACTGCCTTGGCATCTTGTCCAGGATGTCTACTCTTCATTCTTCTGCTTCTGTTAATTTTTCTAATTATGTTTTCAGCGGTGTAGTTTGTCTGTCTGCCTGCCTGCCTGTTAGCAACATAACTCAAAAATATTTATGGATGGAGTTTGATGATTTTTGTAGGAAATCTCCAAAATGGAATAAAGGAACGAGTGATTTTATTTTGGGGTTGATCCAGATCACCAGCTGGATCCAGGAATTTTTTAAGTATTCTTTACTATTGGGAGATAGGGATAATTTCGCCATTATATCTCCTAATTCAACCAATAACGCCCAGAATCATTGGCAAAAAAGAAACAAAAAAACAAGATGACATCATGGTAGATGTTATAATCTGACATTGGTTGACCCGGATCATGTTGATATTCTGGATCTGGTGATCCAGAAGATTCGAAATATAGGGGGTACTGGGTGGGCTGTTGGGCCTCTTGTGGTCACAAAATCTCTTGTGGTCACATATGAATTCTAAAAATGGCATCCATGTGATTAACATTCATATTAGGGGGGGGGGGGTTACGACATTTCCAAAAAATTTTATTACCCATAATTTATTTTCCAGGGTAAAAGAATTCCATGTAATCTGCATAGTTTGCATTTCCACTGCAAAGTTCGGGAAAATTGGTTATAATCAGGCTGATACCATTCTTTGGTACAGCGATCGCACCCACTTTGGCTGATGTTCTCCTTCAGCTTTCTTTAATCTTGTTCAAGTTTCTTTAACTTTTATCCAAATTTGTTTCTATATGTGCCCTACATTTAACTCTGCTAGCTTGTCGGCTATTCTTCCATACACTCTTGTTTTGATTTGCTGACTGAAAGCCATGCTGAATGTTGTTCTCAGTAAATTCATTTAAAAGAGCCTGGAAACATGGAGTGAAGTTTGCAGAAGTAAAATAAACACGATTGCAGTCGTACACTGACTTATTAATTCAAGGCAAGGCTAGGCATGACAAATTTATTTATGGAGCACATTTCATGTACAGGACAATTCAAGGTGCTTTATATTGCAGAAAAGTACATTAAAACAGGAGAGAACACTTTACAATAGGGGCCACAAAATTTGCTTAGCTACTCAGTAACTAATGAAAAACGAATCGGGGACTAATGATTCATTAATGATTACCTAAGCTTCATATAGCAGGGATGTCGGATTGATTAGCTATTGGTTGGTGAATGATTACATAATGGTCAGTTAATCATAAAAAGACTAAAAACTCAATAAGGGACTGATGATTAATTAATGATTACCTAAGCTTCATATGCCAGTGACATTGGATTGATTAGCGAATGATTACATAATGGTCAGTTAATCATAAAAAGAACTCTCTTTAAGAAAAAAAAAGAGTAAAATACTCAAATGTATTCTCAACTTCTGTCTGTATTTCATCCTGTCCATGGTTTATGTGTTTAAAAACATATGTATACTCACAATTGATTTTTTAAGGAAACAATGTTAAGTGGTAAAACATATTATAACATTATTATGTCATTTAGACTAACTGTTGATCAAGATTAGTCTTTAAAAAATGGTAAAAGGAGTTGTGACAGATTTGGTTCTGTTATCCCCCTGATTAATGTGAACCAGTGATCAGAAAAGAGGTAAGATACTCATCAAATATGAACAAATAATAAATAATTACACAATTAATTATTACTGAATCATTAGTCTGTTATTTGGTTTTTAGTCTTTTTATGATTAACTGACCATTATGTAATCATTCACCAACCAATAGCTAATCAAGCCAATGTCCCTGGTATATGAAGCTTAGGTAATCATTAATGAATCATTAGTCCCCAATTCATTCTTCATTAGTTACTGAGTAGCTAAGCAAATTTTGTGGCCCCTATTGTAAAGTGTTACCAAAATTATAATGATAATCTAAAATCAAGATTAAGAAAGGACAACAGATTAAAAACATGATCAAGTTTAAAATTAAAGCTTAAAAGGAAACAGTACAAATTCAGATAAAAACTATGTAAATGCAGCAGAGAACAGGAGGCTCTTTAACCTGGATTTAAATAAACTCAGTGTTTCTGCTGATCTGAGACTTTCTGGGAGTTTGTTCCAGACATGTGGAGCATAGAAGCTCATGGCAGATTCTCCATGTCTAATTCTGACTCTGGGAACTGAGACCAGATCCAGATGATCTGAGTGGCCTGCTGGGTTCATACTGGGTCATATCAAGGGAAGTGCAAAATGCTGCAAGTTCCATTGATCAGAGTTCCTCAGCACACGGCCCCACCCATCAAAAATTCTGGGGAATCTGAAAAGGCCTTGGTGCTTTTTTCAGGGAAAGTATTGGGGTGAGGGAAAGCTTTTTTTTTTATCTGGGTAGGTCGGTGGAAATGTGCAAAAAAAATTTGGACCATTTTCATGGAAAAGTGTGTTAACAACATTAAAAATGTCCCCTCCTGTTATTTTTCTATCCAAATTTTGCAGAACAGGGTGTGCTTTGAAATATTGTCACAACATCAAAACAAAATCAACAAATTTGCGAATTTCCACTCACATTATGTGGATTTCTCCAATTAAAATTTTAGACTTGTTCAGTCTGCTCACATTTTTTCCTGGCTATCCTGCAGCAAACAGTGTAACCCTTATTCAACATTGTCTACCAGAACAACGTGAAGGTTTTTTTTGCCTTAGCCATGAGCAAAGGCACCATATACAAAGCTTCAGGGCTTTTGATGATGTGGTGGAGGCTTTAGCATCATATCTTATTATGACCTGAATTCATCAAAATTTCTACATAAAAGAAGCTAAGATGGCAAACCAATGGCATGCTTTGAGGTAAGATGCCACTGCAGATATAGATGTGCTAGCTTCATGCTGCTATTTGCTTGTTTCTCGTGACATAAAAATCCTAATGTTTTTTGGGGTGCGGGTGGCAGTTTGTGGACATGAATCCCAATAAAGTATGTTCATCTAAACCACTGGTGTCAAACTCATTTTAGTTTAGGGGACACATTGCAATTTGATCTGAAGTGGGCCAGGCCAGTAAAATAACAACATCTTGATCTCAAAATAATAAAAACTTCATATTTTCCCTTTGTTTTAGTGCAAAGAAGTACAAATATATTATCCACATGTGTAATGGTCTAAACTTATACAATAAATTAAATTTTCTCATTTTTAAATTGGAATTTTTAAAATATGATATACTTGATATATAAAACCTATTCTATATTCTTATTTTGTATACAATTTTCATTTATATTTATTTATTTACATATTTTCTTCATTTTACATATTTACTAAATCACACGTATTACAACTTACAGATGACAATGGATCTAAAACAATCACAAAACATTTAATCACAGGAATCTGGAACTAAAAATCCAGTATTTCACATTATGATCAGAGTAGCTTTGACCAAATTCATCGCGTGGGCCAGATTGGACCATCAGGCGGACCGGTTTTGGCCCCCGGGCCATATGTTTGACATCCCTGATCTAAACACTGGTGGATTTTTCATAGCTGTACTTTCACCTTCTTTGGCTCTTGACTCTGTTTTCAGCAGCATCACTTCTATGCTTCAACCATGTTTCAAATTTTTATGCTGACAAGTGATTCACACGTGATGTCTTTTTGTATGAGCAGAATATGTCAAAACCCTGCATGTAGGTGACCTTGGTTTGTTAAATTAAATTAATATACATTTAAGTTTATAAGCTAACTTCTACATTTATTTAAAATATTTATTACACTATCATTACACTGTTAAATGCACACTTTTTGTTATTTTTCTATTTTTTCATGTACACACTGGAGTGACTTCACATACCAAAGGGATGCGGGTTTACCCCATTTAGTAAAACAGCGCTCATGAGGGTTATAGTGGCATTGCAAAAATAATGTATTATAATCCAAACCATGATCGTTTTGTAATCCGAAGAAAGTAGTTTAGATTTCTTTGCAATAAGTGACAAAAGTATTTTAGTGTTTTCTTTCTGAACAGAATATTACTCAGAAGTGAATAACTAGTTATCATGTCTTGATCTTACTTTAATGATGCATTAATGTATGAAAGTGATTTAGGCTTTTCCATGCCAGCACCTTCTTCTTTTTGAGGACTCAGTGGCTTATTTGAGAAAACTCTTGAAAATAGCATTTATTCCCATGTGGAAATGTTCGTATGAGGCATATTTCTATTTTGCTGCCTACAATGTAGTTGAAATTTATAGGAAACCATCGTAGCCTGTAGTTGAGGGGATATTCGTATGACTGTTTCAGTTGAGGGACATGTTGGTATGGGAAATTATCAAAACAGCAAGTGTTGTTATCTTGTAAGTTTATTCAGCAACATTTTATGGTACATAATCTGTTATAAAATTGAATGGTTATAATGTAAGCTATCATTGTCAACTTCATATCTGCACATCAGTATATAGCGGACAAAAATGCTTGGAGCTGCGCAATACACTCAAATGTAAAATTTATGGCACAAACAGAAGATAAGCCCCCAGAAATCACAAGGGTCAGACATGAAAAGCAATTTATGGCACATGTCTCTGAGGACTTTAAGTTGTGTCAGGAGGAGGCCACACATGTAAATGGAATGTCTCGGGGTCAGAATCAGCATGACCATCTGTTGTTTGCCAACATCTCCCTACATCTCTTGTTATCTGACTTCATTGTCCAATCCAACTGAGATGCCATTAAAATTGTATTTTAAAAGGCAATTCTCTGGAACAATTGGCAGTCTTGCAACAGTTGTCAGAGTGTTTTGTTTGGTTTTGTTATTTCAGACAGGCTTGAAAAGAAATCTAATTGACATGTTTTTGATAATGGAGCAAATTTCTCTCACTTGGTATTATGTTTCAGTTGTTAAATGTCCAAGGAGGAGCATACTTATCCTCACTGATAGGTACACTGCTTGTTTTGTGTTAATATTTTATTCTATATTTTATTTGTAGGACAACCAAAATACTAAGTTGTGCTAAAAATGTGACCGAATCATATGAAATGCATAGAGGTCAAATGAAGGTGAGGCTTTCAATCGCCTGCTCCAACACACAAACCCCAATGTTTTCAATTTTCAAGGTTATTAACTGAGAGACATCCTTGAAAGTTATTGAGATTTCTATCCGTAGAAGTACAAAGTAATAAAAAAAATCCCTTTCTGCAGAAACAGAAATAGTTTGTTGTTGCTGCAGTTTAACAACACTGTATGCTCATAAATGTTTCTTGTTGTGTGTAATTATCCTTGTGTCTTGGCCAAGACACTCTTGAAAAGGACATTTTGAATCTCAAAAGTTCTATTCTCCTCATTTAATGAAGGTTTAGTTAACAAAAAAATCTAACAACTAAATAGCAATGTAATTTTGACAAACACACACAATAAACAGAAATGTGCCTTTTTAAAATAATGAGATGATAATCACCTTTTGAAAACAAATTTTGGAGTTTCAGTCAATGGGTTGAATGTCTGAAGTTTAATATTAAATTATCTTTCTCCTTTCCCATATGCTACACTTATACTATGGATGGGCATGCTGCATGCATTATGTTAATATTGACATTTGATGAATAAGATTTTAAGCTGCTTAAAAAATGTGACAGAATCATATAAAATGCATGAAGGTCAAAGTGATGGCTAGGTTTGCAGTTGCTTGCTTAATTCAACAACACTTAAAACCCAAGGTTTTCAATTCTTAATGTTATATACTACAGAGAGACATCCTTGGAAGCTGTTGAGATTCTATCTGTGCCTCAATAATGTGAAGATAAGGTGAAAAGAATTCAATTTCAGCTGTTCACACATAAAAATCCAACAGCAATATGTCTTCTCAAGACAATGTGCTGATGATAATAGATAATCGACAGAACACACTGTGAGCAGTTTTTTAATGGAACTGGCAAAGAAATACTTATGACAAGTTTTGACAACTTATGATTTAGAGTGGATTTTAAGTTGTATAGTGTGAGCACAACCCCCACCCCTATTGACCATGAACACTTTATTTCAGGCTAAAGAGCCTCAACTAAGCTAGTTTGGCTTTTCACGACACATCCAGTAGAAGAGTATACGCAAACAAAGCGAGTGAAACTAATTGAATGTAAATGTGATGAGAAAAATGATTTAGCTTATTTTTAGAAATGAAAGTTGGTGTTTTTTTAAATGTACAGTTATGACAATAAAGAAGTACATTCAGTAATCCAGACATTACCTTAACAAATACTTATGAACTCATTCTGCATTGGGAGACAGTCATTAAGCAGATAATTATTTAGCCCCTAGTTTCTAGACTAATTTTTATAAACTTCAACCACAATCATCTTCAAATACAGTAAACTCCTTGACAGTATAATGTCCTGAAAGGCTTTCAACTTTATTTAATTAAAGATACCTGGGAGAATTCAGAAAGACAGTAAGTGTTCTTAGTACAACACAAGACTACAGAAACTAGACTATAGCTTCTTGTTAATACTAATCCTAATACCAATACTCCAGCCATTCATTTTCTGGGATTTCTATCCTAGGTGGCAAGGGACACCCTGGATCACAAAGCTGAAACAGAGACAAATGAGGAAAATAACCATGCACACTGACATTCATTACAAATGTAATTTTAGAATCACTAATTGATATATTATGTACATTTTTGGACTATAAGATGCAGGAGTTCTGCTAATTAACACTTCCAATTGAATAGTAAATTACACTGCCATTATAATAAATCAGTGGATGGAGATGTTATCCAACTGCAGGTTGACCAGATTTGTTGCAACACAAAGTGCAACAAATTCTACATCCACTGTAGGTTTAATACTATTTGGCCTCTTGAAGGTGTAGACATGGTAAACCTTCAATAAGTAGAGTTGGTTGTACTTTAAGTACAAATGTAACCAGACCAGGTACATGGTGCTTCAAGGGTTACGAGGTTAACCAGAATTTGTATTAATTCTTAATCAAACTGTGCTGACACATACCTGATCCTTTCAGTGACAGCAGAGGCAGATAAGTATGGTCAATGCTCTTACAAAGCCTGGTACCATGAAAATGTCATACCCCATTTTATAATGACACTACACATTTTTTAAACTTGTAATTTGATGTAATCTAAACGAAAAATAATGTAAAAAGACCTCAACTACATGGAAGAAGAAAGAGGCAGGAGAGAAGAAAAGAGAAAGAAAGGAAGGGCATGGAAAACAAGAATGAACAGGTGTGCAGGGCAGATGGGTATTTATTGACATTTTGAAAGGGGGAGTGTTTGAGGTGTGGTCCTTCCCCTGAATTCTTGCTAGAAAAAACAAAACAAAACAAAAAAAACCAAACGATTTACCTAATGCTGTGAAAAATGACTTTTAAAAAGCACATATAGTGTTTCCCAGTTAGTAAAAAGGAGTCAGTAATAACTGGCTTTTGCAAAACCTGCCATTAACTGGCAGCATTTTATGCTGATTGGTCCAAATCTTTGAGTTTTGGCCATATAATATAGCTTGGGGTCTGGCAAGAACAGTTTTCTCCTGACCTTGTAAAGCTTAGAGAAATCCATATGCCTTATGGTAATTCTAGCAGGGAAATGAATAAAATATACAGGACATAGATAGGGCAAGATATCTGAATTCCTTTAATTAAAACTGAACACATCTCTGTTCTGTTTCAAACTGCTCCAGTCAATACATTGTATATGCACACATCAGATATGAGTGAGTAGGCATTTATCTTGTTTAAAAACATTAACAATGCAATCTCTAAGTGCCCACCACTATCTGATATAAACCCTTTTAAGGACATATCTGAAGCTGGGAAATGCGATGGAGCCTGTGGGGCTATTAAGACTAAAACCTACACACAGTTAATTCAGCACTGAGACTGATACAGACTATGAGGATAAATTAATCAGATCATGTTGAAAGTAGTTTTTATTATAGTCCAACCAATCATTTATTAGAAAAAAATGTTGAGTCCTGAAAAAACAAAAACAAACAACCAAAAAACAAAAAAATAAATAAATAAATAAAATAGCTACAACAGTTATTGGAATTCAAACTTTACTTAGAAAATAAAAAATATGGTCTAAAAAAAGCGTGTAAAAATATACCATCTGCTTCATTTGAATTCCCAGTTCTTTATTAAATTTGTTCAGCATTTCTTGTGAATGTGTGCGAACCAGTTTTGAAGGGGAGGGTGCATTATCCTCATCTGTCTAAACATCGTGCAGAGCCTGAACACCTGTTTCTGCGGACGGTTTTGCGCTCTATAACAAAAACTTTTGTTTGTTTTGTTCTTCACAGTTTTACCTCACACCCTTATTCAATTGATAATTAGACTATTGCTCATGTATTCTGCATTTATAGACTAAATAACTCTGTCTGTATGTGGATTGCACATAACAGGAATATAGACTTGATCAGACTTGTAAACGTGCGTTTTAAACGCAGCACATCTGAATGTTGGAGTTGTTGGCTTCCATATACCAGTATAGTATTGCAGCGTGGCATTTGCCTCTTCTGACTAAAATAGTAGGCTATGTGGAATGAGTGGCGTATGTTGTAGAACCAGGACCGCTTGTAAAACCAAATGCAGTCACTTCATTAGCTATGTCGAATCATCACTGAGTGTTCGGCTCATAATTGAGTCTGATTTCTTTGCTGCTGAGCATGATGTGATGAATGAGGCAGGTAATACTTGGACGAAGATGAAAACCTAATTTTGACACTTTTTGTCTCCTTCCAATAAGTACTTTAGCTTCACTAGGTGAGTTATAGTGAATAGCCCTAAGCCACCTTAAAGAGGTGCAAATCCATGAGGTGAAGGCCTTTATTAAGAAAATGTGATTAAATCACAATACATCAAAGATGTTTACTTTCCGCACCTGCTCTGTTAATAAGAGAATTTGTTTGGATTGCCTTTGGGCGTTGATTTTCCCTTAATTTGAAAGCTTTCAGTGAGTGCTCCGCTTGTTTGCAGAAGTCTCTGTCAGTGCATTTCAGTAATAATGACAGAGTGGGAGGGCCAGTCGGAGCAACTAATAAGGACCGATCGGGCAGGCGATCCCAGTGTGACTTTTATTTCCAAGTCCCGGAATCCGGAGCCGGACTGATCGTTATCACACATGGATTATGTCTTTTTTGCTGCTTTTTATTTGTTTCTACCTTAAAGGAAACTTTATCAGTAACTGTAAGTACTTCTAATTCATATAAATGGCACGACATAAAAGAAAATTGAACGTAGAAAACAGCGTGTTAATTTGTCGAAACTGTCACTGTAACGGGCACATTTTGCATCTTTCATCGGTTGGTTTGAAAGTTATTTATTTTACTCCCGTTAAACTTGTCTGCTCCGGGACACACGCCTCATGAAGAGCTCATTTCTGATTTATGAACGCTCTGCAGCGGTAAACATGTTCCGTGTTGCATGACTTGTTAACGGCAAACTGCAAAATTTGCCGTACTCTGAGACACATGGGCTTTCTACGTCCCGAAATCATTTTAAAAGACATATAACCATCCAGCCAATCAGAGGTCGCGCAGAGAAACACGCTTCTTTGATTATTGCAAAGTGTTGCGCTGACTTATTGCCATTGACCGAAAGTGGCTGTGGGAATGATGGAGAGAAACTTAAGTGCCAGAGCTTTGTGCTTGCTCTTTCCTCAAGCTGTGACACAATGCCTGCACTGCCACTGTGTCAATTTAGATTTTAAATCGATGCAGGTTGACAGCAGATGGTCCAGCAGCAAAGCTGTGAGTGCACAAGGTAAAAAAAAGGTATGAGTTTAAAGTGGCGATTTAAGCCGTACAAAATCGGTAATAAGACTTTGTCTTGTGGAGATGTGAACTATGAATGCAGGTTGTTGAGTCGCATGTATTGCATGCGTTTGCAGAAATAAAAGGATTATCATTACACTTTCTTCACACAAACATGCCTCTGGAGTTTCATTTGTCTGCCACCCATGCATGGTTGTAGTTGTAAAGTGGCATGGTTACCTCACCTCCAAGCGCCATAGTAGCCTACTGTAGGCCTGCGTGCTTAAACTTTATGATCCAGTGGGAGATGGCTTGCGTGGATGGAAACTCATTTTATAGGAAAATTAATTTAGATGGGACAGTGATGGTTGAGGAATATGAGAGTCGGTAGTGCTATAATAAAAAAAATACCTTTGCTCATTCTTTGTGAGACTGTGCATATAAATAAACTTAGAGTGCTGTGGCTTTGTTTGGGTATGTGGAGGTCAAGTTCAGTGTTCAGCTGTGTTCAGCAGTTTTGTGTCCAGAAACAGATAAGTACACCAAGAAGATTATAGCCCAACATTTACATTGGGATTACAGCTGCACTGTCTCTAAAGAGCTGTTTTAAACTGCTTAATCATATTAAATTATGCTGTGACAGTATATTTCTGTGGAGATGAAAACACTGTGATATCTTTTACATTTTTTTCAAAATTTTAAGCACATACTTCAATATCCTATGTGGCTGTGAACATTTCCATCCGGGTCTTTACACTGTTTCTTTTGTTGTCTTAGGCTCTTGAAAGTCTTTTGAAAAAGCCTGTTGAATGTGTTTTGTGTTTTTTTTATTTTTTATCTCTGAGTTCAGTTATCGCTGTTAAAATGATAGTACAGCAGTTTTGTAGCAATTTAAAAGTTACACTGAGTATTTAGTGAAAATTGTACGGATCAACTAAATTTGAGTCTACGTCATAGACTGTACTTTGAAACAGACTCTTACGATCCAGGATGACTCTAGATGTGTGTTGCCTCTGCTATGGCATGGGAGTAATGCTGAAGATTTGGTTTGGCAGCCTGGTCAAATGGTTCAAGAGACTGCCTTGTAACGGGAGGTTCCCAGGTTTGTTCCTTGCAAATGACGTCCTTGACCAGGACCCTGCAGACAGCTTAGAGATCAAAACACACCATAGTGCTAATAGAGAAAGATCAGGGCTTTGGCACTGTGATTAAAGCCAGACAAAATAACATTCAAGGAGCTAACTCCTCATTTTGTTACCTGTCAATCATTTTCAAATGATTAATGTATTTGGAGTATGGATTAAAGATATCACCTTTGCGAACAAGTTAACAACCAAACCTTTAACATAAACATGGCTGAGGGCTAATGGTTTTGCAGCATACTGCTGATATCTACATTAATCACAGTGTGGGAGATGCTAATGAGGCCCTAAGAAAGAAAGACTTCCAGGTATTCTCACTCTTTTTGCAGTTTTAGGAACCTGTGATTTTGCTTCAAGTTGGATGCAGTTTTGTTGCATTTGATTTAGAATAAGGAAAATTTTTTGCTTTCATCAAACACTGAGATCCATCTGCTTTACTTCCTGGTTGGATGAGACCAATTAAAGTCAGTGACCCAAGTAAATGGCTTTTTTGCCCATTGTTTGCTTGTATCTGCTGTTTATTCAAATTCTAATCACAAGCCTATTAAGGAGACCCATACTATGCACTCTTCTAAAAGCTGAATATATGAAAAATTTGAAGATGCTTTTTCTTTATTGAAAGTAATTTGTTGGAAATCTGGAACGATATGGAAAAACTGATCTAGATATCATGGAGTGTAAAGACACAAGACAGCTTCCACATAATCCAGTGCCAAAAGTGAGATTTGTTAAGACGTGTAAATATCGGTGAATGTGTTACTGGTGAAGAGTAAATGAAGACGCACATAGCACAAATGAAAAAAGTTTCAGAATCACCTAAAAAAAAAACCAACACTTTCAGGATGAATATAACTATCCCTTTGGAATGATGCAGTTGTAGCTCTAAAACTATATTGAGTCATAGCACAGTATGTGAACATTATGTCTTTAAAGGTCAACTCTGATAAAGTGAAGCCAAACAAAATTAGAAGGTTTTAGTGCAGACAGTTCAGGCGAGGTCTCCAAAATGGCCATTTTGGCTGAGCTTGGTAAATTTGGGACCACCTGTTCTCAAAGACCTCCAATTGGAGGACCTCAGGTCAAATTAGTGCCATGATGTGGCTTTTGACCAATACCCTAAAAGAAATCTGGGGGTTAAGAATTAGGTGCTTTTTTACAAGGAGTCTATTTTGGAGGATGTGCCTAGTGGACATTGATGGCAGTGCACTTTTAGTCTCACCTGTATGGCTTTCACACACAGAGATGACCATATCCATCTTTTCATGCTGTCTGGTTAGGATTTCAATGTGGTGTCCACAGACACTTATGAGTTCTGCATTAGCTACACATATTTAGTCTGCAATTTTGTCAAGATTAGGCATGTTTTTTATTCATCATTTAAATCTTAACCAATTGGTGTTTGAAATAAAAACTATGCTGTTTGCTTCCAGCTTTTCAGGTGGGCTGATATCCTGCATCGGAGCCATGATTTATTACTTGCTAAGATGGGCTGTGTTCATTTGGACTGTGAATTTAGTTCCTCGCACTTTTGGAATGGCAGTGAACGAACGAACAGGTATGTGAGTCTGCTGCAACACATTTCACAAATGAAGAGAGAGAAAGAAAAGAAAAAGAAAACAGATTTTGATTTGCAGGGGTCAACATGAAGCAGAAAAAGTTTCAGTTATGACTTTAATTATCTCCCTTGAAGACAAAAAAAAAAGCAGATAACCAGACTAGGTGTTAAACCTTTTATCATCAGAAGTTCTTGTTCGTCTTCAAATAGTCATACATTAAATATCTGAATAACAGCCTTGTATCTTTCAGTCCTTTTTCAAAGTTTAAAAAAAAGAAGAAGATGGTTAGCTACTGAACTCTGTTTGCAAACTGGTTGAATGATGCAGTGGTAGAACATCTGGACTGGCACCAACAATTTCTTGGTGGCTTTCTCCTAGATGGCTCGTGTCCCCCTTTGAGTGTGGAGGAACATCTGTTTTCGGATGTTTTAGATCGTCCACTGGAAATCGCAGGTATGTGCTGGATGTGAAAATGGCTTTGTACTGTAATAAATCAACATCAACCTATGTAGTCACACGCTGTGCTTCTGTTCACAGGATTTGATCTTACAGAAAAGTTTCTTCTCCGGAAGGGAACAGTCATGGAGGACTTGCCATCATTTCGATTAGGAAGCAGTCCACTAATTAAGTCAACAAAGTAAGCGGCATGCACATATATTCTTGTGCGTGTTCTTATTTATAATAACATGTGAGGTCTGCGCTGTTTATTTCTGACAGCTCAAATATTTTAGGCCGACACAATATTGTAAAAGTGGCTAAAAACTACAAGATTTTTGATGTGCATCCCACCTGTGAGGATTCATATTTGGTCTAATTCAGGTCTGACATTTTGCTAAGGGAAAAAATACCCAGCTGGAACTGACACAACCCTTCTCAGAGCAACAGCTCCACTTTCCCTGGTTAATAAGGGTAAGGAAAGAGGTGAGCTGGAAGACAGGGAATAAATTTAACAAAATTAATATATATTACATTTATTTGAGAAATCTCCTTGGGTCAAAATGTGGGACACAAAGAAATTGAAAAAAAAAAAACTTGAGCATGTATAAAAAGACAGGACAATTATAAAAACCACATGAATGACACACTACGATGTCATTTACAGAGGACCTTTATTCCCTAGTTAATAGGAAATGGTTGTATTGAGCCTCCAACATGCTGATGCTGATGATAAAGCAAGCATTTGTGACCGGTCGTCTGGCTTTGCTTTACAGTAATGTTTTGGATTTTGAAACATGCATCTCAAGATGATCATTGTCTTGTGTCCTTAGGTTGCAACAATAAACTAAAGCACCTTGCCATTCTTCCAGGAAGGCAGGATATTTTTAGTATTTTTACATGCAACTGTAAACATTTATTGCCACTCTCCCAGCAGCTAGGTAAATGAATCTTTGCGCCAAATGATTTGTGATATGCTTCCCTGTTCTGTCACCCAGCTGAAAATACATTTATACTTCAGCCCCTCTTTCAGTCTGGGCTCATAATGCACGAAGATGCTGGTTCTCAGTGACGCTGCTGACAGCGATGTTGGTTATAGTGGCAAGGCTGCGATCCCTCTCATATCCAATTATCTAAGTACTTTGACAGGTGATACTGCATGTCAGCTGAGGAGGGAAAGCGAGGGCAGTTGCACGATGCAGGAGGCCCCTCTGTCCCTGCCTCGGCTACTGAAGCATTGCTCACTTAACTTGCAGGATATGCAGCACTCTATGCTTCATTCTCTGGATCTGGCTGATGAGCTGCCAGCTCCTTGGCTGGCACAATGCACATTATGGCACATAGATCACAGTTGACACACTCTTGGAGCATTTATGTGAGGTGACAAATTGCCCGACAAAATGCAACATGTACTCATCAATACAGTGTTAAAGCTTAGCTGCACGTGTTGACTCTGTTTAGAAACATCTGTATTTGCTCTGCTAACATCTAAACTTGTGTCTCATATTCAAATCTGATTTATTTTCTGAAGCTACAGTTACATTTAAGTTATATTTACCCTCTCCTCACCACCTACAATCCATATTCCTCTGTACAGTTATGCAGGGTTAGGCTCACTTGTCCTCTTTTTGACAGTGCCTGGGAAGCCTGTAACAATTTGCTGGAGAATTGACTGATAAATCAAATGAGCATCTATTGTCTATGCAACCTGTGACTGACATACAGTACCGACTCACCAAAGTTAGAGTTTGGCTATTAATCTTACGATTAAGTGATTTGTCTTTGTCATGTTATTTAATTCATCACACAATGTTCAGCAATAGCTTCGCTGACAGGTGAAGTGAAAAGCATTGATTATCTTGTTACAGTAGCACCTAACAGTGGGAGGGATATCTAAGTTAGCAAGTGGATGTTCTGTCCTTGAAGTTGATGTGCCGGAAATAAAAAAAAATGGGAAAGTATAAGGTTTTGTGAGACTTTAACAGGGGGCCAAATTGGGATGTCTGGGTTACAGCATCTCCAATGTAGCTCTTGTCAGATTTGCAGCAGTGATGATGCACAAAAGTGGTTTGAGAAAGAAAAACCAGTGAGCTGGTGACAGTACCATGAGTGGTCAGGCCTACTACTGCGTGTGGGGAGGCTGGCCTTCATTGTTCAGTCCAGCTGTAGAGCTGCTGTAGTTGCTGAAAACGTTTATGCTGACTCTGATAAAAAAAAAAAAAGTTGTGGGAACTTATAGTGTATATTTTGTTGTGCATAGGTCTGGATAACTGCAAAAAGGTCAGAGTGTCTGTGCTCACCCACACTCACTGTTGAAATCACATACAGTGGGCTTTTTTAGCATTTCAACTACCACGGAAAGGTGGAAGAAGGTGGCTTGGTTTGACATGGCACCAGGATCCACTATGAGAAGGAGTCAAACCAGTGGGCGCAGTGCGATGCTTTTGGTAATGTTCTGCTGGGAAAGCTTGCATGGGTTACCTCTACTTATACCACCTTAACATTGTTGTACCCTTTCGTGGCAGTGGCCCCTTTCAATTTCAGCAAGATATTGCAACCTGTCACACAGCACAAAGGGTTTGAATGGTTTTGATAAACACAAGTTTGAAGTGTTTCATTTGCTTCCAAATTCTCCAGATCTCAGTCTAATTGAACATTAGTGGGATGTGCCTGAAAAACAAGTTTGATCCGTGGTTGGTCCAAATTTCAAGACTTAAGAGTATTTGCTCCTGCCGGTTTGGTACCAAATACCACAGCATAGCTTCAGAGGTCATACCTTGATAGGTCAAGACTATTTGGAGGGCAAAAGGGTGCCCACTCAGTATTCGCAGCACACACTCATTATCAGTGAAATATCCTTCCAGTTTATAGGCATGTACTTAATTTGGCTTAATCACTGGTAGTCCCCTATATGCTGGCAGACAGAGCATTTATTCCTTTTAAAAAGAAAAGTCAGCTCATGCTGAAGGGGAGTTATGCTCTTTATTTAAGAGGCTTTTAGCCTGTTCACTGTCATGATGTTTGTTGTGTTGGTAGATTGAGTGACAGTGATAGGTATGTGAGCCAACTAGGCTAGCACTTGAAGTTTGATTGTTTCAACTGCAGCAACTTGACTCCTCTGACTCCGTTAAAAGAATCCTCCAGGATAGGATTTCTTTAAAGCCAGGACACTAAAGTCACATCTGCGAGGATGTCTACCAGACCGGTAGCATTGCTGTGACATTCTGTCAAACTGCAGTCTCTTATTATACAAGGGGCGGTGTCAGCCAAACAGTGTGTGGGTGGTCAAAGAGTGGGGGTAGTTTTCCTTTAAAAAAAATGGATATAATTCTTATCATTTATGTTATTCTTTAAACTTTGCAAGTTGTCTACAAGAAATTGTTCTACTTTTTTCCCTTATTTCCTTACTTCTGTGGCAGAATCAGTGTTATTTTGCTTCCTCACTCTGTAACCCAGCATTACAACTTGAACTGAAATAAAACTTTATTGCTGTATGTAATCCAAGAGGCAATTACATTTTTTTTTTCCAAAGCATATTTGCCTTAGCAAATTAGTCATATTTGAATGGGACTTGCAAGACGTGGAGTTGGCACAGTTATTGTAAAAGCTGTTTTGGCAATGTAGCTGGGTAGTGAGGGAAATTAATGCACATCCTTCTCTTTCACTCATTAACTCCCACTTAAACACGTAGAGTACAATTTCTTCAAAGAATCAGACAGTGTTCAAACTGAGTGAGCTCTAACTTTTCCCACTTAGCCACTGAGAACAGTCAAGAACAGGTCAAGAACTTTAACCCTCTGGGCCCTCGGAGATCAAGTGTGCTACACTGTAGAAGCAGCATGTTTTGTAATAAGAGTAGGCTTAGTTAGAAGGAGCGTGCAAACTCTATGGCTCTAAAGGAAAACAGTCCATAATGGTCTGTTGAGTATCTAAGTTACATTAAAACTGCTTGAATGTATGATGTTCTATAAGTTTTATGTAGTAAATATGCTCCCAGAGTTTACATTATTCTTTTATGTCATACCCTCTCTCCGATCCTGTGATTATATGTAATACATTTAGTCGAAACAGGTACTGTATGATCAGCTTTAAATTCTTGGCTGACCTTATATGTAACTTAATATTTTCATAAATTGCCATGTCACTTTTGATATTGAATTGCAGCTGAAATAGTCTTAGCCCTTGGGGCCATCAATGACCTTCCCAGTCCTTGGCCTCTCACAGTAGTGTTTGATTTTTCAGGAGCTTTAACTTGGTGTATTTATCATTTTAGTCATGCACTGTTTACACAAAAATTGCCAAGAATACAATAGAAGAAGGTCTGAAGCTCTGAGAGAATAGGAGATGATATATTGGAGTGAAAACTAATTTCCAACCTGTCTGAGGAAGCTGTCTTTCTTTTCCTCCCCCTGGGTGTGCTCTGCCTTCCCAATGACCTTATCATTGCATTATTATTATTTTTTCTGATCTTGATTTATTATGTTTATGTTCTTCCACTTTTGGTTGTTAATTTAAGAGTGGAATAAGGCTATAGGTTTAGTTTTTGAAGGATATGATGTGTATGTATCCCTTCCCCCATTTTTTTAGCTCAATAAAGTTAAGAGTTAAGTGTTGGTGAATAAATCGTTTTTTATTTGAGAGTGGGTATGATTAGAAATATGTTATTTTACCTATATGTGCCCGATTTCTTCTGTATATTTTGCCTGTGCTAGACTTTAATCTTGACTTGAAGGAGCAGCTTAGGTCAAAGCCATAAACATATCTGCATCCCACTGTCTGTAACCCTATAACTGCAGCACATGGTATTGGCACGGTAAAAGATTGCTTACTTGGACTTTGGATCAATGTCTATATGGTTTCATTATCTGAATGACAGGGGGACCTGAATAAAATTCATCGTGCTAAATGGGATTAAGTTCGTCAGGCTTATTTATGTGAATGCTTGCATCAAGAGGATACTAAAATGTTTTATTGATCACTGAAGTTGATTGGCTGGTTTATTATTCAGCTCCTGAAAGCTTTAAAGTAGTTTATATTCAATACTGAGAATTGACACAATTGTTATCTGTAGTTGGTTGGTTATTTTAGTGATGGATACTCTAAAAGATTCTGATGATTTTATTTACTTATTTCTTTAGATTAGTATTTCCAAATGGGCTTCCAAGTGAATACTCCCTTGTCTCCATCTTCCGGGTGAGAAGAACTACAAAAAAAGACCGCTGGTATCTTTGGCAGATATTTGACCAATCAGGTGGCAGCCAGGTATACCTGCTTTAATGTTGTATATCACACTCCATTTCTATAAAAATGCCATTCTTTATGGTGAGAATCCTTCTTTCATCTCATCCTCTGTCCCCAGGTATCTGTTGTGGTTGATGGAGGTAAGAAAGGGGTGGAGTTTTCTTCCCTAGGCCAGCTGAAGAACACACTTCGCTACACATTTAAGAGCCGTGACTTGCATGCCCTGTTTGATCGCCAGTGGCACAAGCTGGGCATTTCTGTACAGAGCAACATAGTCTCCATTTATCTGGACTGCAAGCTAATAGAAAGGAGACTGACTGATGAGAGGGACAGCATCGACCCCAGCGGACGCACACTCATCACTACGCGAGTGGAGGATGGACGGCCTGTAGATGTATGCCAGAACATATTTCTTGTGTCAAAAAAGCTACACTGTTTGATTTTTTTTTAAAAACTTTTCCTCAGTGTGCTTAGTTCAACTGTGCTGTATTAAGTGAAGTGCACTAACATGCTTTGAGATTGACTTCAGGGCCATATTTTGTTAATCTGCGAAAATCTTTCATTGTGTCGTAATTGTTGAAAGAGTTGCCAGAAATCTCAACAAAAACACAATTTCAGCTTTGGCATTTGTTCACCCATGCTTCTGAGCAGAATCTGGCTTAAGTAGGATTAACAGCTGCCTTTTTACTCTGTGTAATTGGTGAATTACATATGTCAGCATGCAGCTGGAAGTCTTACAGAAGTTGCGTTTGTGCTGTTTTGCAGGCGAGGAAGATTGAAATCAATGTTATGACAGCTTAAAGCTAGAACAGCTGACAAGCGCACAAATTTTCATTTCTGGACCAATTACATGCATGTATTTGTCAGTTAAAAGGGGCACTTTATATGATTGTGAAACAAATGTGTGATGCTGTTATGCTCCATTAATACCAGCACTTTTCAACAGATTGAACTGAAACAAATTCTGATCTTCTGTGACCCTTACATGGCTGAGATGGAAAACTGCTGTGACCTGTTGGAGCCAAAGGTAAAAAAAAAAAAAAAGTTGAAATGTTTCAGTAAAGAACTGATGCTGATTTTTGTATATGTAAAAAAGAAAACATTTATATTATCCTTTAAGTTATTGCATGTGTAAAACATGTCATGGTGTTCTGTAGGAAAATGATTGTACTGACTTATTTATCATCATTATTATTATTTAAAAAAATAATAATAATACCCTGTTATAACAATAATTTCCCTCTAAGAGGGATAAATAAAGTATATTTCATTTCATTTCTTTATTTCAACAAATGCAGTGTGATCAATAAACAAAAATGTAACAGGATTTCGGTTTCCTCAGATGGAAACTTAATAACACAGATCCTCTATCCTCATAAAATCAATTAAAGTTAATGTTACAGCAATTCCAGGTGGAGAGATGAACTTTAACCCCTTACCATTATGAGCATACTATCATCCCAGTGTAACATTACTCTTGGGGAATTGTTTTAACCCCAAGAGGGCATTATCACAGTCAGTGTGTACTCTTTGGACTTTCTTAACTAGACTGCACAGTGACATCAACATAAAACCTAGGTTAGGTAAGTGAACTATGCTACATCACTGTGAATTCTGGAGATTTTCTTTTCCTTGTTCTGCCCTGAAGCAAACATAACAGGGGAAGGTGTCTAAATGGTGAAATTTCTGTATTGATCCAGTGTGGAGTCAAGAAGACATTTAATGGGACTTCCCCTCCCCCGGTTACAGCCCAGATTCCCCTGATGCTGTCTCAGCCGGCCTCACAGTCAATTGACAGATGTCACTGTCCAGCTGAAAAGGTACAATCAATTCCTTCCAACAAGGGTCTCTAATTGAGTGAGTGTAATGGCTATTGTAACTGAGCCAGTACTGATTTGACACAGCATGTACTCCATCTTTTATGGGACCTAAACAACCTATTAAAAGACATTTATAACCAAAAAGTATTTTCCTTGGAAGCCAACCAAAGGCAGTGCAGCCAGAATCTATTAACACAAACACAGGTGTTATTGAACTCTGAATAGTGAGTAGAATTTTTCAAAAGGAGTCTTTATTTGGCAAATATTTGCACCTAAAAGCAAACTGAGATCCTGAAGCTTGAAGTTTCCTTTGAGAAGAGGGGATGTTACATCTTTTACATGTCCTGGTCGCATTTAAACCAGAAAAAAAGGCATTATTCCTTGTGCTAGAATACATCTTTGAAATATGTATTTGTTGGAAGCTTGATTATTTCATTTTGAAGCATCTTACAAAAACTACCTGTCACTGCACTTATAAAGTGTCTCTAAAGGTTTGTCTATAACACAGGACGGTGCTGGTCTGCCAAGCTCTGTTGGACTACCTGAACAAAAAGGGGATGAAGGAGACAAGGTAGAGGCAACACTTTTATGATGTTGATGCATACGTGAGTTTGGTCTTTATTTAAGAAGAAAATTCTGTCATTAAATGTTTGAAATGGGGAAAAAAATACAATTGAATGAATGCTGTGAATAGGTGGACAGCATGACATCCAGCATCACCATGACTCATTCTGTAGTTTTGCTTTGGATTTTTTGTTCAAAGTAATGTCATTTTTATATTTCCCTTCACAGCTGTATTATGTTTTTGTGAGTAGTGCTACTAGTTTTAAAGAACTTCTGCACTGTATGAATGCAATTTTTATCTTGGACAAATGTATATTTCAGTATTAGAGGAAAAGGATACATTTCTCTAGCTGGCAGACAGCAAATGTCAGTGCTGTATTGTCTGGCGAAGTTTCATGTTTTTTTGTCAAGGTCCTTCAGCAGAGCTACCGTGCAATTACCGTCACAAGGTGGATTTTCTCCCCACTCACTCACAACAAATGTGATTTGGGAAATCATACATATGTACAACCACTGGAAAACAGGTGGAATTTTAAAAGACAAGGTCTCTTTCTTCATGACAGCTCAATAGACATGTTGGATTGTAAAGTGTAAATGCCCACTTACTGAAAATTGTGGGTATTGTATCAGCTGGAGGACAAGACAAATGAGGGAGTCATCAAATACCCAGACAGAAATTGTCATTTTTTTCCAAGGCGAATCACATTGTTTGGAGGATCAAATCCACTTTTTGGCTGATTGTGCAAGGTTAAAGAAGAGGAGAGGGGAGAAAGCATCAAACTATGGAATTCATAGCCGAACAGGTGACAATACAGTCTGGCTGATAAGACCAGATGGCTTTTAGGGTCAGTCTCATAATTACCATGATGTGGCTGAGGGATTAAGATATGTTAGGATGGCTACTTTGGTGTCTGGAAACCATTCCTAAAAAGGCACAAAAGAAGCATGCAAGCATTAAACCATTCATACCTGCAGAACCCATCCTTTTATCTCTCTTCTTTATTTATTTTTTTAGCTTGCAGCACCCATCTTTTACTTTCTTTTTTTTTTCTCCAAGTTTTCCTGTTTTTTGTTGATTTTGTTACTTCCGATTCTCTCAGCATTTTAGACTGCTTTCCTTCATGTAGAGTATGATTAACCTTAAATTACAGACACATGACAATATGCCATAATGTTTTCTGATTATTAGAACTATCCCACAGTATCCATACAGTTATAATACAGGTATGATATATAATATTGTAAATCACTGCTTCAGTTTGACACTTCATATTTTCAGGTTACATTTCCTACCCTTGAAACAGACATTTATCTTCATATTATTACATTAACTACATGTTTGATAACAGATTTTGCTAATTAGATTTGTACATATGTTATAATTGCCTTTAATGATTCTTAATTGACATAGAGGAGATAAGCTCTCAAGCTGTAATATGTCTGTGTATGTGCAGATACAGTGCTGGTCATAAATTACTAGCCGTAATTTGATATTTGTTGGACTAGCATGTATCAGCCAGTAGGTATCATGTGCAGCATGCACTGTGGCATGTTGTCAGTGTCTATGGCTTTTTGCAAATAGCAACAAGTTCTCATACTGAATGACAGAATGGGTTAACTGCCAATAACTATTAAAACCTTAAGTTTTTGCATCACTTGCAAAAGTAAAGTCGGAAATTTTGTTGGGACAGTGGTTATTAAAGAAAAATGGGTAGATTCATTGGAAGATTTGATATTTTTAAATTTATTCTGTTGTATTTACTCATTATATGATTTATGTATATTTGTTTTTTTAAAGGTACTTGTGCGTAGTTAGTGTCTCACATGCCAAAGCACTCTCAGTTTGGTGACCAGGAAAGGAATGACTGAGGGAACAAGCAAACAGCGACTCTGAAAATGGAACAAAATATGTTGAAAAGATTCACTAACTAAACCAACTCAATCCTGAAAAAAATCATAGTAATGTGATTGCAGATTCTTGAAGACTGTTATTTACTTTGTCACCACATTTTTTTAGCCAAAGAGCATCTGTGTTGTATCATGGTCCATGGAGCATGTGGCATAGTACATGTTGCAATGTCACAGCATGGAACTACTGACTGCTGGGTTAGTTTAAATTTAATATTGTGATATAATTTAGAATAAACCCTGGGACCATCAAGCTTACACTCCTTTTTTGCAGTGGTTGTAAAGATTTGGAGCAAGTCCTAACCCTTAAATAAACAACAACAGCAGCAACATTAAAAAGAAACAAAATATATATATATAATATGCAGCAATATGACAGGGGTACGTAGGATTGGGAAAATGTAGCAGATGGAACTAATGTTTTAAAAGGCATTTTCATGTATGAAAACTGTCAGCAGACAGTATGATGCCCAACTAATTAAAAAGACATCTTGAAACATAACATCCCCTTCATGTCAGTAAGCCACTCCAGTTTTTCAAGATGAATCTTTTAAGATGAAAGATGAAAACCTACTTGGTTACCACAGACAGGAAATACAGCTAGATAGAAATGCATATTAGTCTTGAACTTGAGGAGATTATGAATGATGTTAAACTGGCCCATCTCAGTGACATTTGGAAATTTGAATGAAGTAAATCTCCTCCATGGATCCAATTGTTCCAACCCCATCCATGTCAATCCATTATGATAATTAACAAACGGCCGTTACCTATGGTTATCACCAAGTCAAATCTGGACCCCACCCCACAACCCAAACTGTGACCCAACATAACACAGTAATGATCTTTGTAGGTGGTTTATTTTCAACTGAACTTGTTCTTAACATACTTAATATAGCTTGCGTCGTATTGCACTGAATCATAAAATCTCTGAAATGTTGCTTTTCATGGTGAAGATTAATTTGACCTTTGCTATTGCATTGCAAAAACAAAGCATCCCTGGCTCTGACCTTGTTTTCCATTCTTGAATCACAAATTCAGTTGCAGAAAAGTCTCTCATAGTTGGTACAATGAGTAGTACAACTATTGTGGTAAAAAAAGTTTGAGAACCACTGTGTTAAACTGTGATTTAAGCATGTTTTCCCGGATCATAGGTCATTCCACTGTCATCAGTATCATCATTTTTTTCTGCAGGCTTCATGTACTATGAGTCAGTGTTTCACATCTGAAATCTAATTTCAAGTCTTCAATTAAAAATCAATATCTTGCACCATTTGCTTACTTACTGAACAACAAAATTCATAGCAAATCCTATTACAGGCTTGAACAACAAATCAATGAAGTTAAGGAAAAACAGGACCAGAGATCACACATTCAAGACTAAGCCCTCTAGGTCCTGCCAATTGATAGCACTTCACCATTAAAGAAAAACATACACGCACTCACATAAAGAGTTTTTTTCTTTTTCTTTTTAATGGTGACATTACTTAAATTGATTTACTGTGTTTGCACAGGTAAATGTGATTTGTTTGCCAGAGGATAAATATTAAAAGAGAGCTGTAGTTAACTTGAGATGAGTGTGTTGACATACTTCATAAGAATAATATATTTCTGTAATCTCTTTTTTTCATTTTGCTGATAACATTCACCTCTAATGTAGGCAGATTTCAGTTACTGACATTGTGCTGTCATTAGTGCTAAAAACAGTTTACTTTCTAATTAACTGTAGCATCACAGCAAAAATGGCAGAATCGGAAATGATTCGTTTCTGCTTTTTCTGCTTTAGCATAACTACAAGGCTTTAAATTGAGATAATAATTCATAATTTTCTAACCTTTTTGAGGTCATTTCTTTTCACCCAGTTTTACTCAGGTGTGTGCCTGCCTCATCTCCTGAGAAATTCATTTTCTTCATTTCAAGCTCCTTTTCCTAAAAGCTGCCTTGTTTTTATCTCCTTCATCCTTTTATCCATGCATAATGTTAGAACTTGTTGCTGCAAGTGCAGACCACACATACATTTTGAATCTGGATAAATTACATAATCTCATTTAAATACTGACTGAACAAATCCTGGTTGGCAGGATAACAAATGACAATTCAAATCAACACTTTAGCAGCCATTGCACAATGGGACTCTAAACTATATAAATCAGTGTTGGAGTTTTAATGAGTCACACAAACTGCACTGGATGTGTTTGATGGACTGTCATGAAACCCCCCACCCCACTACTTTTTGAGCCAGTCAAAAAGTAGACTAACTTTAGCTTGATGAGTTGTGCAAGATGTTATGTCAAAGAAGTGTTTATTATCAGCTATTTTACAGCTAAAACGTTTAAAAGACTCAGCAGCTGGAGCAGGATTATCGTTCGGAACAAGAGCAGGTGATGCTTGAAAACAACAAAATGTCACTGATCACCGAGTAAAAAAGGTCTTCTCGTGGGAGTCACAGATGTTCATGTGCAGGAACCATTGAGAGATACCAGAAGAAGAAGGAGTTTATTTAGAGCCATCTGTAGATTTCATCAGAAATTTCACGCTTTGGCACAGTCATGTGCAGTAGCTCCTGTTTCTCTTATTCACTCTGACCTTTTTTTGACATTGTTCTGGAGCCAGATTATAATAGCAGTTCACTCCTGTTAATTCATATTGATCCCTGAATTTAGAGTGGCGCTCCACTGACTATAAAACTGTTTTTTACTCTTTTAGAAATACATTAAAAGGGGTTAAAAATGCTGTTCATAAGGTAGGCTCATGAGACATTCAATTACCAACAGGAGGATCTCATTTTTGCGTAAGATTACAAAAAAGTCAGAGTATACTTACTAACAATTTAGCTTGACTTTGTAGAGATTAATCAAAGACATCTGGGCAGTTTAGAGCATTTAAAACAACCATAATGAGAACTGCAGGCCAATCATTGTGACCTACACAGAGGGCTTCTCGAGAAAAGTGTGAGGGGATTACTCTAGCTGTGTTACTCCAACGGAAAGTACTATCCCGCATTACAGTGAGAGTTTGATGGAGGATTCTAATGCACTGCAAAGGGATTAAACCGCAATGATTAATCCAGAATCCCTCAGGAAATTAGACAGATAAGTAGTGGGTTATAAGAATGCAGCTTACTTGAAAGGAAATCCATTTTCTTTGGCCTTGCACATAAACCCTGGTATTACTAGATTTATAGCTCCTGCATGTACATGCAAACAAAAAAAAAAAAAGAGAGAGACATAAAAAAAATCAAAATATGAAATTAAAACTTCCCTTAATTTGTTTTTTTTGCACCATTTGTGGCTCCTACTCTCCTGTACCCTCAAATTCAATTCCCCCCCATTGTGCTGCCAAAATTAATTACTATATCATTTTAGTCAAGATATTTTATTATGTCCGTGAATTTTGAATAGCTGTCAAAATCTTCTATTGTTCTTATTATATTCATCAGCGTAGAAATATTATTAGCTTCTCTAAAATGGTTCTGTCAGATGCTGAAGAGAGTGAAAATATGAATGAAGACTACCAATACCATATGCTTTTACAGGTTTCTGTTCCTATAAATGATTGTCTCAATTGTGAGTTTCTATTATTTCATTCAAATTCTTAATATGTAATATTTTATTATTACAGAAAACTTTATGTATCAAATTCTTAGTGTAAATACTAACAGTAGACTACCAATGTTGTTTAAAACAAGGGGTAGAATAATGGGTTAAAACAGTGTTTTTCAACTTTTTTTGAACCAAGGTACACGGTTTTCATTGAAAATAATCACAAGGGACACCACAAACCGAAAATGTTAAGAAATAAAACTCTGTAGCCTATATTAACAATATAAAGTCATTCTTGTCAAAGTGTCTTGAATAAGAATCAATTATTATTTAACATATTATTTGCACATAATTTGTACATTTAAAAAAAATGTTTTTTTAGACCATTTTGGTGAAATTGAATAATTTCCCATGCCACACCTGACAATCTCTCACAGCATACTTGTGTGCTACGTGGTTGAAAAACACTGGGTTAAAATATGACTAATAAAAATGCGATCATGAATAAGCATTGTATTTTAACTTAAATTCTAGTTCGAATAAAATGTTTTCACAGGCAGCAAATTATATTCTCTCTTATAATGTTGACAGTTCCTTGTTATTCTTTTTTTGTTCTGTGATGCCTACAAAGCTATATCCTTAAGAAAATAATATATCTCTTCTTTACTTTTTAAAAACAATGCAGCTAGTAAGAGAATTACAGCTAACCTTTCTAAGAGTTGTTTAGAAATAGCATCCTGACCTGCAGCTGCTGAGCCACTGTGTCAGTAACAACATTTGGAACAGCTGTAGCAGTAAGACCACTCATGAAATGACAAGCCTTCATGAAGCTATTCACTAATGTGTGAACGAGAGACCTTTCACTAACTGTTGTCTGCGTTGTTTTTCATCACAGGGGGACACGGGGGACGCTGGGCCTCAAGGAAACCCAGGACTGGAGGTGAGTCAATCAATATGCACCATGAAAACCAAAACGGGCAACTGACATGGGGTCAGTTGAAAACTTATTTTTTAAAGATTTTTTCTTTCAAATAAATGTTTTAGTGAAACATAAATTTTTCTTGACAGCATGGTTTAAAGATGCATTAAATAACCGGTGGTTCTTTTGGTTAATCGATTTATGAAATCTGCTACTGTCTCTTTCTGTCTGAGCTGACTTTCTAACATTATTGTAAGGATTCGTTGTGACCCTATCACCGCACCACAGAAAACAAAGTAACATATAAATCAAATTTGCCCAACAAGTGAGTGCCTGGTTGGCGCGCAGTGGACGGTACCACTACAGAGACACATATTTAATTCCAAGCACTGCCGTTTCTGGCTTGGCCACGTGCCCTGCTGCTGGACATAGTTGGCTGGTGTCCTGGGTGAATGCCAGTAAGGAATCATGTCCTCATCACTGCAATAGCAACTTCTGAGATGTTTGAGGGGGGTCTGATTCTGAGTGTGAACAATGCTCCTAATGCCCAGTTGTTGAAGCTTGGTGCTGCTGTTTGGAAAATAAATGACTTGAAGACTGATGCATGATGAAATGTATGCATACTTTAGAAAACATATTTGTATAGATCAAGAGATCTTTAATGAGGACAATTTTCTCAATATTGCTGTCTAAATCCTGGATTTTTATGCTTTTCTCTGGTTTTTTTTCTACTTACTTATCAGTGTTTTTGTATCTCAGGTGGCCATCTGAAGTACAAATACTTTTTTACCTTACTTAAGTAGAAATTTTGGGTATCAATACTTTACTACAGTAATTATTTTTCAGCCGACTTTTTACTTCTACTCCTTACATTTAAAAAAAACAACAACTTGTTATTCAGATTTATTTTGGCTTGTTTTTGTTCTGACTTGTCATAGTTCAATAACAAGAAAAAAAACAATACAGATAAATTGCACCATCCGGAAAGAGTGAATTTGATTGTGGTTTGATGAGAAGTATAAGCATATACTATTCCAACACCCTATTGGTTTGTCCGCAATCCATCGTACCTGCGCATGACAGGAGTCACGTCACAGTCCAGCGAGGAAATAGCAGACATATGTAGCCTAGTACAAAGATGTCCATGGCAGAGACTCAAGAGAACAGGTAGACTATAGCATCCAACATTTTTCAACATTTCAACTATAGGCCTCTGTGTCATGGCATAAGTTTTTGTCCTTAATGGCATTTTTTTTCATACATTACTTTTACATTTATACTTACAGAAGTTTTGATAACCACTACTTTTACACTTTTACTTGAGTAAAAAGCTTAAGTTGATATTTCAACTTCTACAGAAGTCTCTTTAAACCCTGAGTAACCCTACCTGAGTAATTGAATGCCAATACTTTTGACAACTCTGATGGTCATATTAATTTACTTGAGTGAGGCAGTCAAGGTCTCATAACCAACAACAACCACTTGTGGTAATGCCAATGCAAAAGTGTTGAATCTATGTTTTAAACTGAGAAGGTCCTACAGAGTTTTCATGTGGTGGAGATAGAGGACATGGGATTGTGATTCTATCCTTAAAGAAATGCAGAAAATACCCACACACATACAGTATATTTTAATGCATGCAAGGAATCGATTGTGTTGTAGATTGTTGCAGAAGCTGTTTCGGCTCTGGCAGTAAATAGGATTATTCCTGGATGTGAAAGATGGCTTAATCCTGGGCCTGTTGCCATTGAAGATGTTAAGCTCAACGTGGGGTGATTTACAGTATTTGCTCACAAACCTTGATGTGTGGAATATGGAATAAGTCTTAATGGTATAGCTTCCTCCACTTGTGCTCACTGAGAAGGAGCCAGAAAAAAGCTGTTTTGTTGCACAACAGTGCACAAGAATAGTCTGGTGCAGTAGCAATGGTATTGATGCTAGTTAACAGCAGCATGCTGCATTGCATTTCCTAGATATGCTCAACTTCTCCTCATTAATGTTTGATTGTTTTTGTTTATCCTCTTAAGATTGTTTTTAAACTAATTTACTGTGATTTTGTGGCAGAGTGTTTGTGTGAGTATTGTGATACATATTTGGCCAAATCACATGTTTTCACACACTTTCAGTAGTCTTAATGTGAGAGTAACAATTTCCTGCACCTGTCGATTTTATAAGAGTAGTGATATGGTTGCCCTTGGACACTGCAATACAGCAGCTTGTTTGAGCTTTATGGGCCAGCCGGGGTCATTAAACTGTGTAGGTTACATTCTAATAACAGAGCCAACGAGTTCCAAGTCATCTCACACATTTCTGGCAGAGTATATGGAAAGCAGACTGAGTAAGCCTCAAACAGCTTATTTACTGGCTTCATACGATCTCACACGTTGTATACTTTGATGAGGCTGAAAGACTGCAGTGAGATCACTGGCAAACAACACTGTATGAAATGTGTTATTTGGGTGTGTTTTTCTGTCGTTGCTGAAATCCGAGAGACCAGTTCCTTTTAAGTTCATATGAAGTTGACTTTGGGATTCAATTTTGTAACATCAAAGAAAGAAGATCTGAAATTTCTGGATATTCCCATCCCATCTGGCACAATTAGTTGCAATTAAGAAAATTATGTGTTGTTGTGTTTTGTCATCCCTGCATGCTGAAAACATTTTTAAACATACGTGAGTTCAAGCTAACATTTAATTAGTCGTGTAACAGCACATCAATCTGGATTGATACGCCACTTCGATGATCAATAAGCCAATAGCATCTCCCCAAATTCAAAACATTGATTATATGTAACAGTAATCCTTTGTAAAATGCAGAATGTAACAAAATCAAAGGTCAGAGGTCAAATTTTGTCATGAAAAACTGCTTTTCTATTGACATCTAATCACTTTATCAAAATAACTGTTGTGCTTATTTTCTCTTAGAATGAGCAATTTATATCTACTTTCTATGGGTCCGCATACATGACAGCTGCCATTTTTTTATTTCCATTTTTTATGTAGGGCATACATTTATAGTCAGTATAAACTATGGCTATATATATATATATACATATATATGTATATATATATTTTTCCTCATTGACATCGTATTTTCTATGAAGAGCGCCAAACTTTTAAAAGGTTAAGGATTTTTTGAACAACTGTATTTCCTCTTAATCCTGTCTGACATATTGTACACTGGGTACAAGAGTAAAAAAAAAAAGAAGAAAAAATTCAAGTACTAACTTTTCAAGGGTCCTTTCTTGGCCTTTTAACTTTCAATCTTGTCATTGCAGGGGGAACTTGGATCAGAAGGGCAAAAGGGAATCGATGGAGAAAAGGTAAGTACTAGTATCTCTAGCAGACATATATTCCATACATAGCACATCAACCCGATCTAGTTTCGTCAGGGAATCAATTCTTATAGGCTTTTCATTTTCTGTGTGATTCCCTGGAGGAAGGAGCAAGGCAGAATTTTTATGTGGGGCTGTTTTCAGGCACCTGTCATATCTGTTGAAGGAGATCTAACAGTGTTCTACTGTAGCCCGCAATGTCCTTCTGCAGTGGAGTTAATTGATATGTACTGTATGCTGCCTGGCATACTAATGGACTAAGCTAATTTTTAGAATTCCTGTAAGCTCATTTCCATGTCATTTCAGGTCATTCTTTATTGCATGCACTTAAATCTTGCTGCTGTGATTAAACTAATGTACAGTGGTGCTTGAAGGTTTGTGAACCTTTTTAGGATTTTCAATATGTCTGCATAAATCTGGCCTAATTTCAGATTTTCACAGAAGTTTTAAAAGTGGATAAAGATTATTCAGTTAAGTAAAAGGAGGAAATGTTTTAGGTCATTTATTTAATGAAGAAAATGATCTGACGTTAAACTTCTATGTGATAAAATATGTGAACCTTTGTAATTAGGAGGTAATTGGAAGGTGAAGTCTGGGTCAGGTGGTTTTAGTCAGTGTTAGTTTTTGCTCTTCTGCCAGCTGGAGTTTTGCTAAAGCTTATGCAGACAAACTAAACTGCTGTTATAAAAATGTTTTATGACTAGATATGACCAATGAAGAACTTTTTAGTTTGAATGAAAAAATATTGTATTTATAATTATAAAGGAGTCCTGCATTCCAATATACAGACTATATCAATTTGTGAAACAATTTGCTGGTCGTGATCACTGTTTGAGCCTGCTTTGCAACATCGGGGTGAGGATGGATTTATTATACCATTCTTTAGTAAAATGGCAAGACATGTCTGGGAACTAAATCACAAGAGAAAGTGGGGTCATGTTTCAAGAGCACTCCATAAGCACACATGTCCTTCTGTTAGAGATTGCCAGAATGAAGTCACTGTTTTGAAATGACTGAATCAAAGCCCTGGCCTTAATCTGATAGAGAATGTTGTTGAAACATTTATAGCGATCATTTCATGGTAAAAAAAAATAATCTACCAACAATGAAGCTATTTTGTTGGGTGAAATTTTTAAAGATTTCCTCCAAGTTGATGTACAGGACTGATCAAGAGTAAATAGAAACATTGAAGTTGCAGTTATTGCTGCAGGAGTTTGCCATACCTGATGCTGAGTGAAAGGTTTTGCCTACTTTCACCATTTACATATAATATTGGTCGGATTTATTTCGAGTAGGTTGTCTTCATCTTCTTAGGGGACTTGGAAAAACTTTGCAAATTTACAAGCATCACTGTGTAATATGGCAAAACAAAGTTCTAGTAAATTATCTTTTAGAATACAAATGCAAAATTGATTTTATTTTGATGTAATTTAGACACAACAAAATGTATACCTTTGAGTATTAGTTAAATTGAATCTTTGTAGATGTACTAGAAGACTTGTAGTACTTTGATTTAGTGATTTGTGTAATTTCATCACCCTGTAATTTGAGAAAACACTATCGCAGAAAAATTGAGAAAAGACAAAAAAAAAAAAAAGAAATCAGCCTCCACACAGGAAGAAGAAAAATAAACCAGCAACAAAACATATACCCATCAGTCCCAACTCTACAATACTTGCCCAGTACTGTGCAGATCCTCCTTGCATGAGGAATAGAGCTCTGACCCATCGGGGCATGGACTATGGACCTCTTTGGCTGGCAGCAGGATGTTGGCAGCAGGTCCTTTTGGTCCTGTGGGTTTGGGGGGTGAGGGGGGAGTCAGATCTCTTTGTCCTGCTAGGAAAGGCTGCTGCAGTCAGGGAATGCCGTTGCCATGGGGATGAGCACTGGCCCTGCAATATTGCTCCTGGTGGAACGCTGCATTGCAACGAAGTTATCAATGTAACTCACGTCAACCTTAGTGTGACAGCTAATCAATTTAAATGATGTTGCAGTGATTGTTTTACTGAAATTATCCAGTAGAAATGGACTTTGTTTGCTTAATTTTCAACAGGTTTTCTTACCAGATCTCAAAATGCACCATTTGTTTATTTTTGATAGGCTTCCTGCTTAAAATAACAGAATAACATGAATGTAATACTAGATGTCATGCAGTGATTGTAAGCATTATACACTAGTAAAAGTCTAGTTATTGCTCTAATTACTGCGGATGATTAAGAAATACTGATGGCTTACCGCTACTGTTCTTCCCGAATACACGATTAATCAAATGGATAGACTAATCATCTCTGACAGGATAGATTTTCTACTTGTTGATTACAAGCTTTCTTTTCTTATCAGTCTCCATCTGTTTTTCCCAGCATTAGCTTGAGAAGTGTACCCCAGATAAAAGTAATTGCAAATGAGCAGAAAACCAATTAAGGTGTGTGGGGGGTGAACAGACAAGAGTGTAAACTCAAGCATTAGTTTGTCCCTCCACAAACAGCATGGGTCCCTTTGTTTTAAAACAAGTAGCCACTGACATCTTGAAAAGCCAGTTTACGTCATGTGATTATTTGCATATGAATGCCATAATCAAGTTTATTTACATCAGAATCTGAAGGAGACTAAGACCACCTAACTGGAAATTAACTCCATTCACATCAAAAGCTGACTGATTTGTAGTCATAACATCACACAAACTGTAATGGAAAGCTGTAAACGAATGTACACGACTCCTTGGATCATGCACAGTGTTTACTGATTGCTACTTGTGCCTTCAGCACTCAGCAGTAGAGAGTGACATTGCTCTTCACTCGCTGGTTGTGGGCTCCACTTGTCTTGATATCAGTGATATGAAAACTGGAAACAGCTGGAAGCAGGTTCTCTGTGGAGAGACTGAGACAGTTATCAGGTATAACAGCTGCTCAGAAATGCTCAAAATCAGTTTTTTAAACCCAGTTCATTCTGAGAAGGAAAGGGTCCGCCCTATGGACGGAAATCAAAACAACCTAGATGATTACATGTTTGTCACCAACTAGGGTGGTCATCTTGTTCATATTGATAGTAGGTTCTGTTTTTTTAGGTTTATATGTCTAGGAGTTGTCTTGAAAGTGTGTTGAGCTACTTCATTTACAGATTTGGACCAAGTTTCTGAAAGCTGCCTTGTTTTCTTCCCCTCTGTGTGTGGCAGGCAAACAAGAGAAGAGACCTCATACAGAATTCAACTAGTTAGAAATGTAGAAAGGGGTGATTACATGTTTCACCAATATCTTGCTACCATGAGCTGAATATGAAGTAGGAGAAAGAGCATGAGCATAGTTTTGGAAAGAAAAAATATGTTTGTCTTGAGAAGTTACTCTAATTTAATCTCTGTTGGGCTCTCCTTTGTAAGGCAGTACGAGGCTGGGATTCATTTTGCTGTGCTCTGATTCACTGAGTCATCTGAAACAAAGAAAAGTCAGTAAATGATTGCCTCAATCTGGTGTTGTTTGTCCAACATTTCAGATATCCATTATAGATAACAATAAGATGATCTATAACATATTTAGCCCAACACAAATACAGCTGCTCTGGTTAGATCGGGAGAGATACCTGTCGTATCTTGTTGGCCAAGCAAACAAATCACTCAATACATTCAAAAAGCTGACATGTGGTAGATCTATATTTGTGCTCAGGAACAAAGATGGCAGAGCCTCACAGCTCAACAGATTCATTTTAGTAACCTGGGAATGGCAGCAGATGCATCCTGATGAGGGCGGTCAAAGTGAAGCAGAACAGTGAAGGTGTGGCCCATCAGCCAAGCCGGTAAACTCTAAAACTATGTGTGGAATCCATTAGCATCCTTCTCGGATAGATGCAGTTTTGTAAAACCACTTTTACAGAAAAATGCTACTTTCTTAACTTCTATATGTGATGACGACAGTGTTTATGATAATGATGATGATAAGAATGTACAAAAATGTTAGGAGCTGGTCCAATACTAATAGTTGCAAAAATTATTTTTAAATTAATGTGCTTGTTCTGATTCCAGGCCAAGAAAACAGATTTAGCTGATAAAATTACCTCCACTCTGTCTGCAGCAGGTGTCCTCAGCTGTTAAAAAAGCATTTTCTTCCAGAAATTAAGCTTTGATGGGATTTCCTGGCCTACTGGGATGGCAGTAGTATTCCCAGACAAACTAGTTTCTGCAGACATGATTGTCTGCCGGGCATAGTGTACAGACAGGAGTGATTTCATCTATTTGAAACAAAAATTGCCTTACTGTTAGTGTAAAGACAATCCCAGCCCAAAGCACCATTCACTTACCGCTATGTATAATTAACAATACAATCAGTAGATATTTACAAATAGAAAACGTATCATTTCTGAAAATGTAATGGGTGGTCACATGTCCAAACCATATGTGCCATAAACTTAACAGATAATGGAACAGATAGAGTTAAAAAAAACACTATGACCAAGTTTTCTTTTGCAAATAAAGACACATCCAGTAGATGTAAAAAGGTAAAGAGCAAAGCAAGTTGCAAAGACAACTTGCCGATGCAAGGTTAAAAGTGAAACCTAACTTTGCTGTGGAGCCCCGCCTCATCTACTTCAGAATCACTGCATTGCCTAGTCACAAGCAACTCTTAAAATCGTCTTTCATTAACTCTACCTCTTTCTGAAAAACACAAATGTAGATTGTTGCCTGCTTCTTGATTGGATTAGCATCAAACAGCAGCAGGAGGATCAATACTGTCCCCAGATTCAAAGAGGTTCTGTGTGCATTTTATGCAGCAGGTACAGCAGTGGTAATTTGATTTATTATTTATATTTTTGGACTTGCCATTGTGCTTCCACTTAGCCAAACTAAATGCTTTTCTGCCTAAGAAACAGCTGAGCTGCCACACTTAGTTACATTTCACAGAGTGAAATCATTTGAACTGAAGCAGCCATGTTCAGAATAAATCCAGCACTCCAGAGGTGCCCAAGTATTTTTTCATTAAAAGTCCAAATGTTGCTTCCTTACTGTATCAAGTTCATCACTACAGAAAGATTTCAGTTTTGATCTAGAAATAGTATATTCAGCTTGAACTCCACTGCAGTAAATAAAAAATAAGGAAGGGGATAGTCAGCTTCCTAATAAAATTCATTACATTCAAGCCTGTAAGTTACTGCGGATATTTCTGTTGGCTCAGATTGCATTTCACACATTTAGACTGGAACCACTTTCTTGGCTTCTTAGAAACCTTAGTCACCTGTTGCATTGCTGTAACTCAAAATCTGACCAGAAAACTTTAAAAAGATCTGAATTTTCTTGTCAAATATTTGTTTGTTGGAATCATTAATTGCTAAATTTAGTGTTGTCTCAGAAAGGAATTCAGACACTGGTTTCAGCTGTTAATTTAAATCTTTATGATACATTTTGGTGTGCTTTCATCTATCCTTTTTTAAAAATCTGTTGAAAGTATTCCCACTATTGAAATTACGGTATAAATCATGCCGTGATTGACTGTTCGCAATTAGATTTTTCTGCTGCTGTGCTTTTTGTGCAAATTTTTTAAATTCTAGACCTAACCCTGTATTGGATTTAAATCAACATGATGGCATAACACTATAATAAAAATAATTTAAAAAAAAGATATGTAACCATTCCTTGTGACTCATCAGTGAGATCAAGTAGGGCCACGATTAATTGGTTAAAACCAGCATCCTCTGTGTATCCATAAATGAGTGGATGAAGTTGACACTCATTGACTCAATAAGACCATGTCTTAATCACTTACGGTAATCAGCTCTATGAGACTTGAGTTTCCCAAAGACGGAAAGTGGATGTTCTCTAGCACTGAACAGGTAGATGAGATCAAATCAAATCATATCTGATTTGTATAGCACTTCTCATACAACTGAGGAGCACAAAGTGCTTTACACAACAGCTAAATACCAAACCAAAACAATTTCAACAACAAAATCAAAAATTAAAGATGAGCCCTCACATACCCAATCATACAACCCAGCCAAATAAAAAACACACACCCAGTCACTATCGCACACACCTCACACAGGTAAAGGACACAAAAGCTTCAAGTCAAATTGTCTTTCTGGGTTTTATTATGAAACTGACCAATCATGAGTGCAGTGGTATAATCCAGGGTATACGCGGGTATAAGGACTATACCTACTTGTTTTTCAGTCTGCATTGGGTATATATACTTCTAAACCCCTGTGATGATTCATTTTAATCTGCAAGCCTAATTGTCCATGACCCAGCCTACTCTGCCTCTAACTGGCTAGTACTGACTATCTTCACTGGTTAGATTGGTTTCTTTTAAATTAGGCATGAGGACTGCCTCTACGCCCACAGCCAAAGATGCGGGTACAACTTCAGATGAAGAGTCAAATATAGTGTGTGGGCCCTTCATTATTTCTGGGGGCCACATTAACATGACATTTTGTGACCTTGGGATCATGTGTCATAAATTATATGACAAGCAAATACTCCCAATGGATTTTTGGGGTAAACTAAGTAGAGTCGTCCTACATGTCACTGTTTTTAAAATGGAAGTTTTCTGGGCTATTTTCAAATGGGCAAAAAATTTAGAAAATTTCCTGTCACTTCATTTATTGCACAAAGAATGAAAGTCTCAGCATCATCAGCTGGCTGTGCATTGTTCTTCTTCTATCTAGTACACACCTGATTCATTGTTGTCCTGACTAAGAATGAGACAACTCTGCAATGATGACAAAAATCATATTTTTGTTCATGTCATATGAAGAGAATACAAAGTATCATTGTTCACATCATATCTAAGTAAAACATGTTGTATGAACTGAGAATAAGATCAGCCTCAACACACATGCAGGACATCTTCATGTCTGCAGAGACTTTTTTTAATGCTGTTGATTCAGGTTAGCTTTGTGTCAGTATTTCCCATTTTTAAATAAGAAACCAAAAAATAATTTAATCCAACTTCAACTTCAGTGAACTGTGTTTTTGATAAGTTGAAAAAAAAAGCATCTGGAATAGAGAGAACAACAGAAAAGATGTGTTTGACTGACCCTAGGAAGAAAAGCTGCAACTTTTTGGTGCCGCTAATGGGGATCCTAATAAAAAAATGAAAAGGAAATGTGGAGAAACCAAATCAATTTTGCAAACAAACTTGTTGATAATTTCAACCTATTTACTCTAACCAATCTTGTGTCAGACTCTATTACCCAAACTTTCCTTTTACTTCAATTATCTCATATTCCATTTTTAAAGCTAGTATGTTATTTAAAGCTTCAGTTGACACCTGAGAAACCAGAATTCTGAGTATGAGCATGTGATGTTGTATCGTTTTGCAGGAACACCTCCAGTGGGACAGGGGGGGGCACACTGTGTTATCTTGTGGGTAATTCAAGTTGCATCGGTGGACACAGGATGTTCGGCTGTAGAGTGAAGTGTCAGAGAAAAAGAGTCAAGCAGCGCTGATAGAACTTGATATCTCCTACGCTGGAGGATCTCTGACAGTGTACTGTGATATCCCCACAAAATGGAGCATTGTTTTATTTATTCAGAGTATAATAGACATGCTAATTAGCTATCTTGTCCTGTTCTCAGTGTCAGTATGCCTAGTCTTACACCACAGTGAATGTGGCGATGTATCGCTGAGTAAATGGAAAGTCACAAAAGGCATTTCCTGCTGTAACCTCCCTGGCATTTGTAGGCCGGCACTCAAGATATCCATGTTACTTACAGATCTTGTTCCACAGAGCTTTAAAGATCTGCCATTCAGTGTGACAGCATTTCCCCACAAATACAGCTGATTATTTACTATATCTGAAATTTTTATTTAGCCTCCAATATTAGGGAAAAGCTAGTTTGCGATGAATAAATTGTGTACAATAACTGAAATTCATTCTACCTCTTGTCAGACAAGGGCACTGACCTGCAGCTGGTCTGCTTGGTAAAGGTATAAGTAAACATAATTAGGCTGCATTTGTTCATCCCTACTTCCCTGGGTTTGTTTATGTGCTTGCTTTAGTTGTCTTGTGCTGGGGAGTTGCCAGATTGTCTTATGGCCCCACTGCTTCAGGAATGACAAGACACAGTGGTGTGTGTAATTAGCAGGCAAGTGCGCACAGCTCCCCACAGTGTTCTGACCTCGTGCTGCAGGAACAACTGCCACACAGCCGCCACAAGCCTATCTCCCTCCTTCATCCTACCCTTCCAATGCAACAAAGCCCACAGCTTGCAACAGAGACTAACAATATATATCCATCCCCTGTAGTCTGCTTCCCCTCATGTCATTGTGCACCTGAATTGGACCTACAGGCTCACAACTAAGTCCATTAGATAGAAGCGCAGCATCTAAACAAGGCTCTGGTGTGGAAGGTTGGAGGAAATAAAAAAGCCTTTTCCCCTTAAGGGATCATTAGATGTTTCCCTCTTCAGAGATGAGGCTTTTCTTACTTTCACTTACACAAAACAATTTATGAAATAACATAGAGGTGGTGAGCTGAGACTGTTTGAAACCGTGCAGTTTAGAATGACTGTCCAGTTTCATTTTGACTAACAGTGTCACCAAATTGTAGACGTCCAGCTATTAGAAATCACCGCAAAAGTTTTAAAAATGCAAATTATTTTCCTGTTTTTACAATTTTCACAGTTGTTTTTACGGCGCTCTAACTTTTTTTAAAAAGAAAAAAGGAGAACATATGCTGTAGTTCTTCAAAGATATTTGATATTAGAAAAAAAATGATATAATTCAAAGTATAGGTTGTTTACACCCTAATATGTAGTTCTTGAAATTACATTGTAAAAAAAATACAACATGAAGCATGCATAATGTTTCAGAGATGTAAAGCTATTTGAATTTTAAGAAAAAGTGCCAATAAAATAAACATGATGTCAGAAAATGTTGTTGTTAGTTTTAGTTACAGAAAGCGATGAATCATGTTTTGACTAAGAAAAATCATGACTTAACTTATGGTGTTATTAAAAAATAAATTATTCTTGCTTTATTTCAGCCCCTTTGACATGTATTTCCCAACATATAGGACGCTATTTCTTGTTTTATCTTTTATGAAAATAATTGCATGGTGTAGGACTATATAGTTAGAATAGGATAAAATCAAACCAGTGCAATTTATGATGAAAGAAGCCCTGTGCCTCGGACACTTCCTGCACCCTTTGTACATAAATACCAAATGCATATTGAAGAATTTTATTCCTAGCCAGGCACCATAACAGGATTACCAGGTTTATAGTGACAAACAGTGGATATAAACCTTATAGTTTGCAGTATAGTATAGTATAGTATAATGTATAGTATAATGCAGTAAAAACTGTCAAGACCAATAAAATTGAACACAATAAATTAAAGCTAAAGACATTGAAGTGTTTGTTTTTTCCTGGGGGGAAAAAGGGAATTGATATAGCATGCAGATTTCATCATTCTATTTCAATTCTGTTTGAATTAAAAAGGCAAATTCTTATTCACTATAATGTTCAATGTAAAGTAGGAACTTAATTTAACCTGAGAAATGTAAACGGAAGCAAAGTTTATTCCCTTAAAGTTTTGAGTTTCAGACATTCTTTAACTAGTCATAACTTCTGTGATATTACATTTGTATATACCTACGCCATGTCCCTTAAGTGATGGCTCACTTTTTTAATTGCTCTGGTAGTCTTATGTACATCACTCAAGCTTTTGTGCCGTCAAACGGTGTTTTTCTTTTTTAGTCTTGTCACTGACGGTGCAGTCATCTGAATAAGTGTGCAAGCTCAACTTTTGTCAAAACTTAATTAATCATGACTCATTCCAGTAAAAGTGCTTTGTTGGCTGATATAATCAAAGTTTTTCCCATCAGAAAACATTTTGCAGATTTGCAACAGCAGTTCTTTCACTTGACTGGTAAACAGGATGAGCAGCTATTATTCAGTAACTGGTAAAGAAGTGACTTGTTTGCTGACTGAGCTTTTGTGTGACATGAATTTCTGATAAGGACATGTGCCACTATAAACTAACTCATCATCTGACAAACTTTGTACCAGTTGCATTATTTAGTTTGTATTATGGCTGTTCCCTCTCAGCTCTTTTGTAAACCAACTGCCTGGTGTCCGCAGTCATCAGGAGGAAAGGATGCTTTCCATTTTAAAAACAGCCCTGAAACATTAATAATCATAATACTTAACATTATAATAACTTAAAATTTGATTTTAGACACCACCACAAACACTTTAAAAGACTGCCAGGAAGATACCTATGTTGAAATACAGGCACATTAAAATTGTGTTTCCTCTGCCATAATTAGTCGGTTTTGACTCCTCAGTGTTAGTTTTATACATGTAGCTTACATGTTTTTACAGGCTTAACAAACAGGATTTTAATATCACCAACTTTAAAATAAGCACTGCTGAATTATGTATTCAGTGAACTCTCCATTAGGGCATTACAAGCATTTGGTCAGTGTGTATATGATAGAGAAAAAGCACTGTATGGACTACACTAGAAAAGTTCTATTTATTAACTATTTTCCATTTCACCTTTTCAGATCCCATGCATTGTTACTGACATTTAGGTCTCTGTCTGCAACATTACAGATGTAGAAAATAATGAATGTGATTAATAGAGTTTGTACCAGCTTAAATAAACAAAAAGAAGACAATAAGGACTCGCTGTATGAGGAATAGTTTATTAACCGAAGATTCATTATTAGATTGAGGAGTCTTTTAATAGGGACTTAAATATGGCTTGAGTTTCCTACAGTTCCAGATACAAACTACAACCCTTACATCTCTGGACAGCACTGAAAATTGTTTCTATATCTGATTCTGATTCTTTATGTGTGTGTGTATGTTTACAATATGTTGTTGGGTCCTTTTCATTGTAATGATAAGGTCTAAAAATTCATTTATAAATCAAAACTTTGCAGAAATTAAATCTGAAATAGTTTTCCCCTCTGTTGTCCTTAACTAAGCCCACAGTTCTTTTGATAACTGAGCTGGGAATTTGGATTCCTTTGTGTCAGATTGTCCCCGCAGAGTGGTTAGGTTGTTACTTTAAATAAAGAACTGGGCTCTTATGAGACGGCTACCCTGTAGCTGACAGTGTCTGTAGGCTGAGAGAGCATATTAACTGATGGAATCTGATTAAATAATTTTATAGTAATTTCATTATTCATGCAACTTAAGGAAAAGCTGTTACTGTATGACTATCATTACCTTACAAGTCCTTGTTACCTTTCAAGGCACCGTTTTACACCAGTATTACCATGACTTCTGTTTTCTGAATGGCAGTGTTTAAGACAAGCCTTGCAGGGAATGGGCAATGAATTAGTCACGTCTCTGGTAGCAAGACTTAATGTGATAAGAGTAGGTAATCATCCACTGCAGATATATAATTCACTATTAATGGCCTATCTGACTCTAAATTTAGCCATGACAAATTATTGTATTTCTGAGTCATTTTACAGGCTGCTCACACTCTCCATCTTTCTTATTTACCCCCTAACTTATTTCAAAGAGTTGGTACCACTGGCCCAAATATGTCACACCTAACAAGGCTTGCTGCAAATTTAGCCTGTCAATATGTGTCAGGCCTCATTCATCAGCTATCACTCCTCGTGTGAGATATCCTTTCTGCTTTCACATTTCAACACCGAGAGGCTTGACTTTGCCCGAGTAAGCGTAGTTCAATCCCAACCCGAGGTTTTCTGATTCAAGGTTTAAAAGCAATGACAACCGCAGTCCTTGCTAAACCAAAGTGAAACGGGAATAAACAAGGGAGAGTATTGAGAGGTTGACGCAGTCTAACAAGCTGATCGGGAATCTTCCTGCTCTTTTAAAGACTGGTTGAACTGTCTGCTGAGTATCAACATACTGACATACAGTAACACATGTTGGGTTGTTTTCTATTTAATCAATTTTCAACCCATTACTCTCATTTTAATGCCTGTTGGTCCATAGGGTCCAAAAGGAACCAAAGTGAGTGAGTCTGCGCACAGATGAGGCTGGACATAATGACTGTGTTTGCTTTGGTTTTGCTTCAGGAAGATAATGTGTGTACCCATCAGTTTAAAGTGCTGCTGTAATTGCTCCTCTATACATTGCAAGCTACATGCTACATTGTTTCAATGTTACCTTTTTGATGGTAACATTGAGTAGCTTTTAACCTGGCTGAGTGCATATGTTCCACTCACTGCATTCGTGCATTTGTGGACTCATGTTATGTGTTTATTATGAACATACTGGACAAATCCCTTATCTTGCCCTTTCTAAGCCTACAGCAAAATGGAAACAGCACACTGTTGCCCTCTGGTTTGATGACTGCTTATAGGTGCATGATTCAGAATAAGTTTGACATTTGGTTTTGAATGTAAAAAAAAAAGAAAAAAAGCTAGTAGTTACACAGGTATAGGTAATCATGAGTGGTTTCATGAGCCTGAGGCTCAGGACAAACTGGAAGTGCAGCAGTGAAGTTTGATGCAAAACCATGTTCTAGAGATTAACTCTTGTACCGGTACAGAAAATATTTGTCTTTTTAGATTTTCCTTTTCTTTTCATCCCACTGTGGAAGTCTTTTCCATGAATGAAAAGGAATCTTTCCCTGTAATTAGCTGCCACACCTGCTGCTTTTTTTTTTTTTTTGCGGGGGGGTGGTGGGGGGGTTGTCTTTTGGTAGAACTCACCACGTAATTGTAGGTGCAATGCACTGTCTGCCAGCCTTGAAGTTATAATGAGGTCTGTGTGTTTCTGTGAAGACAACAGAGAATCACTGGCTATTTTATCCTATTTTCCGGATGGAAGGGTGGGGGTGGGCGGGGGGTGGAGAGAACGCTTGTTTGTATTGAAACTGACAGAGGGAGGCAGATTTGGAAGCATAAAATAATGAGTCTTCTCAATATCCCATAGCAGGCATATTTCAGCTGTGACATTCATTTAGACAACAAAATGGATATGAACTACAAGCAGATTTTTTCAACCACATCTGAGGAAAAGGACATAGCCTGTTGTGATGTACTGATTCTCAGCCCAGTACTTTATAGAGTCCTCTTTGGACTATGCTGGCATCAAAATACATCTGCTTCTTTCCTTATTTGACTTTCTGTGGCTCCCTGAATGTCTCCACCACCAAACAATGTTATCATACCTGTTAATGCTGCAGAGCTTTCACATGATATAGTACAGCCGTGTTTATTTTAAGGTATGTTATTTGCAATAGTACTAAGCCACCAGCCAGTTGTCTGGCATGCTTCATTTGGTGGTGTACTGTAAATACCAGTTAATGGTCTTTTATGGCTCTCATGCATGTATTGAAATATTAATGCTTTGCATAATCAATCTTATATTACTCGACCTTCAGGTTTTGTCACAGACATGATGGATGGGTTTTTTTTGTTAGACGTCTAACAGTCAAAAAATATACTGTATAGATTTAGCTGTGCACGCTAATGATGTTATAAAGTGAAGTTATTATCTCCCTTCACAGGGTGATGTTGTTCTGCCTGGAACCCCAGGGCTGCCTGTAAGTTCAAACTCTTTCATTTACATCTCATTATGCTGCCTGAATACAGCATGTAAGGTCCTTTAACAGGAGCTGAAGTGTTGAAATGTGCCCACGAGGGTGAGACCTGAAACAGCTAGGATGAGCTTTGTAAATATCACAGCCTTTTGGTGCAGCGGGTGCTATATACAGAGTTAAAACATCTGGCCCACACTGATGGAAAGTGAGGCACTCAGGTGAGCAGTCTCTGTGACACATTACCATCGCCTGGGAAGGGGTCAAACATGGAGCAGATAGAAAAGGCTCTGTGGGCATTCCTGCTCTGGCCAAAAAGGATTGGGATGAGCAGCCAGGCGGAGAGGAGTGAAGCTCCAAGCCTCGGGATGGGGGTAAAGGGTGACAGGTAGTCACCGACCGTATCCTACATGGGCGAGACATGCACTTATTGCGCCAGTGCCTGTCCCTGCTGACTTCTTGTGGGTGAACTAAATTCGCTCCTTATTGTTTTTTTTTCCCATCCTGGCTGTTTTTGTGCTTGTTGTCTGGTCATGTAAAATCCAGCAGAATGAAAACATACTGTAACCTAGAAACAAAACAATTCTACACATTGACATTAGACATGTCAGCAGACAACAGATATACACTTCAACATATGCTTGCACAGCCACCTCTCTACACATATAATGAATGTGTGGGCACAGATGCATACGAACAAACTCCCAGTGCATTGTGGCCGGGGAGTTGAAGGCTGCTGCAGATTAAAGGTATACTGTGGGTGGGTAGCTAATTATGTGCACATCATGAGGGGATCAGCCTGCCAGTTTAAATCAGCACTGCAGGGATGCAAAAAAACAGAGTCCAACTGCTGCCGGCTTGCCCTTTTTATGTCACCAAAGTGCTTACTATACCCACAGACCTCTGCCACCATTCATTATCTACTCTCAAATGCTAATTTTACATAACAAGCAAAGTTACAAGCCTTCCTTGACAAGCAATCATGGTTTTAGCAAACTTTTTCACATCTACTCTGTAAATTGGCTAGCAAGTGTGAGCTGAAAATGTTGGGAGTAAGTTTTTAAAGTAGTGCTGATGAGCTGTTAGTGGATTTGTTTTGTATTGTTTGTTACCAGAGGTCAAGACTCCACAATAGCAGTCCAGCTGAAGACCATTGTACCGCTGTACATGAATAATTGATTAATTAGCTAAACAAGTGCAGACAGTCTGAGGCGTATTTTATTTAGGGTGTCATGGGTCAGAGCCATTTCTTTTTTTATATACATAGATCTGCAGAATTCTTGTCATTGTCACCAACTTTTTTTTTTTACTTTTCTGTTATTCTAACCCGGCATGAGGCATTTGGCTAACAAGAAATGTCCATTCCCTCAGCTGTCCTCCCCAGAAAAATCCACTGTCTTTGAGTTTTGGATGCCAGTTGAAAGAGGTCGCTTATTATTTGTCTTGAATTTGAAAGCTGAGACGTTGAATGTGGCCTTGTGTTTATCCTAGGGCCTGGAGGGTGGACGACTCTGTCTGCTCTCTCCAAACAGTAGCCAGCAGGGTGTCTGGAGAGTTGTAAGAGTCAGATTATAAGGTCAACCTGCTCAAGGATAATTACCTCATGAAAATTGTGTTGCTTGCCGATAACCGTTGTGAATCATGCATGCCATGTTTTTATACCGTCTGAAGCAGTTTAATTATTCATTTGTTTATTATTTGAATTCTAGGCCAAGAATGAATGTCTCAAAGGAGATCAGGTACTTTACATTTAGTACATTTTGTTCCTATAAGGCATTTGTATATGTTTTTGAGACTATGTTTTTGTGTTCTTGTAAACAAAAATCTTCATTTGCCTTTTTCAGGGCCCCCAAGGTGACAAAGGAGAGAAGGTAACAGAGCAATCCTCACATTTAAGCCTAGAATCTAACATTCACTTGCCGCTCTTTTTTGAACAATGAGCATATGACTTGTTCCCTCTCTCAATCAGGTTCAACTGAGCACCATAAGCATATTTTTGCACATTAACTTCAACTCAGCATATACTTTGATTAACTTGCTAATAGTTTCTTGTCAAGATACTTTGTGGAGTAATGGAAGGAAGCTCAGATCAACTGAGGCTGCAAATTGCCTATTATCCTAAAGGATATTGGAGAAGTCACCTAGAAGTTATTCACATCTTAAAATCGAGACTACTCCCTCCTATCCATCCATGCATTTATAACTAAGCTAATACTTTGTCTCTCATAAGTTCAAATGAGCTTTGTATCTACTGATATGCTGAGAAACATGTGGAAGCAACGTCTGTCTGCATCATTTTTGGAACCCAGTTCACCATGATCGTGTCCTTTCCCCAGGGATCAGCCGGACTGCCAGGTCAGCCAGGGGAATCAGGCAAAGAGGGCAAAAGGGTGAGTAAACAGAGACATTTAACTAGTTGTGTGGCCTGGCGTGTGGGTTCACTGAGTGAGAGGCCTTGGCCTGGAGGAACAGCAGCTGAGTGGCTGTTGTTGTTTTACATGATCCTTTGTGGCAATGGGCCTTAAAAGAAAAAGAAGAGGCCACAGAGGGTGTGCTGTATGACAATTAATGAATGGGATGCATGGTCAAAGGGTCACATACACACACACAGTATGACTGGCAGCACACATGGTTACGTCCCACTGGGTGACTGTGGTGGGCGGTATTAAGTTTCTAAAAGCTTGGTTTGAAATGGACACAATGTCAGTGACTCCCGACTCAACTGATATGTTATACCATATTTATTCATTCATCACCTCTGAATGTAATAACTGTATTTAGGAATACAAGTGTCAGGATTTGTTATGTGATGTGTTCATTTAAAAGTTTGGTGCAATATTAATTTACAAAGGATTCTCTTTAAAACTTAGGCTGTGTGGAAACATATGGAAAAAAATGTGGGAAATTCCATTTGATCACACATAATCTAGAGGATTTTAATTCATTCATTGTGATCTGACATTAGTAGAGTAAACACAGAGTTGTGGTGGTCTGAAAATTTCCCCACAGCAAGGATTTTTCTGACATACGTAACAGCTGAAATGTTTCGCTCAAGGATGGGTGGACTGTGTCCTTCTGTGAATTGCTTAATTGACTTGCCTGTGATTAAAAGTGAGCTCTTCATGCTAGTTTTTTCTGTTTATCTTATAGCGAAAGGTCAGAAAGCACAGAGTGAAAAAAAAAGCAAAAGCTCTACTGCTGCAAAATATAAAATATACAACAGGCTGAGCTGTAAGTAGGTCAGGCAAATGTTCTTTCTAGATTAAGCTAAAGGCAAGATGATGCAGCTGTCTCAAGACATGTGGACATGTGTTTGTCAAGAATTCCACCCTTTTCTGTGTATTTCCAGACTTCTTCTAATAGCATTGACAATTTATGGCCTGTCATCAGTTCTGTTTTTGTTTTTTGTTTTTTGTTTTTTTCTCAATGGGTCATTTCCCTGAATGAATGAACTTACAGAATCTATTATGACAGAAGTATTCACAGTCAACAAAAAAGAGCACAGAGACTTGGCGCTGTTGTCTCTCTACCTCATTAGTCGTGGTGTTATTTTAAACCTAACCTGACTAAAGAACTGGCTTGGCGTCATTGTGACTGAGCGTCAGAGGCATCAATTATGGTGTGCACCTTTTTGCTTAAATACATTTTTATGATAATTTTATCCGTCAGAATGGGTCGAGAATAAATAAAATGTGACTGTTTGATGGGACTTCTTGCTTTCTTACTGTGTATCCCCCTATTTTTTAAAATTATTTTTGCTTTTGTTATTTCTTTGAAGATTTCAAAGGTAAAACAGCTACAGGGCATTTAAGTTGCACTTCTAGACTTTGTGCTGTTGTTGCTGCTGAAGACACAGTTCTGATCTATTAATACCCCATCTTTGATGGCTGGCTGACTTCATGGTGACTGTTAATGTGCTAAAGTTTCTGCTTATTCTTAGCTCTAAAAGTCACATGGAGTCCAAGTTGTTGACCAGTGTGTGTTTCTGCAGACTGAAAACCTATTTTAGGAAGGCGGACATGTATCATTATCAGGAGCTAGCTATAGTGGCCAGCTGATACAGCAAGAGACTCTCACCCAATTAGCAATTCTTGACCATGTCTGCAACTTATTGGTTTTACAAAGAGCCATAGCTGCTACATTGCTGCTATACAAATGATGTAGAGTATCTTGATGCAAACGGACCCCTCTACATCCTTCATAGAATAGCCAGGAGTGGAAAGCTTTCACAAAGCCTTAGATTCAAGCTAGACCATCTCTCAAACTGTCCACCTCAATTTATTGTTGAGGAAAATACAACCACTCTAAGCCATCTAGATTTACTTCAAGGAGATGTGGAGGACAATGTAGTAAGGAGAAGAGGAATGATGCCATTTGCGAGGATCCCTCACTGAAGCTTAAAGCAACATATGCAAGAGAGAATATCAAGGGCAGTTACCCAACCCCTTCCGTGACCCTTTGTCTAACATTCACAGAATCTTTATCTTATCTTATTACCTTGAAGGATGACTAGTTAAGCTTGTCAGGGTGACAACCATGAGGAGGAATTTATGGGAGTGTATTCCCACGGTGCACATTCCCATTAATGATAATGTGAATTTCTTGGTTCTGTTTAATATGGATGAGACTGGCACAGAATGGTGGCCAAGGAGTAGGACTTTGGGATTCAGGGGCACATTACAGCCAATCAGTGACGAAGATTGGGAGTACCAGTAAAAATGATACGTCCCCTTGCTGACTATGGTGTGCTGAAATATTCATCACATTCAGTAATGATGTGCTTAGCTTTGTGTTGTCATTTTGGGCAGGCTGTGTCCCATACCATTACAGGAGGTGAAAGACATGCATGCTAAACTTTTTCTCGGTTTAGGCATATGGATGCCAAGTATTAAGTTTGATCAAGCAGCATGCAAGATAGAGAGCTGCCTGCCTGACAGAAAAAATGAGCATAACAAAAATCTTGGATGCACACAAACGTTATGTGGATTTGGTACCAGGGAATATTATAAAAGTGACAAATTACATAATTTTGTTTGCTTCATGTAGAGCTGAAACCTACACAGTGCACACTGCTCCATTACCTCAAAACACATGCCACAGCAGGCTATGCTAATTCATGTTGTGCCAAGATTTTCCAGCACAACCAGCTTTAGCAATTGGCACAGGGTCATGGTTGGGTTCAGTGCATACATGGGTTCATCCCCGGGAATGACAGCAGGTTTCTGTGGATAAATAATCACCTTTTACAAGGTAGGTCACTGAGTTTGAATCCTTACATACCAATGCCTTAAGCTTTATTTGTTTGATAAAATGTTATCCGGCAGTGTGTATATGGAAACTGCAATGTTATTTTGCATGGTGGCATGACGGTGCAGATCCTGATATGTTTGAATAATTACATAAGAATTCAAAATATATTTATTGCCATATAGATAGTCTCTGCTGATAAATAATGCACTATTTTCCTTTATGCATTTTGCAGAACATAATTTATGTGAATGCAAAGCATTTGAAATCCTCTTTAATGAGCACAGGGCCTCCTCTGTCAACGTTTTCTGGTCTTGGACAATGCACACAGCTGACTGATGTGCTGCACAGTGCACTTATTAGACATAGCTGTATCAGTGCAGAGATGACGAAACCCCAGAGAGCCCAGAAAGAAAGACAACATTGCTACTGCTCTGTCTACAGATGCGTTCTCTACAAATGAATTATGCAATGGAGATCTTTTGAATGGGTTATTAACTCATTAATACATTTGGATGTAGTTAGCTGGTTGCTTATGTAGATTTTCTTATTCTTAAGAATGTGGAGTTTGTCTGGTTGATAGTGGGTGGTGAGTTGCTGTGTAATAATCAACATGTGGTTGTCTGTAGTGGATGTGATGTGAAGAGGGGATGTGCTTCTTTTGCAAAGAAACTCTTTGCTGCAAAGAAATTCTTTGCAGGAGAAATTTCATCAGGTAAAAGGTGACATTCTCAACTTACTGCTTTCCATTTGACTTCAGTATCTTGTTTGTAGCACAGCTCTGTCTTCCTCATAGAAATATTTGCCTTCACATCTCAGCTGGGGATGTGGGTGGGTGGAATGGTGAGAGTCATGCCTCATATGTCAAGGAGACAATAAAGAACAAAAGTCCTAATAAGGGCGAAAAGGCCTAGATGATATTTGTAGCAAGGCTACACAAAATGAGAAGGGAAAAGCTATTAAATAACTTTTTAAATGAGGGAGGAACCTTTTTTTTTTTAACTAAATATGTCACATCAATGATAGTGAATAAAGAATCCAACCAGATTATTGATGACTATCTAAAGAATATTACAGAGTGGAGCAGTGGGATATGAAAGGACTTTGATTTTACTAACAGGTGATTCATCCTGTATGAATCTGTTCCCTGTCTTCCTGCATTAGAAACCACTGTGGTCACTAATTACAGTGTCCAACAGATTAATTACTCAATTCCAAGTCACTGTGCTTTCACATCAATTGTTCACTTTGAAATTATTCCTAATTGAATGTGAGGTCAATTTTTATGCCGCTTTCTTTTCACAGAAATATTTTTGTCAGTGTAGTTTTTACATAACTGGTGCAAGGCTTTCCTCTAAAAGTGGATTTAATGTATTTGTATCCTGTGACAGCAGCATGGACCACCAGATTACTGTACCTGTTATTTCACCCCAAGCACATTTCAGTGAAGTTGTGAGACCAGTCAGACATACGATCTTTCTGCCGGAAGTCAAATGAAACTAGAGAGCAACACTGGTGTAAACATGATGTCCACAAAGTTGGTTGTTGGTTCACAGGACTGTTTTTAAAAAAAAATAAAAAATTACACCAGCTCATTTCTAAAGGAGTGATGGCTATTGGGAAAATAATAAAGTTTTTCTCTCAAAACTTCGGGTACTGTCGTATCACATTTGTCTGCTGTCATCACTTCAAAAATATTTGATAGCAAGGACCTAAATCAATTCACTTCAGTAATGGTAGTTTAGAAACACTTTGAGTTCTTTTGTGTCAAAAAATCTCAGAATGTAAGTAATAGCAACAACAGCTGCGGGGCTCTTTAAAGTGGCACGGATATTATCTGTCAAAACACTACAAAAACGGCATCTGTCCCGTCTCCGCTTGGTGACTGGACTGGTCCATTTCTCCACAGAAAAGAGGGGTAATTACTGTCTTTTGGAAGTGATAGGTGTTTACATTTTTCATTCATGCCCACAGCTGAATGACTGAGACAGCTGTCTATAAGTCCTGACCAAAAGCGCTGGCATATTTTTCCCATTATTTCCTTTCCTTCACTCTCGATCTGATATGTCTCAAAGGGCATTGGTCCATTGGACGCAAATTGCATGTCCAGTATTCACTCCCACACACAAAAACAACTGCAGTCTTGTGCTTTGTTTATTTTTTAACAAACTATTAACTTTCTCTCAGCACAAGGTTTAACTTGGCACTTTCCTACTGTTTTTCTGGTTCAGATGGCTTTATGTGGGTGCTCTGTGGTCAAACCATTAGTGTCAGATGCTATACAATAACATCCATCTATTTTAAAACTAATACTATGTATCCTCATTGCGCAGTTGATAGCTGTTGTCATTTAACCTAATTTGAAAAAGTATGCCACTCTCAGAAAAGCAAATGCATGCTGTAACTGGAACGTGGCTGACTCTCTTTTGCTGGACAGAGCAAATGTTGTTTTGAGATAATTGAGCCCCCACACTATAGATGACATTCACATCATATCTAATGCACTTGGCTAAGATTCATTTCGATTAGACCTTGTGTCTGCAGGGACAAACGTGCACAGTGACAGTGATAGGGAAGGAGTAATGGCTCAGTTTGTGAGGGCTGAAACATTTGGCAGCGGTTTCTTGCTCCATAGGTGGAGGCACACATGAACTGCAACAGTAGCAGACTGTTGACCTCTACCGGTGCACCTGCAGTGCGAGATTATTAAGTAACGAGTCCCCGGTGAGAATACCAGCCTTCCTGCCAGAAGTTCTCCATGGGAGGCTGCCTCTGATTTGGGTGATACAGTGAATACATCAAATAACATAAGTTTGATTGGAGGCAGGTTGTTCTGATGTCCAGTTCATTATAAAGTATAATGATGAAGTAAATTATTTTCTCTATCTAGGCTTTTTAACCATGATAAGTTGCATTTCCTGAGTAGATTCACATATTGGATAAACAGAATGTTATTTCCTGAGACATTATGACTGAATCGTATCAAAGCTTTGTTTTGGTAATACATACATTGCCATATTTCATGTTCAGTCTGTAGGTTTTCTTTAAGTTTAATTGGAGCCACATTTTCCTACTAAAATGGGTCATTTAATAGCATATTGTTTTTGCACCCATCCAAGAATAATTTCAAGCTGAAATGACCTACTGTTAAATATGTATAGATCTGTCAAATTGTTGCTTTGGTTGAACTGTAAAATAACTGAAACTCAATTGCTTACCACAGTGATGGTGTTCATCTTCAAAGCAGTGTTTAAACACAGCGGCATGATGTAGATATGTAGTTACAGTTTCGGCCTGACCTGCTGAAGCTCAATGACAGAGAAACACAGAGAGAAGAATTTACAGGTCAGCAGGGCTCACAGCTGAGACTTTATGGCAAGATTTACACCCTGTGTGATTTTACAAGCAGGCGGAGGATTCTTTAACCCTTTGTGGAGCTAAAGGGAAACGGTAAGTATTCCCTTTTTTTCTGGCTAGGCTCACGTTGACGAAATTCAGAGAGGCACACTTTTGACACCTGTATTACACCAGAGGTAACGTGTTTGCCCTGTGCACAAGGCAATTAATCTTGTCAATGTCAAGTGCATTGGGAGAGAGGATGAAACAAAGATTTGACCTGATTGGCTATGAAAAGGTCTCTCATTCAAGCCCTGTTGGGAGAGTGGGGGGTTACAGAGGGAAGCGTTTGGCACATGCAAGGACAGATGCACAAAGCTTTGATTTATCTGTCTGACTCCCGTCTCTCCCAGTGCACCACAATTTTGCTACATCCACGGGTGTCCAGAATAAACATGCATTAATTGGCCAATTAATTACAGGGACGAAATACAAGGGGCAAGACTTTCAGAGGGCCACTTTGATTGCACCTTGCTTGCTGGATTTTATGGTAACGGTATATTCATGTTTGTGTGGGTCGACATGTGTGGGTATAGGTGTGAAAAACTGATGTTCAACAAGGGGTAATGTAGGTCAACACATCCTCTGAGCATTACATAGACTTGTTATAGTCGGCCAGAGCATGGTCCTCATTCATGCATGTACAGCCTTACAACTTTTTTCAGGAGATAGTTGACCACATAGTAGGGACGCTGTGGGTCTCTGTTGTTCAGGTGTTCAAATGCATCAGGGCCTGGCACACCCATGGCTTTTGTTTGACACGTCCCCAATAATTTTTAAATGCTGTTTGAATGTCTGTCAGGTCGAAGGTGCACTATTGGAGTGCCTTGTATCAAACAGGGCCAGCTGAAGTGAATTCTCTTGACTCAATGAAGTATGTCAGTGTGTAGGAGGTGACTGGACCCCGTGACTCTACGCTTCCCACCACAGCCTTAGTCATCCAAATAGTGGAATTTCTCTGGCTCCAAGCAGTCTGGAAATGCACAAAGACACACTCCTGACATTGTAGGTCACTCCAAAGAGAAGACGCAGTTTGAAAATGAAAATATCTTTAAAAGGGCATTTTTGATCTTGGATGCTTGGATTGAAGCATGCCCCAAGAAAGCTTGGTCTGTGTCAGCCGCTTCGTTCAAGTCGGTCAAGGGGAGGGAGGAGGACACAGGAAGCCACGAGTTGCTGGGGGAAGGAGGCTTGTTGGGGAGGAGATGTAGCCCTGAATGCTGCAGAGCACAGAGGCGTGGTTGTGGAGGACTGCATCACTTAGAGCACTCTGTAACAGCCTGCCATCCATATTCTGATTCTTCACACTCTCATCCTGCCTTCAACCAATTTAGATACATTCATCTGTGTCCACTTTAATGAAATGTCAGGGAGCAATGCATTGACAGTAGCCTGATATCATACAGATGGTAGTGTGTGGGGGGGACCTTAGTGTAATCTGTCATGCGTGGTGAGTGATATGGAGCATAAGACTTGCTGAGAACTACAGTACTTGGAGAGAGCACCCTGTGGATCTTTGCACAGTGTATTCTCTCTGACCTCAAATATTTGGTTTGTAAAATGAACCAGGGTTTATTCAAAGTAGATTTTCAGCCTCTCCTATTCACTTGTTGGATAATGCATTAATGAAACACTCAGTGTCTGTAAACATAGGATGGGAGCAATCTGCTCTGGATGAATAGTACGGCCAAAAGTCCAGATGAGAATGTGAAAGTGTGAAAGAGCCAAAACTAATAACAGCATCCATTAGGAGATGAAAACATTGAAGAGGCATTGCTGACCCAGTGAGGGGCCAAAGCAATAGGCACCCAGCTTGCATGGAAACATCGCACAGACATCTCGCTGATGGGTGGGAATTGAGTTCATAGTTAAATATAGATTTATCATCACTTCCTTGCCACATAAAGATATAAAATCAGATAATATCAGCAGCTCTCTTTCCTCTTCTTAGGAGTTGTTAAAGTCAATGAGCTCTTAAAAGTCATGGCTGAAGATGTGGTAGAAATGTGGCCATTGTAAAGAGCTGTTTGGAGGCTCCCTTGGGACTTGCATAGCTTAGTTTCCATAGACATTTACTGTCTGCATTTTCTGTGTTTGCATTCGGCTTGAATGTTTGCACACTGTGTGACCATCATGAATTGGAGGTTTGCTAAAATAACTATAATGGTTATTTTACTCAATAATATGCTGTGTTCACTCGCTGCGTACCCCTGTGCTGCCACCTGTGTCCCTTCGTATTGTGTGGCAGCTGAAAAGAGGCGTAATGCGGTATGAGAATTATTGCCATTCTTCCTCACTCTCACACAGCTACTTGCTTCTCATCTATTTTCTTCTTCTCTCATCATTGTAGGCTTTCTGAAAAATCGTCTTTATGGTATTCAGTGCCTAATTGCCAGACTGCCTAATTAGGGATGTTACCCAACACACATCATAGATTCATGCATTGAGGACATCTATCCTCTCTGAGAGAGAACTTACAGTTCCATCATTGGCTATGTCCCCTGCCATGCACAAAATTTGTGATGAAACCAGTTTGCCATCTAGTGGCACTTGTGCAAATAACCATTCAGTCACATGGAGTCTATGATTGAGTCTCTGTGAGGAAAGCCTTCATGGAAAGCTTTAGCCAAAAGACTATAGGTACAATCTTGGCCAGCTGAGCTGTGTCTTAAGTCGGCTGCAGTGTCAGCCATCTCTTTATACATCCCTGAATATTTAGATGGCTGGGAGTTAAAGAGAGCATTGTGTGCCAGTCAGAATGGTGAAAAATGCTAAGCTGCATTTGAGCCCCTGCCAGGCAGCTGTCGGCTTTGCCGTTCTCTTCCTGCCCCGGCTGCTCCTCTTAACCCTCAGTAAACAACTGGAACAAATCCTATTTTATTGAGGCTTTTACCAAGTGCGAGAGATCTCTGCAAGCTCCAGTGCCCAGGCATATTCTGAGCTTGTGCAGTGTCCTAAGATGGCAACCAGCGAGGGAAGTCAGAAGTAGGGAGTTTGCACTGTCTGCCTCTAATTGGATCCTTAATAAGAAGCAGGTGAGGATATGGTCCCTGCAGCATCTTTAGTGATATTTCAACCAAAGGGCATCATCAGTATTTACCTCAGAAGCATTTATGGCAAACTTTACCCCTGAAAATGGGATCAGGGAAGGTTTTGACAACTACATTGAGCAGCACAAATGGTGCAAATATACAGACTACTTGCCCTTCTCACTAACTTGATATTTTAAGACCAATCCCAAGGGTGATTTAAGTTTTTATAAGTTTTTATTAGACTTATACAGTACTTAAGTTGAGTTAAATGTGGTTAAATCTCAAAGAGGATGCTACAGATATTTCTGTATTTTCAAGTACATTCTCTATGCTGTTTTTCCCAGTCTTGCTGAGTCTTACGCTTCATTGTGCAAGTTGTTAAATGAGAAATGAGAACATATATTCAAGGAGAAAGGATGACATTTCAGAATTAATTGCAGAATAAATTAGCTTTTGTGGGGAGAGCTACCAAGTAATTGCCTGTATCTTGTCTGAATCTGGATACAGTGAGTTTTCCAAAAGAACTGTTGGCTTGACCAAAGGGCTGAGGGGATTAAATGCATCTGTTATGTATGTGTTAGTCTTGTTTTTTTCCAGCCTTTCACAGGCCATGAGCAGACAAGCATTTTCACTGGGGAATAAATATTGTGACAGGTTGTGTGGTGGCAGACATCCTATTTATTTGTGCCTTTTGTGGATGTGAGAAAATCCTTTCACTATTTTAGGAGTCCATGTTTATATTTGAAGGTCAAAATCTATTGAAACACTTGTGGAGAGATGATTTCTTTGGCCCTTTGTAACACTATCTCTGGTTTCATTATATTCTAGCACCTAGTACTACCTCCTCTTCCTTCGGTGAATCATTAAATTCACTCAAGGATATTAAAGAAAATATATCGTTGTCAGGCGATGGTACATAATTTTTTTTACCAAAGCAAATACAGCTGCCACTCATGAGCTTAACAGTCAGTTCTTGTTAAAGCCAGCACAGCAGTTAGACAAAAGGCTCAGGTGGCCTGAGTACACGTCCCCAGAGGGAGACAGGAGTCAACCCACGCAGAAAGAGTGAGAGTGGCATGCAAGTTTTTCAGTCAAGAAAAGGTCATCTCTCCCAAAACATTGTCGCAGACAAATTTGGCTTGGTAATGTCAAAGAGCTTCTCCTCGAGGACATTAAAGTTCTGTCTTACATGCTTAAGTCAAGCAGATGAGTAAACAGGAATTGCAAACTTTATGGTAATTACATGTTCAAAAATCACATTGAGTAGGTATTTTAGAGATTAAAAACAATTAAAGTTGCAAAAAGAAAAAGAAAAAAAAGGAGTAGTTAGTGTCCATCTTTTTGTCCTTTGCTGCTGTGAGTCAGGTTGGAATTTGGTACGGTGCTGTTCATTTCCTGAGGCTTCTCCAGCTTATTTTCTGACCCCTCTTGACAGGGTCATTTATCAGGTGGATTATGTAGTTTTTGATGGTATGTCTGCTTCATAGCTTTATATGTGACACATCCAGCCTTCTCCATTTTATGCTGCTGTGTTATCCCAGTATGGATAGCGAGACATGGGATGTCTCAAAGTACATGTTGACATTTGGGATAAGGATTATGGAGTCATCATAAAGGAGTGCCTCTGCTGTGTGTCAGTGTCGCTGTTGACTTTGCTCTCAGATTGAGGCTTGTATTGCAGGACTGAGCAGAGCCCTGTGTCTGCTTTCCCTTTATACTTTACAACTCATCGCTGAGTTGCAGCCAGTCGAGCCTCGGATCCATGTGGATTAAGTAGGAAGTTCAAAATATGCTGTCAGTCGACATGAATCCTCCTCCTTTTAGCTCAAATGTGTGCCTTCTCTAGCTTTGCTTATTGAATTAGTAGTTAACGTAATGGGATTCTCACACTTCTCATACAATTTGCAGGTTTTTGAGTTGAGCAGATATTTAGCTTGAGTATTTGCTAGGTTTTCCAACCCCTCTTTCATTTATTAAAAAAAAAGTATTTAATCTGAAACTCGGTATTCTCTTTTTGTCTTCCTCCACAATCCCTTCATCTTTCACCACCTCCTTCCCTCCTGCTCATCCCTCATTTCCTTCCTCGCCTTGCCTCCCTCTATTCTGCTGCAGTGACCTGAAGGAGGGTTTCACACTGCAACGCTCAAATAATAATCAAGCACGAGGATGTTGTCAAATTTATAGGACACTGAGCGTCGCATAGCAACAGAGATTGCCAGGGTGATCCAACAGACGCTGGAAGTTGAGTGAAAAACGAAGCGGGCTGAGTGACAGAAAACAGGGGAAGGAAGGAGAGATGACATAAAAAGCAGGAGACAGGAGAGAGAGAGAGTAACATCAGAAAAATGGAATGACAATATCCACAAAGGGGAGATAAATGAGAGATGAAGAAACACAAAAGGAAATGAGGAAGTTAAGGGTGGCTTAGCTGAAAGACAAGTCTCACTGACAGCAACTACTGCTCTCTGGTCCTTTGAGCTTTCATTCTGTTTAATTTATTATCATAAGTCAGATATTTTTGCTTTTGACATTTTGGCACAGAGGTGATTATTTGAACAAAGAAACTTTTTATTTTTATTTTGTTGCCACACATTTTTCCATTCACATTTTGCCACATTATTGTGTTTTTTTTGTTTTTGTTTTTTTTAATTAAGTTGAAATGATCACTTTTCATTTCCTTTTCATGCTTGTTGCCTAGAGACTGCTTTGGGCTTCAGTTCAGCTCTAAAATGTATCTCCTGGCATTGGATTAAGCCTCTCCACCTCCAAAAAACTTACAAGAATAAATAAATAAAATGTATATGTGAAGTTACAGAATTCCTGGACTTCTTCCTTGGAAAAGGGCATAGGAAAAAAATTCTCACTTGAAAGCCTATACAGTGGACACTAACAACATAGACATAGTGACTTTTTTTTTAGCATTATGTGTATCTAATTAAATAATGACCACTATAGTAAACATGCTTCAGAAGTCATTTCATTCCAACACTGCATGAGGAAATATTGTTCAAATCTCTAAATGAGGTATGATTTACTTTTGCTCAAGCTGAGTATATGAAGCTTTAAGCCATTCAGAAAATGTACATGCCGACAGTCATTACCACTCTACATTCAGCAATGTGACTGCTATCAACACTTCTCTTTAAACTAGTTAATTATTCAAAGTTTTCAGATATTACTCTCACAGAGGTCATTTGATTATGGCATAAACACAGAATTCAAGTTGAATTCCTCACTTAATAAAGAGATTTTTATTGCTATTGTAGGTTTACACAAGTTTTGTTGGAGCAATCCATAGAAGCATAAAATAAAATGTGAAACTCTTTGCTTAAGTGCTAATGGCTAAACTTCAGCGCAGGGCATCTCATGGTGCCAAAGTGATTGTTGGTATCTTTATTATTTCAACATCCCAGAGCACATATGTCCCTTTAAAGGTGTTTATCTCCCTGGCAGGTGTTTCAGTTTGACCAGTCAACTGAGTGCAGATACCCATGGCAGCTTTGTACAAATTTTTTCTACTCAGTGTATGCAAAGATTTGTTGGGGACAGGGGTCTCCTGGACATAAATTTATTTTGACGTAATACAATGGATTGCTCTATTGTGAGAATAATTGTCTGAACTGCTGGTGTTTATAAATATTGAAATAGTATTAATATATTCTCAGTGAAAAAATACTTCAATACAGGCTTCACACATGGACACCCTGAAGAGTTACATGAATTAACAGCAAATACTGACAGCAAACATCATATTTCATTACAAACAGTTCTTACTATTACACAATTCACAAGACATTATAATCATTGTAAAGCTGTGATTAGTCTTTTGTCTTACAAGGCATAAATTCAGAAGTTTCTAATAGACTTACAAATTAGTCTAAATCCACTGTGTCTACTGTATATAAATGATGGAAAAGATAGAAAAACATTCAGTTAGGTGATGAAATAAATAAACTTTATTTGAACTCATTTAAACTAGATGTGTTGCAAATGAATGACTGGTGTGGAAAAGTAAATGACACAAGAAAAAAAAAGGACAACAATCCAACTCAGTTTATTTAAATCCAGGTTAAAGAGCCTCCTGTTCTCTGCAGCATTTACATAGTTTTAATCTGAATTTGTACTGTTTCCTTTTAAGCTTGAATTTTAAACTTGATTATGTTTTTAATCTGTTGTCCTTTCTTATTCTTTATTTTAGATTATCAATATTATTTATTTTTTATTTATCTTCTGTTTTAATGTACTTTTTTGCAATGTAAAGCACCTTGAATTGTCCTGTACATGAAATGTGCTCTATAAATAAATTTGCCTTGCCTAGCCTAATAACAAAACCTAGTAATATTAATTCAAGGAGGTCAAAACAAGCATGATGCAGGTGAATGGCTTTAAGTAACTGGACCAATGTGTAAAACAGGGACAGGAAGCAAAACTAAAGTCAAAAATCAAATTAAGCTAACATAAACTAAGCTTTAGAACAATATAACATGAGTTTCTGACTTTAAAACTCTGTGCTTCTGACTCATTCTGATCACACACTCCTGATTATGCACATTCCTGAAGATGTCTTTGCCCTACAGCAACTTTGTGTTCCAGCCCGGAGCATTATGACAGCAGCATTTTGCTAAATGGCACCACGTCACACTACACACTGGTTGTTTTGGATGCACACAATGGCTGATTCAGCGAAGAAACCCAATATGACATTATTGGAGGAAGAGAGCATAAGAAAGGTAGAAAGTGACAGAGCAGGAAATAAGTCATACGACAAAAGTCACAACAGCCTTGCTTTTACTGGTAAAAGCAAGGAGGGAGGAGGGAGCTCAGAGAAGAGACAGGATGCAAGACTGGTGCTAAATTAGCCTTTGTTAGGATGTTCCAAAGTGAGAAAATCTGCCAAAATTCAATAGTGCTGCTTTTTTTTTTAAAAACTCAAAACTATTCAGATTACAGAAAAGGATGACCAATTTCCAGATAAAACAAACAACAGTAACACATCAGGCATCTGTTTGAAAATTTCTGTTTCTCTTGGTGCTAACAGATGTATTTCACAGGCACTTTCTAGATGTGATGGTGAATTTATAAACAAACTAATTTCCCTTTATTAGTTTGTAGTTTGTATATTTTAATTGTTTAATATGTTGAAAAAAAAGTGCAAATAAAATCCAGGCCTGTGGAGTGAACTGCAGACCCTCACTGAGTTGTTTTCATTTCACTGGAAGAAAACTTGGTACCAGTATTTATTTATTGATAGTATGCAAATACATGGATATAAAATCAGTCGGTACTTTAGAGTTAAAAGAGATTTTAAGGGCAACTGTGGAGAAATAATTTTGAAAACTGCATAATTCATGATCTACTTGGAATAATGCCATATGAAATATTCATTAGCTAAATTACTTATCTGTGTAATCTGCTTTTGTTGTTGTGTTCAGAGGGGAAAGGGCAGCAGTGGGGACTAAGGTTAGAACAAACAGTCTGATCTTTTTGCAGCTGTAGTGATGACTATGTGTCAGCCTATTAATTATGAACAAAAGAAGAAAAATAACACCTTCCACCTTCATCAAAATGCTTCCTTTTGAAAAATAGACCTTGTACACAAAATTTTGTTTTGAATCTGCACATTGCAGCTTCATGCACAAGCACCCACTGAACACTTTGGCTTCAGCTCTGATAGCTCGTTTAATGCCACAAAGGTAAAGCAGCCCTTCAAAGAGCTTACTCCAGTGTAATATGATATCAGCCATATAAAGCAAAAGATTTCAAGGTTTAAAAACGCTGCTCCTACACATCAAGGCAATTTGAATTCTTCCAGCTCTTTCCTAATTCATGCTCACATTAAATTGCATGTACCAAGGTCCTATAGGTGCATTAACCCAGATGATCAAAAGGCGCTGGTCAAGGCTTTGTCAGTACATCAAACAGCGTGAACAAAAGAAAAAGCACAGTTCCCGAGAGGAGGCACCTATCAGTTTTATTGTGTCATTATTAGGGTTACTATTTACTGTACTACACCTTGGCTTCTCCTCTTTTCATAATCCTGTAATCTGTGGACTACAAACAGAGGCATACACACACAGCCTACGAGCATGATTGCACATGCAAACAGATGATTAAAAGAGGTAGCGCTTAGTGAAGTGAAGTTCCTTCCTTTGTCTTTGTTGCAGGCAATCGCATATGTCAAATTCGACCCAGTTAATCAAAGTCTGCGTACACAGAGTGTCACAGGGAAGAGTCGGGGGCGTCTCTTTGTGATTCTCAACTTTTCTTTCGGCAGCCAGTGAGCCTTTCTTTTCTCACATCTACACAGCAGCTAGCTCAGTAGAGGAAAGAAGTGTTTTTGTGTCACCCATACTAACACATACAGTAGAAGAGAAATACAATGCTTCAATATTGCACTTCTGTCAGATGATGAAACTTGCACTAAAAAGAGGTAATCCCATTTCATCCTAATACAGATGGTTCCCTACTGTTTGCCATTGATTAGGTTGTCGTACAGTGAACTGATAATGGTCAGGGTTTTACCATCTACTAATTGAGTTGATTCTACATCCATCTTATGCGTGCCAAAGCCAGCTAATTCTAGGCACCCCTCAACACAGAGCCAAAGACGCTCTGCCAGTGGATAGCCGTGCGAATATCCAGAGAACGTTATCCTCTTTTCCCGTGAGGACATAAACCTTCTTGATGTAACAACTTTGCTTTGGTTCAGACTGCATTACATCTCATTAAGATGTCAGCCTTTCAAGACTGACTACAGTGAGGCTTTTTGTCATTTACAAAAGATAAAAAAAAAAAAAAAAAACAACAAAAAACCTCAGAGCAAAGTGGCTAAAGATGGTGGCTTCAGTCTGACCTCGTTTTGCAATGCTGGGCAGCAAGGGTTGGCTTGCTGTTATATGTGCTCCTCAGATTGATTGATGCACTGAGGGAATCACACAGCTGGAAAGGAAGCCGTAAACCAAAGGAAGGAACAAAGAGTAGTGGGCCACACGGGGTGCAGCAATTAAGCTGTTTTCTTGTTCTTAATTAAGAGCGAATTAGAGACTGCGACAGGAATTCCTGTCTCGCCTTATTTGCAGCATGCTTGTTTTGCCACACCTGTTGTTGCACATTTTCTCATCGTGGAATGTTGTTGATTTATTTTTATTTATTTTTTTGGGTGCCTTCCTCAGGGGCGGAGAGGAAAGAATGGAGAGCCTGGATCCAGAGGCCTGCCTGTAAGTGATGTTTTGTATCACATAAACAAAACCTTGTACAAGACTTTTAATGTTTTCATACTCTAGTTTTTGATGAATCAGCCTCAACATGATAAATACCTTGTTTTTTCATATGCACATCTGCCCTAACTGGGTGACAAACACTTAAAGATGTGCTCAGAGGCAACACTGAACTGTTTTTTGAAAAAGCAGGACTTGAAAAGTAGGTGGAAAATTTGATTGAATACACGTTTCAGGTCCCTCCCTCTCCCTCTCTGCTGTGCTTCCGCCCTGCTTCAAATGTGTGTTCCTGCAGAGGAGACTGCATGTATTGGAATGGAAACTGTTGGAGTGGCATGATTCACACTGATATTTGCTTTGGTTGGTTGTGTCAGGAATGGTGGCTTCTTCTGATTGCCAAGATAGAGCCACAGATTTTGCCATTTCTTTAAGGTCTCCCAGCCAAAATTTGGTGTTCCAGACATTACCACGTAATGTCAAAGCAGAGTCAATAAGAACAGCAGACATACAACATGTAATGGAGTAATTGCTCTGGAAAAAAGCACTCGAAACACATAAGACGTCTATGTTCACCAATTTCATGTTTCTCTGTACTGATCTTTTCGAAATCTTCTCCCATACTGCTCCAAACAGGCTATATTATTAGCAAGAAACCACAAGGGGTACTTTAAGGTAGCACTTGAAAGCGTTTGTATTGATGAGTAGGACAAGTCTGTCTCATAGGCTCATTGACTCCTTGAGCTATGGTCTTTTCCTTAGGTGTTCAAACCAATCCCAGGCACTGTTTGTGTGTTTGTGTAGTGACCCGCACATTAAAGGGCACAAACACGACGATGCGTTAAAGGAGACAACTTGTCAGACTCTCAACTGCTGATGTCAGGACAAACTGGAGCGTTTAGGCATCATGCAGCTCAGATGCTTTGGGTGTGCAATTAATTTCAAGCACGATTGCCCTGATTACAATCGTGATCAGGACACAGGATTTGTTTTTACTTCATCCATAAATAAAGATATGTATAAAGACAGACTGTTCTGATTCTACCACTGATGCACAGGTTCGGTTGTCCTCAGTATATTTCAGCTACTCGCTGTCAAATCTGCTCCCTGCTTCCTTAATAACTAATATAGTTGTAGGACACGAAGTTGTAAGAGGAAAGAAAGACAGAATGGATATAGAGTGACATTTCTAAATGGCAGTGTCCTGATGATACCCTTCGAATGTGCCAGATTTGCCCTCATCCCTCGGTATTGGCATTTATGAGTCACCTGTTTTGCTGAGGTAGATCTCAGGGGCAAAATCATCTATTCAAAACACACTCCAGGGCATCACTCTCACTTGTCCATTGGCAGCAGGACATTGCGTGCAGTTGAGGGGGCAGCCGTTATTTTTCAAAGTCAAATTAGCATTTCACAGCGACAGTGGAGTCTGTGAGGGGTGCATAACAAAGCAGCACTCAAAGATTATCTGTAGACTAGTGGGATCCAGCCATGTCTTTATGAGAGCTAACTTTAGTGCAAAGGTTAGAAATATACAGCCACAGGCCACTGCTGCTAATGGGAATATTTTCATGGAAACATGCCATCTTGAACAAGGTGTTGGAAAGGATGATGAGTAACATATTAAGGTTTATAAGTGGATTCATGTAGTCTTCTTTTGGTATTTCTTGCAGGGCCCCCCAGGAAGCTCTGAAGATGCATCTGTCAAGGTATTATTCAAAACACTGTTTGTCACTAAACAAAATACCGACATGCCGCATTTAAAGTGGATATGAGCTGTCTCCCAGTTTGATAAAGTGACCCTTACCTGCACTTCCAGCAAGCGTGAATTGTCACAGATGACTGAGCAGTGTTCATTGTAGCAGGCCTCCATATAGGCAAGGAGGTAAATCATCTGCAAAGCGTTGTCTATATTAAGATGTACCCAACTTGTTGTCCCAAGAAGCCAGCCCAGATGAGCCAGACATATGAGTGAGCAGAAACAGAAGCTGTTCTGTCCTTGACTGGCATTTTATTTTTGTGTGCGTGTGTGTGTGTGTGTGTGTTAATAGTCAGGAACAGATCTCTCTCATTGGAAATGGCACCTTTCAGTCAATTGCAGCATATCTGCTGCAAGTTAAATAGCTGCTTCAACTCTGTACCTCCTGCAACGCAGCGCAGCATGACTCAGTGCTCACACTCCAAACAGACAGATGGCCATTACATACAGTACTTTTACAGAAAAAAAAAAGGAGTATGCAATCATTTTCATGAAGCCCAGGGGTGTTGTAGCTGCGCCAGCAGCACATGAGACATGGAGTGTAAAAAAAAGACTTCAGTTATAGACCCCTACCAGGTTTCCCATGATCTTTGTTGCTTCCTTTACAAACTCACCTATACCCCTTTAGCCCCCACCCACCAAGCCTCCAGTGGCATACTTGTAATCATGCTGGGAGTGAAAGCTATTGTGTAGGGGACAATCTCTTGGCGGCACCTGTTCGTTTGATATATAGCTGCATTGTTGGCTGTGGTGTCCACTCCGGCCACAGGGTTGCTCCTGCTTCCTTTGCCTAGAGGAAGGAGAAGTGTCAGCTGGCCAACCTTGAAAAAGAAAGTTGTCCCTGTGTGGTCCCACTGTCCCACTGGATGGTGGCTTTGTTTAAATGAAAATTGGCATAGAAGAGAAAGATTAAGAGAGAGACTTTATTGTCATTGTAAATTTACAGCAGAATTTCATTGGTGACAGTCAAATAGCAGCAAAAGTAATTAAGACATAAGAACAAGATATACCCGTATGTACAAATATTCATATCTACATATACTCACATACATACAGTACATGCACATAAACATTCACATGTACACATACATACACATACATACTGCAGGGAACATTGATAAATAAGGCCAGTATGTTCAAAATAAGAAGTAACCCTGATTAAGTTTTAATGAGTTTTCACGAACATGCTCAGTCTCATATCTTAAACTGAAGCCATAAAACTCAAAACCCAACAGAATGAGTTTAGGATTGTTTTTTTATTGTCCGCTTTTAGGTCTTTTTTTTTTTTTTAAATAACTGACTATGACTAGAGAACATGAAAAGGAAGAGTATTGGTCCGAGTAGAGGGTTCTGTACTCGGACCAATACTCTTCATATTGTACATGCTTCCCTTAGGTAATATAATCAGACAGCATGGTATAAATTTCCATTGCTATGCGGACGATACTCAGA
>JBBBVU010000017.1:11209567-11263954 GCA_037177055.1 Atherinosoma microstoma
TTCCTCCTTCTAAACTCAGACAAGACTGAGGTTGTTGTCTTTGGACCCAAAAAACTCAGGACTAAACTGTCTAGCTATGTAAATACTCTGGATGGCATTAACTTGGCCTCTAGTACTACAGTGAGGAACCTGAGATGACATTGTCGTGAATTGGCGCTATACAAATAATGCTGAAATGAATTGAATTGAAAGAAAAGGATCCACAATGTACCAGAAGCAAATAATTATAGTACAATGATGTTAGTTCCAAGTCTTTGGTAAAGTGCACCAGTTGAGTGAGTGTAATGAATTTAAATGAAAAGTAAAATAATCCAGATGACAAAGTCTGCAGGAGACTAAAGGTTCCCAGCTGAGATAAGATTAAATGTAATTCAATGATTATAGACGATTAAAGCGTTCATTGTGAGACATGTGACTCACATGAACTGAAGCATATGGTGTTAAGAAGCATTGTTTTTTACTTTAAGTCTCACATTAGATGTGAATTCCAGCCTTGCCTTTGCTATAAATCAGTCATGCCCCCACATTACGGCTGCATCTCTACTTTCTCATGATAAATTCATGCTTTCTTTGGATGATGAGAAAACTCATGTCCCAGATTATCACTTCACATTTCAATTTGGTGTCATGAAAAAAAGTAAAAGCCAAGCGTGCACAGACATTTTACAGAGGCAAATACAATAAGTGAGAGAAAATAAACTATTGCACCTCTAAGTAGAAGAGAGTTTCCATGAGAAGTAATGATTAAATGGCATCATCGTACTTCTCTGTGCCATCCTTGTGCATTTTTTAACTTGTGTAAAATAGACGCAAGTTCAACTAAACTGCTGCTAGTGTAACGTCTGCAAGAGCTAAACAGCTTCCACTCACTCAGCACAGTTTGAATTTTTCAAAGTGAAAAGGAAAAAAAGAGGTCTGCGATGCATGATGTGATGAGAAGACGGTGTCTTCATGAATTAAATCTCCATAAGCGGTCCCCCCACTGACAGTTTCAAATGAGTTCTGACAGAACACTGCAGATATTGATGGAGAATGTGATGCTGACGATCTTAAATAAGGTTTGATGACTCGAGGTGGCTCAAAGTCAACATATCACCCACAGACAACCGCAGGTGGAGCAGTTCCCCGGGCTTTATCATTGAGTAAATATAATGATAATCTATATAAATACTGGCCGTGTTGCAGTTAATCTCATTTGAAAGGTTTATTAACTTGCTGTGTAGTCTCATGCGAATAAATTAACTCTAAATAAGGTTCCAGGAAGATCTAACAATGATAGAGATCATAATTTCCATGAGTCAATGCCATAATGCAACACAAGTTTTCCATTAAAGATATCCCAGGTAATACCAACTTTTCTTTGGATCTGATTTATTTTCAGTGTCAGATAAACCTCAATGCAAACTGCCTCAACAATGGCAAATTATTGTCAGTGGGCAGTATAATAAAAAAAGACCTGTGAAAAAGCTCACATTACATATATACAGCCATGTCATTAAAAGAAATCGACTACAGTGTAAAATGTAATTAAGAATACAATGCATGCTAACAGTTTAAACATTACATTTACTTCTTTTGAGAAATAAATGTTGATTTTAATCCTTGCATTCTATAGGCTGGAAAATCTGTGTTGTGAAATAAAAAAAAATCCTAAATATCTTAAAATAATTTGCATTTCTCATTATTAAAATTACAAAAACACAGGGACTCAGATAATCCAGTTCCTGTATGCAGTAGACTAGGCTAAAAAGCTATTCAGAATGGCTGTGATTTTCAACTTTTCAGGCTGTGCTGAATTAAAAAACAACCAATCTGATCCCACAAGTATTCAATTGGAATGAGGTCTGGGCTTTATACTCTCCATTCCCAAAGTCTGGAGGTCTTCTTTGATGATCCTGGATCAGTGGAGAAGAGCGTTGTCATCCTGGAGGATGGATTCTGATATGTCTGTCTATCAATTAGGCGCTAATCAGGTGCCAGTTATACACATGTGACTGGTACACACCTGGCAGCATCTGAATCTCAAAACAAGAGTGACTACCAACAGTAGAATATTGCAGAGAAGTTGGAGACATATTTTGCAAGCACTACCCACACATTAGCAGTGTTGCTCGTATCACAGAAGCACAATTCTTACAAGTTATACCTCGTTGTAATGGTGACTAATCAGGCTCCCCATAGATGTATACAGCAGTTAGTGTTATTAAAGTCAAGAAATAATTAACCAAACACAAATTTCCTTAATTTTCATGCTAAGTTTATAAGCAAAAGGGAAAAAAATGCATCTGCCCAGTCTGGCCAGCCATATTTAAGATGAACGGCCATGAAGTAGAAATATGTTTAATGGATCAAAATGTGGGGTTATTTTTGGAAATCATGCATGCTATTTCCTTAAGTCTGAGCAAAGGGTTTGGAAGACAGATTCTGCAGGAGTGAGGGGGTGATGCATTAATGCAGATGGAATGGTTAACTTGCACATGTCTGAAAGGCACCATTTTTGAGCCATGTACGCTGCCTTCCAGACGACATCATTGCCAGCGAAGACCCAAGACAAACCATTTTCTGCTTGCCTAATCACTGCATGGCTCCTCTTGTCTGATTACTAACCTGTCCTGTCTGCTGTCCAGACCTATTGCTCCCTGAAAACATGAAGCACATTTTCAAACAAGAAAAATGAATCTGACAAAGGAGGCTTAAATATTTTAATTCAACTGATGAAATCACAAAATGTTAAGCTTTAAGATGTATAGTGATTCAGCTAAAATATTTAGCTAGATAAAAAATAAAAATAAAAAAAAGCAACCCCTAGATTTTTGGAACATATTGCTGATACAATTCAATGCAGGCATATGTTTTTAAAAAAATAAATCAAGCATTTCTGTTTCCGCATTTGGTACAATATATTTGGGCTATTTTTATTTAAAAAATGGATTTAGGTTATTTGTAAACTAATTTATTTATTTCTCAAACAAAGGCAAGCTTGTAGTTTGATTTTTTTTATGTGATTATTGTGGTAAAACCAAGCAGCTCTGTGTGGTTGATAAAGCTCTTTAGAATTCAATTAGTACTCAAAGTCAGTTTTGCTGCAAGTCCCTCCTCTCCGCCTGAAATATTAATAAGACAATCCATCTGTTCATACATGGCAGCAGTCTACTGACTTAATAACAGCTCCTAATTTGGATGAGGAAACAGTGACTATATCTCATTAAATGAGTAGCATGGTATTACAGTGGCTGTCATTAGCAAGTCGAAGGAATGGGGGAAGGGCTGTATAATTCACTGGCAATTATTGTCTGTTAGAGTCCAGGCGCCACTTAGGAGTGTACAAATACGCTTCAATCTTTCTCAGATGTCTCTTTCTTATCAGATTGCTTAACAGATGTTCTATAATGTCTCCAAACAGAGTATCTGAAACAACCCCTATAAATCTTCAAAGAAAACAGTAATCCTTGGTAAACAGCCTTAAGTATATGTTGTTCTCTGTGTGTTTTATTTGATAGAACATACACTCATCTGAGAATTTTATTGAACCTGGATGTGGAGGAAATTGCTAATTTCTATGCATTTCCATTTATTTGTGCATCACAAATAAATTAGATAAACCGTAAGAGTCAAAGGTCTCAAGAAGCATTCAGTTGTATCTTGCTTTCCTGCCTCATAATTATTCACTCATCACCTGTCTTCTTCACAGTTAAAGTAAATCTGTCTTACTGTTCAGTTTACATAGAGTACTCTCCACATAGCTGGCTGGAGACAAGCCTGTTAAAACACTCTTCCAGGTCACTCGCAGTCATGAAGTGCCATCTGTTGGCAGACAAGGGAATGATGTTAACATGGAAATGTGGATAAGTGCTGCAATGCAACAGGGGCTTATGTTTTTCAGTACTATAGCATCATAAAGCCAGGTGCTTCTGTGTGTTTCTTTTTTTCCTCACCGTGGTGTGATTCTGAGATGACACAGGACTGTACATTTTTCTGGTTACTTATTCATAGCGACTGCCCATCCCAAGTTTCACTCTCACAGCTCTCTGTCTTTTCACCCTGACTTTGCTGTCAGTCGCTGTCAATGATGTGCTCTGTTCACATACAGGGGGAGCCTGGAGTCCCTGGGGGAAAAGGGGAGAAGGGGGATAGAGGAGATCCTGTACGTATTTTCCTGCAGTGACATTTACAATGCTGCTGTGTTACAGAGTCATTAACCAAGGCCTCCTCCCGCAGGGTCAGCCAGGTGCCGAGGGGACCGGCGGCATGAAAGGACAAAAAGTAAGTCACATCAATGTCAAGTGTCAGACATCATGAGTCCCTTAGTTTCCCTGAAGCTCAGTCTGTTAGTGTGTTGAGAGGGTCTAAGTAAGTTCAAGCAGTTTAATTGGCAACCTAGTTTAGAGGCTAAACCCTTAGTTATCTTCTTCAAGTCTGAATATCCTCTAAAGGTCTTTGAAATCACCGAGCAGTAAATAATGAATCTGCAGGTGATTATTTCTTGTTTTGTTGTTGTTTATCTCCTTCGCTCCAGTAAGCATGATTCACATAATTTTCTTACCTGCAGACAGGTTGTGTATGGGGTGCTATTAAATTGTATGTGTGAGTTGTTTTGTTCTTGTATGTGCTCATATATTTGTGGACAAGTGATCCTATGCGAAGGAAACCTCCAACCTCTGGGAATGTCCAACAAGATTCTCAGATTTGACTATAACGTCTTTATGATCTCTTTATGTCTCTTTATTTGTCCTTCAGCGGAGTGTTGTTTCAATAAAGAGATTTTAGTAAAATCTTTAGGATAATTAGGCCATCTGTCACGTAATAAACATTTCATAAAGCATTTGTTTTTACAGTATTTCCTGGCAACTGGTTTGTGATTAATTTTTGCATAGACTGTCATCATAGACATTCAGCATTCTCCCCAAGGCATACTTTTTTGTGTCTTTTTTATATTTGATTCAGTTTCACACAATTAACAAAAACAAGTTAACTGTATGTTTTATAAGATGTCAGTGGTCAAGATATTGAGCAGATTTTCTTTACTTTGAATTGTTTTAGTTTACTTAGTTAGATATAGATTTTTCAAAAGTCTTAAACCACCATGAATTTTTTATACGCTTAAAAACAACATATAGGGTAAATTCTGAAATTTTACTATTCTAAATCACTTGAAAATCAATATTTACTTCAACTCAAACTGAGCCCTCTTAAAAAAAGCTTGCTTGTAATTTGTCGGGAGTAGTTCTCCACACTTCTTGAAGGACAATTTAAAGCTGTTTTTTAGATGTTGGGTGCTATTGTTCTGTTCTCTGTCCAGATGATCTCACACTGTTTCAGCAGTGTTGAGTCTGTGTTTTGGGGAGGATTCATCATTCTATAAGACCTCCTGCCACTGATTTTCAGTCCAGTTCTTGTGTCATTTGGTATACTTCAGCCTTTTTTTCTGTTTCCTTTCCTGAAAATGGATTCTGGACTGCCTTCCACAGATACCATTTTAGATAATCTTTCAGTGAACAGCAGGTGGATCAACTGAAGGTCCAGCTACATCTCTCAGGTCCTGTGTTAGGTCCTGTGTGTCTTCCTGATTCTTAAGGACTTCACTTTCAGATGCTGTTATTCTGCTGTCGATTATTTATTTATTAGACTCAACACTCCTTTTGTCCTTCACTTGTCCATTTTCCTAAATCTTTTAAAGACACACTGCACACCATACTGAGATATACAGATATGTCATTAAGGAGCTCTTTAAGAATCATCTTGTTGATGCAAAAATTACTTTTTTTGCAACCTTTTCCAGTAACAATGCCCCAAAAGATACAATATCAGATTGGTTCTTTACTAAGTTGTCTTTTATGTGTAGACATAGCAGTGGTTCATCCCCTCAGTGAAGTACCTTTTTGTGCTTAAATTATTTGTAGGTCTTTGTTAGGTGACCTATTAACAAACAAACAAGCAACAAGAAAAATATATTCCACGGTACAAAGTCAGGTACAAGAACTGGACTAAAAAAGTATGTAAAAAGCAACCAATCTCCAAAGAAAAACTTTTAAAGGACCTTCAGAAATCCTGGTGAACTATTGTTCTAGACCACCAAAAAAAAAGGTCTGCTTCACAGCAGCAAAATATAAAATGAGAAGTGACTCAAAAAAGGGGGAAAATAATGTATGAATATAATTTATTCTTCCCAACCAGTATGTTTGGAAGTCTACGAAGATGGGGTATGGATCGGGGGGCTTCTGTCTGGTCTAAAGGGAAATAGATTAAATGTGCCAGGCTTTTTTTTAAATTATGCACTACTTGCGTGGTAGAGACATTCAAGCACCAGAAAAATTAAAAAAGCATTTACTTGGTTGCTACAGTGGGGAGATCCTCCCCATGTGGTGGTGAGGGCGCAAGGGCTGAAAAGGTCGAATTAATATGAACTTCATTCAGACAAGATCATTCATTCAGACAAAATATGTTCACAAACCTAATACAGTAGTTTGTTTGTTTTTACCTACACCTTACCACACACAGGCTGTGTCTGAATGTCCACACTATTCCCTATATGATACCCTATATAATGGTCACACCATTTTCTAGCGGTGTCCGAATGTCCAAGGAGAAAAAAAGAAGTGCACTCAAAATTACCCACAATGCAACTTGAAAAGTAGTGAGCATCAATGGTCACCAGACTGTCAATATAGACCACAATGCATTCCGGGCAAGAGCTCAAAATGGCGCAAGAAGGAGGAGAACGCATTGAGCGGCGAGAGATGACCTATTAATGTCTTATATCTTTTTTTTATTGAATACATATACAACAAAGAAAGAATGAAATACAATATAAGGAAACAGAATATTTTCACAAGAGTTTGGATTTGATTTGGAATGACATCTTCATGGGTGTTGAGTTGCTGTGATGACAGCTGGTAGCCATGTGATCCGTGGCGAGGAGAAAATAGCCAGCTTCGTGTCTGAATCGTCAACAGAATGAGTGCACTGTAGTCTGCTATATAGTGCAGCCCCATGTAGTGAATCAGGGGTTAGGGAATAGTGTGGACATTGGATGCAGCTACAGAAACTAAACACAACATTAGCCTAAAAAGACACACATAGAAAAATATGGCAACGAAGCAACTGTTCCACTTTGGACTTCAATCTGGGTGTCTTTGGTTAAAGCCTTAAATTTGTGCTGCTTCAACACCATCCTCTCTTGCCCTCAAAAGTAGTCCTTTGTGTCTCTTTATAATACTTCAACTGAGCGAGGGAATTAGTGAATTCCCCACAATAAAGCTCCTAATTGACTTTCTATTGTCACTGTTTCTGTGCTGCCAGCATGTCATTTCAACACATTACATGCCAATGAGCTCTTGAAGAGGATGAGCTCATTTCACATATTTCTCAAAGATCAGGTTGCAGAAATTTCATTCAGCTGGTGGTGCGGGGAAATTCCTAATGTGGACTACATGGAAGGGTTTTCTGTATTGCAAGACAATCCATTCATTGCAAAACTTAGAAGCTCTTGCTGCTTGGGAATTCATCATTCAGTAGCATATTTGTCTCAGTTAAAGTGATCTTCTGAAAGATCCCTAGAGCCATGCCCCAGGTTTACGAGTTAACTAAAACAAGTCAACTAATTCATCCCTAGTGTACCAGGATTGAAGTTTTCTTGTGACTTTTATAATTTGATCCAGTTTTTTCCTGGGATTTACAGTGTACAGCTACAACAGGCCTCTTGAATACTTTTGGCTTTGTTTAAAATACTGTTGTTAAAATAAGAGAAGATGCTACTTGTTGGTGAACGTGGTCCTCTCCTAACTTAAGATATTATGTTGCTGCCATCAAATGAAATAGTAAAATATCACACTTTGAACATTTGTTGTTTTCTATGTTATGAATAGAAGAGCGGTTTATGAGATTTGCAAATGATTGCAGAATATTTTTATATACATTTTACCCAGAAAAACAACTTTTTTAGCATTGAGATTGTATGCCTTTATAAATGGTGCACATACAATGCACTGTCCCAGTATCATCTTTAAGAATATTATATCAACACTTTCTTCATCACTTTAGTTAAACTGTATTTTCTCTAAAGTTCTTGTTTTGGTAGTGATGCAGTCGTCTGAGGTCTCCTGTTGTAATTTGTTTTCAGAAATAATTTTTCAAGTGCATTTTTTTTTTTTAAATTTGCTTGTTTGTTTATCTGTAAGAATTTCACATAATGACTGACAATGTTTCTGATATTTTTCAGGGGGATGTTGGCCCTGCTGGTCCTCCAGGTCCTGTAAGTACAACATAGTGATAAAATGCCGCCTCATAGCTTTTTATGTTATTATTATCACATATTGTGCTTTGTTTTTATCATATTGGAAAACACAGTGTTGGATGTATACTGATGTTTCATTTCTGTGCAGCAAACCTTAAAAAATATTTTTTTGTGAATCAGTTATTGTTCATATCATATCATTAGGAGACAATGGGAGGGGGGGGCAGAACAAAGTTTACCTTTGTTGTCACAAACCCAACTTGGTGCCTTTTCATCTTGTAAGCAATTTCCACCCTTTCAGAGAGCTGCAGATTTATTCTGTCTTTAGATATGTATAGTTTTTGTTGTTGTCTTTATGCACATTGGAGCAGGGTTAATAAAGGACATCAAACATGTGCAGCTGATGAGCTGGGTTAAATTCTGTTTAAAAAGCTTTCTCGTTTCTTTGGGAAATAAAGGCACTGCTAATTGCGAGCCAGCTCCCAAAGAATGATTATTTTATTTGTGCATAGCAGAGGATTGTGCACAAAATAGCTCAAAGGACATTAAACGCTGTGAACTGTGACTTCTTGTGCTGAGCATCAAATGAACACATTTGAACTAGCTATCCCCCAATGATGGTGTCATCTTTCACTTGGAACAGAAAAGACTGTGTGTGTGATTAATAGGGGTCATGCAGTCCATGACCTGTTTTAAATGTCCATAATTATAAATGATGAAAAAACATTTTCTTTTCTTTTTTTTGTGGAGGGCTGTAGTAAAGCTTTTAGTGGAGACGCAGATAGAAACAGAGAACTCTTGACGTCATGGTGGATATCTGATGTGCGGAGAAGGTGACACTGAGTGGGTGGTGCTCTGCCGATAGAATGCATTGCTTAGACATTTTAAAGTCAAAAACACACTGTGACAAATGAGGTAAAGATCTGTAAGGTGGCAGTCGTAACTTCAAAGACATGCTGTTACTACATTCTTTCAGAAGAAAGCATAAAAAGTGTCAAATAAAAATCATGGTGTTGGAGCCTTTTTTGTTTCCCAAAGTAAGGGCTTTGGCATTTAGATGACTGTTATGGGTTTCAGGTCTTCAGATCTGCTTCCTTTTGAACCACTGAAGGCTGTAGACATGATCTTAGAAAAAAAAATTGATTGCACTCATTCGTATTCTCCTTTTCATGACTTGTTTCATTGCGATTCATATGGAAATTAGACGGCTTCATTATGGATTGAACAAATATCAGTCAGATTCTACTAGTTTCTCTGATTTCAATTAAAGCAGCAAAAATCGTCTCATTGAATAAGACTTGTTATCAGTGCAGGATGCTTTTAAAAGCTGTTGAAAACACGACGGTCTTGCCCATCAATTACAGCTGAATAGTTTTTGCTCTCACCTAAATTTCATTTGTCCTAGAGCGGAAGGAACTTTCTAATCAAAACTGGAATACTCAGTTGTGTTTCTCATTGTGAAGAGAGATGTGGGCCTCCCTGGATATACGGGATGTTCTGTATACTATAGCACACAGTCGAGAGGGGAAAACATTAGTCATTTGATAAATGAGACTGTTTGAATATTTAGTACCAGTCTCTGTCTGCGCACTCTGCCTTCCCATGGCAGATAATTTTGGCAGTTAAGCATTGATTTCCCTTACACAGCAAAAGCAGGGGTTCAGATCATTACCCTCCCTTCATAAACCTTCTTGTGCTTCTGTTTATTAGTGACAAGGAGGGGCAGCAGACTCCCAGGCATGCACTGCCATCACGTCTCCCAAAGCCCTTAAAAGGGGTAAAATGGCCCTTTTTTGGTCTGTTTTTATGGCTCCTTTGCTTTACAATGAAATTTTATAATCTGTAAAACCTAATTTGTTATGCCAAGTTCTATTGAAGAAATGGTTGTGTGCAGTATTTCAAAGCACTTGAAAAAAACCTACTGGTGGGAATTGGTCATATACTGAAGGTACTGAGACATTGTTTCATGTCTGTGTAAAAAAAAAACATTCACAACAGGCTCACTCACTGTGACTATTGCTGCTGAAGAGAGGCTACTTCATACAGGGTTTATTAGAGCCCGCGATCAGAGATACAATCCCAAAAGGCTCACATTTCTACTTTAATCAGGAAACAAGGATACCTGCACGGGTAAACAATAAAAAAAACCTTCTAAAAAACTAAATTTGTACACAGTCAGGAGATATGACCACAAGGAATTACATTATGGACATAGTAGATAGTAAATTTTCCCCACATGGATAAGACTTAAATTCCTGGGCTTCCTTTGTGCCAAACCACTTCTGCAAGTCTAAGATGGTTAAAACTGCAGAAAGGGATGACATGCATGGTAAAACACCACAAAGGACTTTTATATATGCAAATCCACTGAGTCTTAAACATTAGATCCTTTTTTAAACCTTTTGTCAACTTTAAATCTTTATTTTACATTGCATCCCATACCCAGATTGTATTTGTATCTGTATGTGTGTGTGATGCTTGTGTTAATATCTCTCCACTGTTAGCATGGAAATGTGATTATGAGTCCAACAGTTGCTTCCATCATTAATAACTGCAATGTTTCCCTTCACCCATGACCATACCTGCCATTGATGACACTAAGGTCTGGACCTGGTATTTGTCCCACTGTGTACATTATAAAAATAATTGAATAAAGGCTTTTTAGCTACATGCTTATCTGAGAAGACTAATTAGTAATGGTGTGTGGATCAATACTAAATAGGCTATCAATTCCTCCTTTACCAACTATTTATATTCTTGAACTGATTCTCTTACTAAATGTCATTTTCATATTAATAATTGTCATTAGCATGAACACAGTGGAAAGTAACCAAACTATATAACTGCTTCTTCTTCTGCCTGCCATCGTCACATGCAAAATAAGATAAAGCGTAGCATTGCAGCAGCACACCGCTCACTCACTGGCCAGTGGTCCCACAGTCCAGGATGCTGTCATGCTCCACAAACAGCACCGACGTGCTGTCTGATGTGTGTGGGAAGACTACAAACCTCCTTAAATATCTGAGAGTCAATCATTACTCAGAAGCAGAGGTGATGAGGTTATGATAAGATGATCTAAAGAGGAGGAGAGAAGGACAGGTGGTGCTGTTCGGGCCAGACAGACGTCACTCTATGAGTCACTCTCTGTGACGTCCTTTGGTGCTGCAGCAGCTAGTCTACTATCAAGTATTACTCAGGTGTAATATCAAGGTACTTTTCAGATATGGTGGGAGAAACTGTGGAGCTGTTGGAGACATGAGGCAATGTCACTGAATTTTGAGGAAGTGATTTAACATCAGTCTCCTAGGTTTAGGTTTCTGTCGGCTGATCTAAAAAAAACAGGATTTCTCTGCAATGTTAAAACTCAGGCATCCATTTTTGTTCAAATGTGTTGTAATAAGAATGCTTATGAAATAAGTAAATGCTACAATATAAAACTGCATGAGCTTGAGTAATGTATTTGTCCCTGAGCTCATTTCACATCAGTTCAACAAGCCCAGATTTAGTCAGCCATGGTTTCCTCCAGAGTAGATCATTACATAAACCAGGTGTCACTGAAATAGTCAGTACTTGGAATGAAACAGCTATTGTGAGCTTTAAAAGAAAAACAGTACTGAAAGTATTTAATAGATAAGATAGAAAATAATCTAATTTGTTTTGTCTGATTGGTAACTGAAGTTTTTTTAAATGTAGGGATGAATAGATAGCTGAGGTGTATGTCCCTGTGTTGTTCTAAAACTGGCGTCATTTGATTCAGTGTAGACTACTGACAGCAGTATACATAGTAGAGTTACAGTCTGTAGTATACGTATGTCTGTATTTCTGAATAAATCATATTATGTGTAATTTAAAAAGGTGTGTCAAAGGGTACAATGTAAAATTGATTAGACATAAATACAAAGGAAGGTGTGGAAAACTTTACAATGAATATTTTGATACACTTTGACATGGCAGGTGAGAACACACTTCCTGAGGAGACAGGAAGTACAGAGAGAAGAAGAGAGCAAAAAGAAAAAGAGGACAGATGGAAAACAGAGACAAGAGAAGATGATAAAGAGGGAGTGTGTTTGAAACCTAAGTTGCCTCCATTTTAAATCAAATTTGGTCTCCATCTTAGTCTTGTGTGATGTGTGGGTGATAGTGGATGGTGGTCCTCAGTATTTCTAAAACCCTGGGTACGGCCCTGCCTTTGTCCTAGTCTGTCTCTGTGTGTGTAGGCGTTTTTAAGACAACTGCAGACTTTTTTTTTTTTTTTTTTTTTTTTTAAGAGTGAAAAAAATCCACCAGACAACTGCAATCTTGATCTTGTGTTTAGCCTGTCATGATGGCAGCAGTTTGGCCATTAAATGAACAGTGAAGTGCTAACAGATGGTACTCTGATTTGCCTTAATGCATTTTTATATTAGCTATGTATGAGGTTTTTACAAGATGATATGTGATGTTTATGTTGTTCAAAGACAGGCTTGAGGAACAGCAAAACTTGTAGAAATACTTATAATACTTATAAGTGCTGCTTTGATATGTTGCATCATTTCATTTTGTTTTAGAATGCTCTTCTCAGCTGTACTGTCTCATCTCCCCTTCAGGATATCCTCTTCTATCAAAATGCAGATTTAATCCTTTCTAGGCAAATCTAGGTTTGGGGAGTCATGCTGGGCACATATATTTGTGAATCTTGAAGATGCTCAGTTTATTTGCACCTTCTTAATGTTTACTGGCAGTAATTACTGGATCAGTGGAAACTATTTACAGAACCCTGTGTCTCTTTCATTACCTCCAGGTGATGACAGCTCATGGATTAAGACAGCTCTCTGGAACTGTAAGCAGCTGTTTATGTCGTAATATGTTAAATGTTTATGGATGGCATCTTATTGTCAGTTGTTCAAGCTTCACATAGCACTCAATGAGATTTTGATGTGCTCTGTTTTCTCTTGTTTTTAAGGATGAAATGAAAGAAAGAACCCAAAAGGGTGAGAAGGGAGACGAGGTAACTATTTCTTCTCATTACTGAAACTCCGTTTTTTGTTTTCAGACACTGTATTCAACATCACAGTGTGAATAATGTTTCCCATTTCTTATATAATGTCAACAAAAGCAGCATTGACATATGATTTTGAAATAACAATTGATCACCTGCTGTTCAGATGGAAAGTTTTATTTCATACTTGCGCTCCGTATAGAAGCACAAAGTGAGTCATGGAATAAACTGCCACACAGTCATTGTTTGGATCTCACAACTAGAGATGTATCTACCTCAGGCCAGCAGATTATAAAAGCCTCTGAAGCAGCTATTGACCAGACATCAAAAGCATCCACATACACTCCAGTGATTCTTTTTTGTTGTTGTTGTTGTTGTTGTTGTTAAAGCTTTGTGTGTGAACACAATTAGAGCTACGCTTATGTCAGCATTCAAAAGGCTTTGTCTGGGATAGACTTTATTATACATAATGGCCAAATTGAAAAGGTTTAAAAGTAAAGAAGATGCATGATTTTCAGTTGAAGTGCAGATGACCTCACAAGTGGCTTAGAGATTAGGACTCAAGAGCAAAGACCTGCCATCTATAGAGGTTGATCAAGGTGATAATGATGCTGGAATACAAAGCCATGAATCCAAAATAAAAGTTAATACACAGTAAACTAGAAAAAAGCAGATAAACTGGAACACTGATAAACAAGTCTCTCTGGTGATTTTTGTATGGTAAAAAATAGTATGATAATAGAAAACCCCTTATGTGACTGCACCCCAAACAAATAATATTTGCCACAGTGTAGTGTACATGTTGTCTTTGTCAGTGATCGAGGCAAGAACTCATGACCAAAACCTCAGAGCTTTCACCAACATATGCAAATCCCTGTTAAGCTTAAAAAGTGGAAGGCCAGGGTACGATTCCCAAATAGAAACCAGTCGAGTTCTACAGCAAAGTTGTGCAGTCTGATGAAGCAAAACTTCAATTATAAATAGTTGAAAAAGAAAAAGAAACAGGAAGTGAAAAAAATCTGATTGTGACCCAATATGCTGCATTAATGTTGTGTTTCTGAAGCAAGAAAATGAATGAGGTACACAGGAGCCATTTTCTATGCTCAGATTGAACAAAATGGATTAAAAAGAATATTGGATTATCCAAACCTTTCTAAAGTCAGCAGCCAAAACATTCAAAGGCAGATGGCGATCCAAATAGGACAAATGGTATGCTAAATGGCAAAAGCACAGCACAGAGGTAAAACAAAGAAGCAAAAACTAAGACCAGGCAAAAAATTGTGGACAAAAAGCATATGCACAAGGTAATAAATAGCGAGACACCCAGAATACAAAGAAAACTGGGATGATCTGTCAGGGAAACAAAGAAAAAGAAAACAACAGCAACACAAGCAAACAAGGATACAAGTTAACAATGAGAAGGGATGTGATCAAATAAACCCTAACTACTGAAAGAAGAAGAGCAAAACCAAAACATATGAGAAGAGATTCAATTATCCTAATCACATTGTGCATCTTTCCAATTACTTTCAAATTTCCAAACTTAGGTTACTATATGTAGAATAATTAAACATTATCCTTCTGTCAAGCAGCTTTTTTTTCACAGTTTAAATATAGTCCATTCAATTTTATATTTAAATGTGCAGAAGTACATAGCATACGGAAAACAGAAACTACATTTACACAGATGGCCAAGTATTGTGTTGTGTACAATCTGCAAATCAGAGCTTTCCTGTGATATGTTAGGCATTCAAACCAAACATAGAGCCTTGCTATTAAGAGTAAATATTGTGAAGCAGGAGCAAACTATATCTCAGTGGAATTTTCTTGTATTGTTTCTGTTTTTATTTCAATCACATTCTCAGAACATGCTTCTGTTGTTAAACTTCACATAATAAAATGACAAACAGTTTTTTAAAACCTTGCAATAGTCTACAAGAGAAATGGCTTAGTGTTTTCTTTATGCCCATCTTGACAATGGATGCTTTGTTATTACCTTTACTTTCTCTGTCTGCAGGGTGAGAGAGGAGCTCAAGGACCACAAGGCTTCAAGGTGACTTATTGAAGATGAAGACTAGGCAATGGCACTAAAATTTAGCATCGATATCAACTGCCAACAAAATAAGTCTCCGAAGTGTTTTAAGTCCATAAAGAACCACTTTGTTGCCTCCTAAAGCATCTGTGCAACAGTGTGAACAGGTTATGGCTGATAAAGTTTACAGATAGTTGATCAAAGTAATTTTTCTTTAGAGACGATTCTTCCTTTGACATACTATATGTCCTAAAACATAAGAGGGTCAGAACTTTCTAGTGACACTCCAAGCATGTATTGTAATTCATCTCCAGCTTATTTATGCCTCCCCATACCACTGGAAACGTTGAGTGAAAAAAAAATCTAATGTATTTGATTTATAAAGAATCGGCTCTGTGCTAAGTCTTTCCCTCAGCATGCACACAAATTTCAACATGTTTTTTCTTGCACTTTTTCTCTATCCCTTTACCTTCCTATCACCCCTTCCCTGTAACAGGGAAGCATAGGTCCACCAGGACTAAAGGGAGATCAAGGACCAGAGGTGAGCTATTATATTTATCTCAAAGCTACTCTGTCACTTAGCGTAGCTTTAATTGTAAAATAATTTGTTTCCATTGTTGAACTTCATGCGAGGAGTCACTCAGTGCTGTGAAAAGAGCTACATGAGTAAAATGTACAACTGCTTTAACCTGCTAAATTTAAGTTAAGACAAAACCTATTTACATGTGGATAGAGACAGCTGTGATTCAACATAGCAAAGGCCACTGGGTCATAAATAAAGCAATGCAAAAATTGTTGAAATGATTCAACATAAGGGCTGTTTCCAGGGTAATTCTGTTATATAACAAGTTGCCTTAGCTCATTGATATTTGCCGCATTAGTTCTGCAGAGGTCAATAAAGGCCCCACCACATCTTTTTAAGCAGGTTGAGGTCTTGACATTGGCTGGGTCATTGAAACATTTTGATTCTTTTCTTTTTCTGTTGTAATTTTGCTGCTGTCCTTGCAATCATTATCCTGTTTCATTACCTAATTCCAGTCAAGCTTTAGCTGTGGGGGTATTGACCTCACACTTAACCCTCGAAAAGTGTGAATTCTAATATGTCATGTTTGTCTTTCACCAAACATAGTGCTAAGCATCATGGCCAAACACCTCCACTTTGATTCCCAAGACATTTTCCCAGAACTTTTGTGTTTTTGTTTTTTCAACTTTTTAAACCTAAGCCAAGTTGGCTTGTTTTATTTAGAGAAAATAGGGCTTTCTCCTGGCTTCTTCATGTTCAATTTTCTTCCAATTGTGCTGTCATGAACTTCTATATTTAACATGCTAATAGAGGCCTGTCGAGTCCGAGATGTAGCTCTTTGGGTTTTTTTTTTTGCAGCCAATGAATGTGCATGGTGTTATGTCAGTGTGAAGTTGCTGAGATGTTGCTGAGATGTCTTCTCCTCGTATTAAATGTTTTCCACTTGTAAATAATTTTTCTCACTGTAGAATGAATGACTCCTAATCTTTGGGAGAAATTCCCTGATAACTCTTCCCTAATTTATGAACAGCAGCGTTTACTTTTACTTCTGATGCCTTTCCTCTTTGAAAATGTCTTAATACACACCTACATGCTGCTGTTCAGGAACTTACAATACTTTCACTTTTATCAAGTACATTTGATTAGCATCACTAGGCTTTTACTAATTTTTACAGTTTTTCAAGCTTCAAAACTGTGAAACAAATACTGACACCATAAAATATACAATTGTTTATCTGATTATGTAATTACCTCATTTTTAACCTGTTTTTTTTTTTAACTATGTCCTGATATATGAATCTTTAAAAGTAAAAAAAGATAACCAAGCTGCTGTTTGCATACAGTAAATAACCATATTTAATTTTATTTATTTTATTTTATTTTGAATTGCTGTATTTAAAAAAAAGTACTATGAGAAGCTTGGCCATAAACTATATACCCTGTGATACCTTTTGTTTGATTTTTCTGTGTGCTTTTCTCAGGGGATGCAAGGCTCGCCTGGACCCATTGGACTCCCAGGACTTCCAGGCGAACCAGTAAGTACACTGGTATTAATCACCAGCGGCTCATGTCAAGCCTTCCTTGCCCTCTCTGCCTCATCAGTCACCTTACCAATTCCTCTACTCTCCTAACTCAGCCTGCCAAAGGGAAAAAGAGAGAAAAACAGATCAACTTCAACAGGCAGAGACAGAGAAGAAGTCAATAAAAAAGTCCAGAATTTTTACACAGACGATCAGTAATCAAATTTAAGAATTAATTAGTGGAAAGAGGCAAATCTAAGCACTTTATGCCAAGAACGAAGGCAGCAGCCCAATCTGTTCTGTGCACCTGCTTCGGTAATGAGCATCTGTCTTTATTCAAAAGCGGGGAGGGAAAAGAGGCATTTCATAAATCCTGGCTAAGGGAAGTTTTGTTGGAGCACAGCAGCCCGCTGAAGCAGTGAGGAGGAGGAGATTAATGTGTGCGAGGAGATGAAGGCCTAGTGATAGATGTGCCTCTTTTTACCACTATTTACAGGGCTCACCAGGGGTGCCTGGGAGAGATGGCCTGAGAGGAGAAAAGGTAAGTAAACTTCAAATCAAGTTCTCACCTCAAAGACAAATATGAACAAAGGACGTTTTATCACAGGTTGTACATGCTAGATGACTTGTGAGGATTACTCATGCTTCATGCCATCCTCAATCATGCCCTAACTTTGTGTTCTCATCTTACATGCTATTGACAACTCTGTTATTTGTACACAAATTATATTCCTACAGAAAGTCTCCAAATACTGTGCAGAGAGTTGCAAAGTAGAGAAGTAGAAAAGGATGCGTTTATAATGCACTTCTCTGGAAAAAATTATCTACTCAAGTTTTCTCATCCTCTGGAGTTACTATGTTATACTCTAGGATGGAGAAGTAAACCAAAAGTGCTAAAGCCTCTTACAGTCTCACAAAATGTTTAAGCTTCCTGTATTTATTCAATAATCCTGCTTTGTCTTACTTGTTATACTGATCTTAAACCTATTCCAAGAGGAAGCATTGGATGTACATTTATGTGATACCGTCCTGAAAATAAATTGAAAAATGCAAGCAACCTCTGTGCCCTAAATACAAAGCAGGGTTAGAAAATAACTTCCCTTAGCATAAAACCTAACAGCCTTTAAAACACATTCAGAAAATTAATTTTCTAAAAAGTCTACCAAGCTAAGTCTTGAAACAACTCATTGCAGTTTTACTGGGCTTTATGTGCCAAACTGTTCATAGATAGAAGATATTAATGCTGTAGACCAGGCTATGTCACACCATGACTGCTACGATGTAGCCTAAATGCTAATAGCAGCATGCTAACATACACTGCCAGTCAAAAGTTTGGACACACTTGCCTATTAAATGTTATGAAGTATGTCCAAACCTTTGACTGGTAGTGTAAAACGTCTATTTACTATTTTCTCTCAGCATATTAGTCTAGTGGGTTTTATTTGTAATCATATTTAATCATTACCTATTAGAAACAAGTTCCAGTTTAGGCATATAGCAATGTCATGAACTTTCTTTGAGTATTTTTAATAAACAAAAGTCTCAATGTGCTAAAATGGACAGATTTACGGGGGAGTTTAAAGGGTTTCCTAAGACAGAAACAGAATTTTAAAAAATAGTTCACAAATTACTCAAAAAACAGCAAAAAGGTAGTCCCAAGGTTCAAACAAAACTTGATAAAACACAATAGAATAGGTAATAGAAAATACAATGACATTTCAGTCAGTAAAACAGTTCACAAAGCTTTTGTTGTGTTCTCCAAAATGTTGTTTTTTTTAGAATTTTGTTCTGTTTTGTAATATTGTTGGTTTCTGACTTGGAGCAACCATACGAAGGAGGTCATGATGGCAAAAAAAAAATGACTACCATGAAGCATGAAGTGACCGAACTAGGATCAAAGCAACCAGTTATAGATTCAAAATGAATAACCAGACAAAAAGGGGAAAATAACCAAAGAAGACCACAAAGAGAAGGATAATGATATAAAGCATCTGCAGCTGAGCTCCCATTATGTGTGTATTTTTCAGAATTATCTGCCCCTACTACATGCCCCCTCACATCCTCCCTCTGCTCCAAACCCTTCTCCCCTAACTCACCCTTCATAATCTTTATGTGTGCAATACACCACCTTCTTTTTTCATTTTGTCTATGGACACATTTCTAAACACTGCCTGTACACTTTCCTGTAGGGGGACTCTGGAGGAGTGATTGGGCCCCAGGGACTCCCTGGTCCTAAGGGTGAGCCTGGAGAACCTGGTGGTGGATATATGGTGGGTATCATATCTGTCACAGGACAAAAAATTTGATGTGGAGAGTGTGGAACAGGGTTTGGCAACAGGATTGTCTAAAAACAGAACAGCAGGATAAACTAGCTCCTCCAACTGTGTAGATGTCATGACATGAAGGGTGTACTGGAGAAGAAATCCAGCTGTGGACTTAACAGCTGGGAGACATGTACAGCGGTAACTGAGCCCAGTAGCCTACCAGAGCATGAAAGCAGCATGCAGTCAAAGAGGGTCAGCAAAGCGACAGACAGGGCCAGTCTAAAACACCTGCCCACTGACCCTGCATCCCACCAGGATTTATCCCAGCATGCCCTATGGCCATTACACCACTGCATGACATTAGAGAGATGCAATGTCATTAAGCAATCCATCCCTGGATAACTCCAGCCAAGGTAATCACCTATCCTCCCATTTTGGAGCTTATAGCTGTTGAAGCACTTTATTTTATGGATATGGCTTTGCATACAGAAGTACCTCAGTCCTGGTTGAAGGCACTGGCACACTCGATCTCTGGTAATGCTCTTGAAGCCATCATGTTTGTGTTTGGAAACACACAACTGAACATTAAGCCCTAACAGCAGCCCCACTAATCAAGCAAGAAACACTAAGCAGAGTAATGAGAGAAAAATGTCAGGAATTTTTAACCCTCTTTAAGATTTTACAGCACTTTGAAAATTGGAAAAGGATTAAAAAACATAGTTTCATGTGTGTTGACAACATTTAAATCATTTTATGTATGATAAGTAAAAAAAAAACTTGATAAAGAAAAATAGCTTTCACCTATAGCAGCCATCCCTCTGACTTTGGAAGATTTTGTTCGTGTAAGGAGGAAGTGGACGAAAAACGTATTCTTAACATTTAAGGAAAATGAGCAATAAAAACTGGATTATTGTTGCTTAATTCAAATGAATAATTATGAGTTTACCATTTTCCTTTTGCCAGGATTTCCATAGATTAGCAATCATTGCTCTCATATAATGTAAGATCTTTTGTTTTATGGTGCAAATGCATAGCTGTTGGATTTATTTATTTCCAAACAAAGTGCAACCATTGGACTGCATTTGTCTCAAAAAAAGTTCTGCACTTTGCAAACTTTCCTGTTTTATGTTTGACTGAACTGGTACATTTACCCCATATACTGCAGAATTGCTGTGTTAGTCCAAATCCAACTTCTACACAACTAATTTACATTGTGCAATGTAGGACTTGTAACACTAATACATGCTGACCACAGAAATCAATGTCTCATCTGGATAGCACAGTAAATAATGCTTACACTAGCCTCAGCTCCAATCAAGGTTTTGTTCTACGTGGTATGGCATTATCGCTGTGCCTCTTCACATTGAAGCTAATAAAACCATACTGAACATGAACTCATAATACATCGCCTTGTTCACTGTTTATGCTGTGATTTGTAGATCTTGTACACTTTCCTGACTCCTGTTTTAATTACAGCACTAGAACATTTTTTAAAGGGGAAGCTGCACCAAAGTTGCCAGTGGTAATTGCTCATGAGTGTGCAGTGACTTTCTTTAATGTCCTCTTTTTGTTGTTTTGTAGGGTGATGGGTTGTCTCTAACTCGAGGATCCCGTGGACCTAAGGTAGGAGCAGTTGTGGTGATGAAACAAACCACTGATGCAAACAAAATTAAAACCTTTCGTAACACTACATGCTTAATTCCAAATGCATTTATTTTGCACTGATCTATGTATATTATATCACTAGTCATTATGTAAAAGTTAATATTGTTAGCCTACAGTGATATTTGCACTTTTTGTTTGGATTTGTCATTTATTAGGATTTGTGTTTTGCTTATAGTCAAAAATTAGAACTCTTTACCCATTAATTTACTGAGAGCACAACACATTGCAGTTTAAACAGCATACAGACTTTTCACCAAAGTGACAGTAAAAAGTGAAAAAATACTGTCACCAAGACTAATCTACATTTCCATAATTATAGTTTTGGATCCAGGTAATCACTAAAATGTTTCTACCATTGCTTAAAACCCCGCTCTACTTCCAAACACCACTTTCAGACAAGTTTCTGGAATGCAACAAAAGCTAAAATCTATCATGTTCTAAGTCATGTGAATCTTTATTTAATAGACAGAAGTTCAAAGGAAATTGTTTCTAATGTTTTACTGGCCAGTTTTACTGGCCAGTTTTAATGACGTTAGAAAATATAAACATGTCAAGAATCTGATGTCAGTCTCACACTCAAAAAAAGTTGGGGAATAAGCATGTTCATCATTATGTGCCATTATCCTTTCTTTAAATTTAATATTTTTATTGTTTTGGCATCTGAGAATACAAGTAGCCTGATTCTCCTCTTCATAATGAGTAACACGTTAGGAGACGGGTCTGAACTGCAGGGAGGCCAATGAAGCATATACGCTCTGCGTCTATGAAGGCTCACTGTTGTAAGTCATGCAGAACATGGTCTGCTATTGTCCACTTACCTTCTGGAAAAGACACTGCCTTGATGGTAGTAGCTACATGTAGAACATGGCACATGTTTTTAATCAAAAGCAGCTGAAATGTGGAATCATCAGACCACAAAAAAAAATCATGTCCTTCTTTCTGTCTGAGGGGTTCTATAAATTTCCCTGTCTCTTTTTCTTTCTCACAACTTTCTTTACAGTGTGTTCTTGGCATCAAATTCTAGATTTGTTCAACTTTCCTAAGCAAATTTGATTAAGGACAGATCAGTTGGGAGGGAGCGACAAAATGTATTTACATACCAAATTAGAAAATGTTTGGCAATTAGTCTCTGATGGGACTCTTGCTGAGTGAGGCATTGATGAAGGTAGGGAGAGGACCCCTGGAGGCATTCGATATGGATGAGATGAGATGAGATATGAAGGCAGGGATTTCCAATGAGGCCCCATGGGTTCTAGAAGGAGGATTGGAGATGGGAGGGAGGAGGGTTGCACAAAAGTCAATCTACAGGGTGAATGAAAGCATTTGCCAGAAGATCAATGGGTCACAGTTGTGGCCTCAAATTAAGGATAAAATAAAAGCTGGTCAGTAAACACGAAAAATAATTTTCTTTGCATTTGTATCTTTTGAATAAAGTCGCAAAGAAAATTACAAATTATACTTTTAAGTTTAGTTGTATTTCAGAAAACATCTTAACATTTCTGGGATATATTCCCTCTTTGGAAAGTAGGTAGTTATAAACAAAATAAAAAGATAAGCAGATCGGGTCATTTATTGAAATTAAGATTAAATTAATAGATTTTCTCACTTGCATTATTTACAGTGTATCAGTTCGTATACGTATATGTGATGATTTATAATCATCAAGTTAGAATAAGTTTAAATTACAGGGTTTGTTAGTACAGTTAAAGGTTTAAGCATTGTAGGATAATGTCTCCCATTGAATGCATAATTAAATTTTTTAATAATATTCATTAATATTTCAATAGAATTACTGTAATATGCTATAAATAAACATGCTTAAGTACAGTAACAGTGCTATTGGTTGTTGATGTTTGAATTATATCTAGAATTTAATCTGGGTGGGAGTAGTTACTCATGTTTTCTCCTAAACAATAATAATCAGAAAACATTGAGTCTTATTCACCAACAGTTCTGATGAACAAATTTGTTTTAAGTCCTACTTACAAACTTCTTATGAAGATTGTAGCATTCAAGAAAATCTCTGTATCTTGGATTTGGATTTATTCTCAGCTAAGAACAAAACCCTACAAACACTCAGGAGTACTCCTACAAACATTTGAGTGATGACATGACAAATCAGTATTTGTGTTGTCTCCTGCTGTTGAGTTCATTGAAAGTCAATGATAAAATTACAGTAATGTTTTTGTCAGATTTTTTAAAAGTTATTTCAAAATAAGTAGCAAGATATTGCTGATCGCAGCTGCACCGCTTGCTCCATCTGCGCCCCGCATCTTAAAAGGATGCCATAGGAGGTGGTAGTTAGCCTTACCTATTGTAGAAGGTACAGTAGGTTATGTAATTAAAATAGACCCAATGGTGTACCACATCACCCTTTAGCCAGGACACCACAAGGATGTGTGTCCTGACGCGCTCGTGGGACCCGACTGCAGGCTGCTGTCCAAGATCAGGAGCAATTAATGACCCATTTGAACATAAAGCTGCTTATATATAATTTGAAATGCAAAGTAGGGCCAGCTGGCACACGCTTTCAATTTATGAGAGACTGGCATTCACCAATCTAAGAGGAAAGACACAGACAATTTTGTGGTCTATGAACACGTTTGTGAATCTGATGGAGGAGTTCCATAAAAAAGTTCTCAGGCACAAAATTCAAGAAGATTCTAAAGAAGTTTTTAGTGAATGAGGCCCATTGAATTGAATTCAAATAGCATGTTTCAACAGTGTATCCACTTACTTTCAGCCTTTTCACTACTTTTGGCTGATATTCTATATAGCTCCTGTCAACTGCAGAGATGCAGTCATGTGGAAAACAAAGTACGTCCCATTAAAATGGATGAATTTTCGGACTTACTTGGACAAGAACATATTTCATCTTTTTTAAAACCATACCTACAGATAAAGGTGGCATATTAAAAAACACTTAAAGGATTATTCAGTTTAGTGTATTGCACTGAATGTATTATTCTTTAGTGAAATAAATAAGTACAGAAGCCTTGGAAGCCAGGATTTCTTATTTCAGCACAAATAACCTCTTATAAGCAATTTGCATAATTGTACACCAGTGTCTGACATTGGCTTGCTGAGATTTTCCCTCCATGAGGGATTTCTTGTGTTTTTTCTCTTGAGTAGGCTATTTCATTACCCTCAGTTTAGCCTTTTTGAAGCACCCCTGGGTGGATTTTATTAGAGAACTGGGTATCATTACCTTGTTAAAAGGTCAACTTCCAGTTCAACTTTAGCTTTCAAACAGATGGTTTCACATTCCTCAAACACCTTTTAATATGACAGAAATCACAGTGAGATCAATCCCTGCCAGCTGCCCAGTTTCTTAGGCACCACCTTATTCTTCACGGATGGTATGAGGTTCAAAATTACAAGATGTAGTCCCCATACCACCACAAAAAAAACCCAAGAAAAAACAAACTCAGAAAGACAAAAACAGCATCCTATTTTTTTTATCAGCTGCCAGTTTGCTGTTTGAAGAGGCCACATGTATTGTAGTTCAACAAGCCAAGATACAGAAGTCTGGGAGCTTTCTAGTCAGGAATGTTGAGGATATTTCCTTTCATGGGGATGTTATCATGCTGGAGAAATTTAGGTTAAAAAAATTCAAAATATCAGCTCTCTAAAATAAAACAAAATGCCACATGGTTATTTTTTCACACAAACACTGGTGACTTCACACGAGTACTGATGGACTTATTTTCAAGCAGTAGCAATAAGGCAATAAATAAATAAATGTTGCCAATGAAAATAAAATTAATAAATAAAAAAGCCAAAAGAACTTTCCCTACCTTCTACACCTTTCTACATTGACTGTACCTGAGCATGTCTTGTGTTTTTATGGTCTCACAGAGGTCTTTATTTCTGCCAGCACAAAACACGGTCTGCTCGTCACTTCAGTCTAAGTCATATCTCATCACATCCACTCCCCTGAAACCAGACAGAAGTCTACAATAGGCAGGGGAAGAGAAAAAGACTTAAATCGATAAAGATGGCATAGAGAGATGGTTAATTAGTATAAAAATTTGACCAAAAAATAAGAAGACAAATGGCAACCAAACCTCTGATATCCACTGTTATTGTGGCTAGATTTAAATTGCCCGTAAATCTATTCAAAATGACCTGCTCCTTGCCTTTGTATTTACTGGTAAATGTTAGTCTCTCCTTAATTTTTCTTATCAAACAGTAAAGGCTCCGATGTAGGCTGAATTGGTGAGATCCTTCTCAGATTATACCCTTTGACACATCAGCTGCTAGTTACATGCAAATCATGGAAACTTGGAGGCTTGGATGATCTGGCAGTCATTAGAAATCTACACCACTTGAATATTTCACATAATTTGCAAATCTTTTGAAAAGGCAGCCTCATTGAGATTGGCACCTCTTTTTTTTCTGAAAGCCACAGAGAGCTTTGCAGATCTTGACATGGGTGACACCAAACAATTTATTAACAAAGAGAGGCAGACTTCAGATGTTAGATGTTTATATACCCTCCACTTGAAACCACTGGAAATAAATCTGGAACACTGATTTTAAATAGTAGAAATTAGAATGTGTCATTTAAAGGTTTGCTTTTTCAAAATCATTAGAAAAAATTAACTTTCACGAAATACGTTATTCTTTCACATGAGCTTAAACCTCCTGATTTACAGTTAAAATGGAATTGCGGGATCACAAGTATTCACAAGTATACGTGAATGAGACTTCTTGCTTTGTGATGATATGCCAATTTATAAATGGTTGTAAGTAAATTTGAATGCAAAGGGATACAAAACTGTGCCTGATCCTGCTTTCATCATGGGGGCATTTCTTTCCCTTTAAGCCACCTAATACAAAAGGTAAAGAGAAAAAAGGGATCTGGCAGGGTTTGAAAGTTTAATGACTGTAAAGTGTAGCTGATCTCCTGTCCTCTGGATTCACCACCCCTTATGTTTGTGTCAGGGCGAGAGAGGTGTGCCAGGATTGCCAGGAGATCACGGTGAAAAGGGTGAACCCGGGGAGAGTATCATTGTGAGTATATTTCATTGATTGGCCGGTGTTTCCCTCAGTCATTGTTTAATTTAAACTTTGAAACGGTTTTAGTATTTGTGATATATACTAAAAGAATATCTCTGTAAGTGGTCATTAAAGACACTTTCAGGTGAAGTTATTTGGTATTACTGTGAGCTGCAGGTGTATTGCAGTCTGCCTTCATCAGAAATGCTCTCCACTGCTATACTTTCAAACCTCACAGATTTGACTGGGAGTGAGTCTGCATTCATTTTTGAAATACAGGATAGTTGGAGACAGAATCAATAGAGCAAAAGGTGTCTAACACAATTCCTTTATTGGATCCGGGTGCTAGAGGGCAGATGGTGTTAACAAGATGTGTGATGTGTTTGTAGGGTCCCGTGGGACCTCCAGGGAAGCCAGGAATTGAGGTCTGTGGAAAATTCTTGGATTCACAATACATAAGCAACATGTTCAAGCTGATTTTGAATGATTTTCTGCTCACAGTGTTGTGGCCATCATTTTGGCAGCTATTTAACAGTTTAAATAACAATTAGTTGATTGTATAACATGAGATGTTTCACTCATCAGGGCACTCCTGGGCCACCAGGTTTATCTGGACCACCTGGGTCTCCAGGAAGAGAGGTGAGTGAGCTCAGTCTTTGCTTTCACTCTTACACTCTCCCTCACAAATCCACAGATAAAAGATGACTGGGAGCATAAAAGAATGTGAGATTCCCACTGTGGATGTACAAGTACAATGCTGGACACAAATGCCCCCCCACTGAGAAGAGTGTGAAAAGTTATAGCCTTAAATGTACTCATGATTTTACAAGCAGGAGGGCTGTTAATGCAATTCTTTGTCTCAATTAAAGGGCTCCCCAGGTAGACCAGGCCCTGCTGGACCTCCAGGTGAACCAGTAAGAAAGAAAATTTCATTTTTTGCTTCGTGCAGTTCAGCATCAGTGATCAGTAGGGACACCAGCAGAGATCTCCTTACAGTCAACGTCAATATTCAGAGTACAGCTCCAGTTTTGGGATAATTAGAAGCTAGCTGTTCACTAACCAACATCACTTTCAGAAAAATGCTGCAGTTTACAACAAATTGGCAGCACCCTGTTGTTATCACATGCTTTCATGTCTCTCTTGTCTGTTTGTGCGTTTCACATGAGCAACATTTGCTATAGTTCTGATAGCTGTACCATATGGGCGTTGCTGTTTCTGCATCAAAGCCTTGTAAATGTGGCATCTTAACATGTTTATATTTGTGCGAATTAAACATACTACATGATTCATGTTTATAATCTGTTTTTGTGATTTGAAAAAAGCTTTCTTTTCCTTGGCTGAGAGGTCCAGAGAAAACCAATATTTCGAGGTTTTGGGGATCATGTCTTTGGAAAATACTATTTAAGAAGCATTGCAGATAAAAACTGGAAATATTACAGTTACTGAAATGTGTTAGGTATGAATCACTTTCTTAGTGTATGGTCTTAAGCTCCTGGTGATGTATTAGATACAGGATACAGCTACACTAAAGAACTTCAGCAAATTAAAAAAAACAGTAAAGATCATATCTGGAATAAACACTCTCTTCTCTTTCTGACAGACTGCCCTGCCCATCGTAAAAGACATGGGTGCTTTGCTTAAGGTACTTCGTCTTCAAAGTTCATGATAATTACAGCTTTTCACAAAGAACTATGGAAAAAAGGTTTCAGGGTTGGTATTTAAAGTGATCAGTGTTTGTTGATTTGAAACCACTTTCTAATATATGGAGACTATCAGTTAAGAGACATACTGTAGTCAAAGCCCATGAGTGCCTCCATCAGGATGACTGGGAGAAGTGCTGTATATTCAGAAGCCTAGAGCAAATCATTTAACAAGAAAATACAGAATTGTTTATTCAAGGTGACAACATGTTAATAAAGCCTCTTGACAAGCTTAAAGGAATATAGAGTAAAAATTAAATAACATACCACTGATGAAGTCCGAGTAAAGAGAAAAGCATGATAATGCAGCTACGCAGACCAACTGTATTTATTGTTCTGCAGAAATGATGGCTAGTGACAGGTTTCTTCTCACCATATGAAAAGTGACAGACATTTCACTGTAGCTCATGGAGTAAGAATTGTTGACACAAAGTTTCAAAAACTTTCTGGAAACTAAAGGTGCTCGTAAATGCCACCATTATTAATTTAATACCATCTGACTTCCTGAGGTGGTGCTGACAAAAGTACATACAAAAGTTAATATGCGTAATGTAGATTAGGAATTTCTTTATTTCCTTGAATAGTTCTGCGTTAGTTTTAATGTAGCTGCAGTAACTAAAAGTTCACTTTTGAAAATGTGGTGCTATGACCTTTTTATTGTATTTACATCAGTGCAGAAATAATCAGAAAATGTTTCTTTATTAAACCACTTGATAAGCCACTGTGATTTATTCAACAATGAAAAAGGAATTCAATAGATGCACCGTTTTGTGACATAAAAGACAAATCTTAAGTCACTTTACCACAAAAGCCTGTAGCAAAGACACATCAGTTGTTTCCATTTCCTTAGTTGCATCTTCATAAAATCCCAAAGATGACAGAGTTTAACAAATGTAAAAATAGTATTTTTGCACCAACAAGGTGATTCTCAAAAGACCCGCTATCTTAAAACTCAGCATATCTCGGCACGGCATGCAGTGTGTCCTTAGAAACAGGACAAGTGCAGGAAGAAAAGAAGTGGAAAACGTAACAAACTACAGTATCTACAGCAAATTAACAGTTTCTTAAATTGGATTTATCCTGCAATGACCTAACACAGGACCTGAGATGCATCTGGACATTCAGTTGATCCATTTACTGTTCACCAAAGTATCATCAGAAATGGTCTCTGTGGAAAAGTGGCTTTTAAGAATCCCTTATTAAGGAAAGGAAACAAAAGGAAGGGCCTGAGTTATGCAAAATGGCTGGTCTGAAAATCACTGGCAACAGGTCTTATGGAGTGATGGATCCTTCCCAGAGGCTAGACCTCGGCATTATTTAAGCAGTGTGGATCATCTGGACAGAGAACAGAACAAGAGGCAGCCAACATCCAAACAAGAGCTTTGAAATGTCCTTCAAGAAGTGTGGTCAACTATTCCTGAAAACTAAATATATTACAAGAAAGTTGAAAGCTTTTCTTAGAAGGTTCAGGCTGTGTTGAAGGAAAAAGATAATCATACCAAATATTTATTTTCACATTTGTTAGAACTGTAAAAATTAAATTTTTTCCGTATACACTGTGTTTCCATTTATATTTACACATTTCAACTTGGCACTTAATATTTTGTTTGTAATGAGTGGATTTAATAAACCACGGCTTAATTTTCTTGTGCTGATTTTGTCACTTTAACTGCTTTCCCATTCAGAAACATGAAGGACTGCTAGGTCTTACCAGATAGTTAATGTCTATTCGGACTTGTAAACCTCGTATATTTATATTCTCACTTCTCTAATATATGCTTGTTATCCCCTTGATTTCTTTTTCATCATATGGTACTAACATTACATTAAATCCTTTTACATTTTCTGAACAAAGGCAAATTGTGCAGTAGAACTTAAAGGCCAAAATCTTTTGTGTAGTTCTTTTCTGCTTTAATTTTTTTTGAGAATATTGTGTTAAAAGGAAGATCAAATGGCTTTTCAGATAATGAGTCTGTCAAAATCCACACAAATAATGACATATTCTTTATTTGCCTGAATGAAACAGCTTACTCTCTTTAGCTCACACTGCTACCTGCAGGAAAGCACTTAGCTTAATTGAAGCTTTCCTATTTTAACACTGAACACATGTCAGCACTGACAATAGATAGGATTCTTCCGCATGATTAATTACAGATCATAAAGCTTGGTGTCAATAGTTTTATAATTTCTTGTTATGTCTTTCTTTAACGTCAACTTATTTTATTCAAGTGCTGTTAGAGTCAGCTAATGTTTACAGATGACATCAGAACTACAAAGTGGCACTTGAACACTTAAGTCTTTTTTACATCAACAGAAAAGAACTAAACACACTGAACGTAAGCATTTATTTTTGTCATGATAATAATAGCAGATTCTTTTTATTTTGATAAACAGAACTTTCTCAGAATTCCTTTTATTATACTTCTTCTTTTTCATTTTAAGTCTCAATTGTGATTTGAAATGTTTAGGTGTGATGTATTCTTTTTCCTTCCACTTCTTTCCAACTTCGAACATGTTTCTTGGGAGTGCCTATATCTAAATCAGGGACAATGATATTTAAGATTCTCACCTAAATGTCACAATCAATGAGTTTGATAAAGTTCACCTCTCACTTGGATGAGAGAAACTCTTGGAGACACTCTTGGTGGGTTCACATTATTTCTGCTCAGCAGACATTTAGGGAACATTTTGTGTCAGTTGAGGTCTCATCTCCCACCCAGGGGATTTGACATAATAAAGGGTGAAAAAGCAGTGTGCCAGCTCAGCTTGATGAAATCTTATCTGTGCCACTGATTTTTGCTTCTTGCCTTGCTTCCGCTGGCAGAATGCCTGCAGTTTGTGCCAGACAAGAGTCCCCGGGCTGCCTGGGCAGAAAGGAGAGAAGGGGTCCCCTGGAGAGCAAGGAGTAGAAGGCTTGGTGGGAGAAAAGGTACATTTATTTCAGGCTTTTTAATATATTTTTGAATCACTCTGTGCCTCTTGGGATTAGTATATCATTTTAAGCACCATGATCAAAATACTCCAAAAGATATAACATTTTTAAGCACAATTATTGTGATGTTTTTGTTATGTGGAAGTTTTGGTACTAAAATGATCAGCTATTTCAAAGGACTTAGACCATCGTTGGGGCAATAGATTGTTCATGGGTAATGTGAATTACAAAGCTTTGTAAATATTCTTCAAACGTTGCCCGTTCATGAACAGCTGTGAGCTCCTCTAAGCAGCTGCTCAGCATGCTACAAATTAAAATAACCGGCTATTTCCTCACTTCTTAATGTGATTGAAAAATTGATAGCCTGGTCTCACAGAAAAACATCAAACAGACATGGAACAGAAAACTGTGTATTTGTACTGTTGTGCCAGACCAGAGGGGCCTAAACTTTTGCATTCCGCTGAGTGTATGCTTAGAGCCATATTCATTGGTTATTTGTATTCCAAACAGGGGGATCCAGGTGTAAGAGGTCCAATGGGTAATCCTGGGAAGGAGGGCCCAAAGGTAGGCAAAAGAATATCACACAATAATAGAGCTAGTAAATAACTTACCACATTTAATAGAACTGCCATAAAATGAATAATTTAGTCTCTCTGCATGGCAAAAATCTGTAAAATGAATAGCATCATTCTGTGATGTTGTTGCTAGAATGTGTATTTAATCTAGTAAATGTAGATTTACATTGACAAATGCTTTTCATAAGTTTCCTTTTGTATCATTGCTGGAAGCCTAAACAGCTGTTCTACAACTCATATTATTATTATGAACACTAGGTGCTCTCTGCAGAAGTTGTTGCCATGGATACAGTCTTGCAGCACAGTGAAATTTCTTGTTCTGCGCTGGAAGAGACATTTTGAAGTTTACACCCATCAGCCTGTAGTTTGAGATTTTTTCATGGTTAGTGAAAAACATTCACTTTTCCTTCCCTCATTGGTTCTGCTCTCCTGCAGGGAGTAAAAGGGGAGCGAGGGTTCCAAGGCCCGACTGGAGATAAAGGTGATGAGGTGAGTGGAGGGAAAAAAAAATTTAATCCAAACAAATTAATCCACTGGTTATCTACCCATCTGGAAGTCACTGTGACATTGAGAAATAGGTTTTTCAAAAGAATGTAAATATATTGTAATTTTGGCCTCTTGGTGAAGCTTTTCTGCTTAAAAAGAAGCTATCAAAAGCTGTCCACAGAACTGCATGTGCACTCTGCCCTATCTGTTCCTCTCAAAGGAGCTGCTTTATAAAGAACATTGACTGTCCTGTGTGGTCTGTGTGTATGTGTTAGTTAAAAACAAAGTTCTCTTCAAAAGAGCTGAGAAGCATTACATTGCATTTCACCAGCAAGGTCAAGAGATTTTGCTATCCGTCACACTTGTATCTATGCTGTATATGTTCAATTAAAACATTCTTTGTGGCTGCAAAGTCATACAAACACATTCAGTGTTATTTCTAAAATTTCATAAACAGGCAAGTGCAGGTCAAAGGTTTACTTCTTTCCAAAAAACGGGAGAAAACAACTAATTCGGTTCCCGTTCCAACGTTTATTTTTACGTTGTATCTATTAGTTGCTTATCTATTATTTGTTAAGTGTATATAAAGTTAGACAGTGCATCATTTGCAAATATAATTTAAGAAATATTGTAATACAATTATTATGTTAATTATTGTAAGTAAATACGATAAGTATATGTTAAGGCTATTTCCCCGTATTTGTTGGTTTCATAGTCTGAGATACAAATCTGTGGTTCAGTAGCACAAAAACATAATATTTTCTTACTCCATCCCTGCTAAAGAGCTTTACAAAGCATTATGTTAGTATGCCATCGACAGTATATGACAGATAATGTCTCATAAGAATGTAGGTTATATATCCTTTAGTACACTTGTAGCAAATGGGAAAAAGTATCTTAACTCAAGTAATTAAAGCCTCACTGTGATGCCTATTCATAAAACAATATTTACTGGAAATGTTCACATGCTTATTTATCCACTGACCTGTAGTGTCTTCCATTAATATAAATGTTGCACTTTTCACTGCTCTGCTGATAATGAAATGTTTCACAGCTTCTGGATGCTGATAAGTGCTTTTCAGATGAGAAAATACACTCACAATCCTAACAATTAATGCAGTAGAAAAATGTCATCATTCATTTTTTTACAGTGTACATATTCTTTGAGCTCTTAATTCTTCTCTTGAATGATGACAAAACAGAGATTAATAAAACATTTTTCATTTTATTTGATTTCATTTCAAAAACAGGCTTGAACCAATAAATTGGACATTAATCCTCCAGTCTATCATATCTACGCTGTGTGTAGTGAGCTGTGTAGTTTTCAGCATGGCCAGATGTCCACTTTACCGATACAGATGGAAATATTCCAAATGTACTGACTGTAATTGATGTTTTCATACAAGGTAACTTGTCTAAAAAATTGTTAAGTTAATTTCTCAATTCATGTGCATCTCAATATGTAACTTACTGTTAAACAGGTGTGAGCATTGGGTAAGGCCCTAAACTGGCTGAACATTTTTCAGCTCAGTGTGCAAACCTGCTTTACTCTTTTTCTCATCAGTGGGATGTTTGATTGGTTGAAAAAGGTTTACAACAAGGGAATTGTTGCAGAAAAGTGTTAATGCAGTTATTCCTCTTTTTTTCAATATTGAAAAACTATTTTCTAACGGAATGATTGTCTTCTTCAGGGGCCTCCAGGAGCACCGGGACTTCCTGGTGTGACAGGTCGAACAGGAGCCCCAGTAAGAAATCTTTCATTCGTGTGATCTATATGGAATCTCTTTAATGATTTTATATAATGAAAATGCCTTTTCATGATGTGCATATGCATGATTTTTTTTCAATGGTGCCACATTTGTGGGATGAACAGAAGAGTTGGGTATATAGGTTGTGCCCATGAAAAACTTACCAAATCTTCTCTGCTTATGCCAAACAGCTTATTCTGCTAAAGATTCTTATTTGGTTAGGTTTGTTGGATTGGATGATGAAATGTATCAATTCATTCCTTTAACAAACAAGGACCTCAGTAGCATGTAGAAGAACCATACACAGCCACAACTGCCAAGCACTTCCTCCTCATGTTGGTCACCAGTCGAGCACACACTGTTGTAGGACGGCGCCCCATTCTTTAACCAGCATTTGTTGCAAATCAGCCATTGTGGTTGTGTTCATCACTCTAGCACAAACAGCACGACAAAGATCTATAATAGGGTCGAGGTTCAGGATTTTGTCAAGCCTACAGTATGTTGTGTATCTTTAGATTTCAATCATCCAATTCAGTAAATGACACTAAAAATGAGTTTAAATAAGCCATTTGGCATTGGCAGAGGATTTGGCCAATGTTTTTTATAAGGGCAACCCACAAAATCGACTCTGCTGCTAATCCTACAAATGCATTTTCTTTAAAAATGTGGCATTAAAAGGGAAATAAACAGACTTTTGAACAGTATAAGATTTATTGCTAAGAAAGAATTGTTACAACAAAGAAATAATCCACCAAACCCAAATTCCTATACTTTTTGTTCTGAATTTATATGCAATAAAAGACTTTTATCTAGATAGTATACTGCAAATGAATAACCTGTAATTGTGTCTGGTGGCTGCTACATTACAGGTGAGTTGTTGAAAGTTTAGTCATTTTGCCTTTGATAACTTGATCAGGTATTATACAGATAGTAAATATGTATCGGCTTCCAAGTGTCTTCCCTCACTCCCTAAAACAGATGTCATCAAGCCACTCTTGAAAAAGAACAACTTGGACTCGTGTCTCATGAGCAGCTATGAGCTAATATCAAACTTCCCTTTTTTTAGTAAAATTATAGATAAAGCTGTCTTTCAACCCTAGAGATGTATTCTATCAATCACTTAGCTGGTGTAACCAGTGGCAACCAAGAATAAGCTGGTTGACAACCAAGAATAGATTGGTGGCGACTGGAAAGACAGTGGACAGCTCGGAGAGACGGCAACCGGGGCAGGTTGGCAGCCCAAACTGTATCCTCTGAGAGGAGGAAACCCACCATAAAGCTATAGAACGTCACATAGAAATATACCCCCAGGGGTACCCGAGAGGGGGTGAGAATGAGCTCCCCAATCAGACAGATTGAAGGTTAATGAACACTGGCAACGGAAAATTGACAATGAATACAAAATGCAGATGCAGGAAGGTCTGTTAGAACAATCGAGGTCTTAAGATTCACCAGACCCGGATGAAGTGTTTAGAGGGAGAGCGAGCGGCACAACGCACAGGTACACAACCTGGTGTGACAAAGGAGGAGCCTGGTCCGGAGATACCCAGTAGAGCCAGGAACCTCCAAGTGCCGCAACCAACCCCTCAGAACAGACCTCTGGAGAGGGTTCAAGTCAAATGGCCACAGGCCTGCAAGACCGCAATCTGGCAGCAGTTTGATGAGGATGCAAACTCAGTGCTAGAGGCAACGGCAAAGGGAGACGTGGACCGAAGGCTGAAAACAATCACAACAATCATTTTCAGTCTAGCTGTGAAAAGATTTGGGACAGTGGAGAAGAGGACTAAAGAAACACCCTTCACCATGAACCAGAGAGCTACAAAAATCCACTGAATTGGGCAGGAGCTAAAGTCCCTGAAGAGGCTGTTCAAAGAGGCCAGCGAGGAGCAACGCCCCCCCCACCTTGGTGGAGCTGCGAACCATCCTGAGGAAGAGGCTTCTAATACTCTGTAGAGCTGAGTGGCACCGTAGGCGGAGGAAGGAAAAGGTCCAAGCGAGCATCCTTTATTGCCAACCCTTTTAGCTTCAACAAGCAACTCCTGGGACAGAAGCGCAGTGGGAGATTGGGTTGCTCCAAGGAAGAGATCAATCTGCACATCCAGACCATCTACTCTGATCCTGACAGGCAGCAAGGGCTAGGCCTTTGCGACACCCTGATACAACCACCTACACCCACCAAGGAGTTTGACAGCAGAGAGCCATTGCTAAGAGAGTTTCAGGATGTTGTGAGGAAGGCACGATCCAGTTCAGCTCCTGGTCCGAGTCGAGTGCCTTACAAGGTCTATAAGAACTGTCCCCTGTTGCTAAAAAGGCTTTGGAAGATTTTGAAAGTCATCCAAGACCATTGACTAGTTCAGGATCATTTCCTTCCTGTGTGTCGAAGGGAAGATTTTCTTCAGCATAGTTGCGAAACGGCTGACCGACTTTCTCTCTAGCAATCGCTATATCAGCTCCTCTATACAAAAGGGAGGCATTCCTGGAGTACCAGGTTGCCTGGAACATACAGCAGTGGTGACCCAGCTCATCAGAGAAGCACAAGAGTACAAAGGAAACTTGGCTGTGCTCTGGCTTGACAACTCCATCCCACTTAAGTTGGTCCAAACAACCCTGGAGAAACATCATGTGCCTGGCCAAATGACAGAACTAATCATGGACTATTACAACCAGTTCAGCATGAGAGTCTCATCGGGCCCAATTACATCGGAGTGGCACTCAGTGTCGGGGCCCAAAGACCAAGACAGGAGTGTGCCAGCCACCAATCAGGGCCTTCATGGATGACTTGACTGTAACCACTGAATCTGTACCAGGCAGTAGGTGGATTCTGCAAGGGCCGGAGAAAGACCATTTGGAGGAAGCCCACAAGCGAAAGAGGTCTAGAAATGAAGATCTGGTTACCGACTGCCGCAAGCAAGGCTGGAAGGCGAAGTGTATGCCCATTGAAGTTGGGTGTAGAGGGTTTGCGGTGCAATCACTCCACAAAACCTTGAGTGCACTGGGTATAACTGGAGTGGAGAGGAGCAGAGCCATCAGGAACATCACGGAGGAAGCAGAGAAAGTCTCGAGAAGGTTCTGGATTGGGAGAGGGGATACATGGGGGGTAGCAAATGCCACCTGAACACAAACTGGGTCTGATCAACCATGGCTGGGTTGCCTGGGCGAGGATGTCTGATGTTGAAAGACCCGAAACACCAGGTTACATCACTGATGATGATGTGTTTAGGAGCATCCTAGAGATGTATTCTATCAATTTGGCACCACAATTAATTTGTTTGAGTCCTATTTAAAAGACTTCTTTGTGTCTGTATGTAACTATAAACCTGAGCAAACTAAAATAACCTGTGGAGTTCCCCAAGGCTCCATCTTGGAGTCACTGCTGTTCAACATCTCAACTCACTCAAATTGTGAAAAACAACATTAAAATGTTACCACAACTATGCTGATGACAGACAAATCTACATAACCATCTCAACAGGAGACTATACAGTAGTCCAATCCAAGCACTGATCCAAGCACTAATCAAATTAAAGATTGGATGTGTCAGTACCTCTATCAGTTAAGTGAAGAAAATAGTTTTAGTTTTTTGAGCCAAGAAAGAAAGATTAAAAGTCAGTACTCTCAAAAAGTAATGTTAAAGGCACACAATGTAACTTTCTGACCTGAGAACTCCATGTTCCAGACTCTTTTGATAGCACAGTCATACAGCAGCCTAATACTGTCACAATCAACACCACATTTATAAAGTAATGATAGTCTACACATTACTCAGTGGCAAACGTTGAACTATTTAACCGTGTTAACTCTAGAATCGGTCCCAAAGCAAACACGGACATAAACACTACTGCCAAAGGGTGGAGCTTACTCACTGATTGATGGCAGCATCTACTGTATAATGCATCTGTTGTTGTGGCTCATTTCATATGTTTGTAGACTGCATTTGCAATATTTTTTGGGGTATTTTGTCAGTATGGGGCAACATGGTCTTTCATTTCATGAACTGTCTGGCTAATATCAGGTACAGTGGAAAAGAGGTCACTGCTAGTTCCATCATGTGACACATACTGCTTTTAATAACTGACAGTCCATACTGGAATATAAAACACAATTCTCATTATGATAAATTATTAAAAGTCGATAAAAAGCTTGAAACTTTAGCAAAAGCTGTTAATTTTATATTTTGTCAGATTTGTGATGTAGTTTTGTTCTAGCTAGTTTAAGCGGCAGGACACCATTTACATGATCTGTTTGTTACTGGCTGAATGATTTTTATTTTCTGGTCACAACTTTTCGTGGAAGAATGCAAATAATGTTACATTTCAAAGTATCTCCAAAATTAGTCATTTGATGCAGACATTTAATCAAAACTGGAAGTGAGCAATGAGACCAATAGTGTGAACGTAGTCTCAGCAACATCAGCCCCTTGTCTCCATTAACACCAACTAGCATAACAAACATCTCCTGTTGCGTCACGTTAAGCTGGACGGCAACATGGATAGAAAAATTGAGCGTCAGACTAATCCAGTGTTTCCTCACACACTGCCATCAGTTGACAGACATCATCAACCACAGCCCGTCGGACAGCAGCAAAGTCCTTCCAGATTTCCTCAGCATCATTAATATAAAAGTCAGATTCTCATCTCTTCTGCTCTAACATGCACAGAAATGTCACAGCAGCAATGACAGGGTCTACCTCTGGAGTTTGCCTGGAAATGTCTATAGCCTGAGTTCAAGGCAAGTGGGTCTTGTTGTGGCTGGTCACACAGTGGGTGCACCTGTCCATCACCTTCCCGTTCCTCCTCGTAGTTATTAGAGCGGACCTGCTCCTTATCTTCACTGCTATGCTGCTCGGATCTTTTGGATTGTTCACTACAATATTAGGGGTACCTGGGTCGTCGCCGTTGGAATTTTCAGTTGTTTACACTGACATGAGAAACTTCTCCACTTTTTAGCTTGGGTCCACGTCACTGCTCTGCTAGCTACACGATGTTTACCGCTGTCAACTAAACTCACGAGACTGGGTCAAAGGTCGCGACAGCATCCTTGGAGTTGTTAAGCCCAAGCAACCCCAAGCTACCGCCTGGCGCCATCCCTGCCCTCGGCATCACACGCTACCAAGCAGACATTGACACACCAGCTGTTTTGAATCCACACTAATAATTCAGCAAAGAAACACAAGAACACATTATCAGAGGAAGAGAGGAATTGAAAGAGAGAGAGGTACAGAGCAAGAGATGAGACAAGAGTCAAGACTGTCTTTTCCTGGCTAGAGAGAACTGATAGTACAGGTAGGATGCAAGATGGATGCCTAATTAGACGTCAATAGGGGGGGCATCACTGAAGATCTGCAAAAGTTCTGTAGTGTGTCTTTTAAAAACCAACAACCAAGCCAGAAATCTGGGAGTATTCATGGACTTAGATCTGGATTTCAGCGGTCACGTTAAGACAGTTGTGAAGTCAACCGATTAACATTTAAAGAACATATGGAAGATTAAAGGACTGATGTCTCAGCATGATTAAGAAAAACTTGTCCTGTAACGCTATCCTTACAGGTCTCCCTAAAAAGTCTATCAGACAGCTGCAGTTAGTCCAGAGTGCTGCTGCTCGAGTCCTCACTAACACCAAGAAGTGGATCACATAACTCCAGTCCTCAGATCTTTACACTGGCTTCCTGTTTGTCAAAGAATTGACTTCAAAATCCTGCTGTTAGTTTACAAAGCACTGAATGGCTTTGGGCCAAAATACAGTCAGGATCTTCTGGTTCGTTATGAACTAACCAGATCCCTCAAGTCATTAGGGTCAAGTCTACTTTCTGTTCCCAGAGTCAGAACTAAACACGGAGAAGGAGCGTTCAGTTTCTATGCTTCTCACATGTGGAACAATGCAGGTCTGCTGAAACTCTCAGCAGTTTTAAGTCAGGGTTAAAAACTTTTCTATTTGCCATCTTTTGTCAAAGCTTAAACTTTTATTTCTTGCATTTCATCTTATTCTATTTTAGTTTTTCTGATCATTCTATTTATTTATTATCTTAGCTTTTAGCTTTTTAACTTTTTATGCTTCTTCTGCACCCTACTGCAATGCTTTTAATGTTTTATTCTTATCACTTTAAATGGCCTTTTACATGAAATGGGCTATACAATAAACCTGCCTTTCCTTACTAACCAAACAATTGTCATTAGTTGCATGAAAAAAACACAATTTAACACAATTTTTTAAGAAATTAGGTTATATGACATAATAGAAATTGTGAAGACGATGTAGTGCCACATTGAATTTTAGATAATTACTGTTTCTTTTTTATAAGATATATTATAAGGATCCCAGAACCAAAGCTGTTCCTTGTTTGCGGACACTGCACCCCGACCTTAAGGATCATGGTTTTAAATTAACTGTAAGACTAGCCTTAAAAATCATTTCTCCATCTATTTTTACTGAAATTAAAAAAATAGTAAACATATCAGTCCACTAATATATGGGTGTTTCAAGCATAGCAAAGACTGTAAATGAAATGTAAAATTAAAGTAATTAAAATTTTGAATTTAAAGTTAAAATAACAGCTAGTTGAATGATTGTGTGCTACAATTGGTGTATTTCATTAATGGGTATGGATTTTACATAAAATCATATTTTGAGATAACATTGACTTGCTCATGTATATCTTTGTATCATCACTGCAAAACCATGTGTGAGCTTCATTTTAAACTCGCTCATTTGGTCCTAAAACATAGTTTGCCATGTGCAGGAATCTGATTGGAGGTATTTCATCAGGGTTAGTAATCCAGTCCAGTGTGGATCTATCTTATTCATCTTGTTCTTTGGCAGTAGGAGTTCTTTTTTTTTTCTCAGTGCGAGCCATTCCTCTCTATTTTCCGTCTTCATCACTCACTTTTTCTGCCAAATTTGACCATTTTGACCAACTTATTAACCAAACTGAACTAAAGCTAACCGAGCTTCAGGAGCACTCCTCACATGATGGCCCCAACATGCAATAATATACTTATACTTTCTGTACTTCCTGTGGTCATCCTTGTACATATTGCAGAATTCAAGAGTGCTTGCAGTGTCAGATTTCATTGACACAATGCTGTTCTGTTTGCAGGGGCTCATGGGAAGACCTGGTACAATGGGTCAATCAGGAGCAAAAGGAGAAAAAGTAAGATGTTTATTGTGTAAGCATTTTTTATATAATAATTGTGCGTATGTGTTCCCAGATTGTGTACACTTTATATAAATGATGGATTCCTTTTGCATTGGACTAAAACTCTGTTTCCTAATTTAATTCTAAATATGTGCAGATATAGATGAGCACTGTGGTTTAATGTCTGAAATAAACCAGTGGTCTCAATGAGGAATAAATAATAGTATTTCCAGTTTATTCAGTTTTTGCCATAAGTGCTGTGGTATCGTACATCTTAAAGACAAATTGGTAAAATAAAAAGGGCAAAATAATTTCAATTCTGATTAAACAAAAGAAGACAACAAAGAAAAAGGTTATTCAAAATTTTGAAAATATTTCCTCATTTCCACTAGCATCAAGGTGTAGTAAAGCATATCTTTCAAAATATTTTTTTTCTGTGTGTTGGCATATGAGGTTCCATACCAGTTCATTACATTACCCTGGAACTGGGCCTATCAAACATTTCACTTTTCACAGACATGAATTCCTCTGGTTTGTGTTTGGCAGGGAAGCGAAGGACCTCCAGGCAGACCAGGGCTTCCAGGACCTCCAGTAAGTTCCCAATACCTCAACAAAAGCCAGCTGTCAATAATAAGCCTCTATTAGTGTCACTGGTTTTGTATCACCTCGTGCAAGTTTAATGTAATTTTGTCCCTGATATTTGTGTGGTTACTGAGTTAAGGCCATCTGTTCAGCACTTGTGTTTTGGCCAGTCCAACAGCATTTAATGTAACAAGAAAAGCATAACTGACAAACAAGTACAAACAAGATGAAATCAGGGCGACCCGCTCACTGGCATTGAATCATGTTCCATCCCTTTAAAAGGCGAGTGAGTAAGCACTTCCAAAGGCAAATCTATAATTCATCGGCGGTCCCCTTGAACTTGCCTTGCCCCCCCCCATTTACACACACACATACACACACACACACATACACACAAAACCTGGTCTCATAAACCTGCAGCCTGGAAGGACAGGGGATGGCTCAGTGGCCTGAAAAGGGCACAGGCATTCGCTTGCTTCTAAATGAGAACCTTGACTTCTTTTTCATTTACAATAGCTGCCCTCTACCAATCTATCATGGGAAAATACCCTTTTATGTTCTAATACTACCCAAGAAGTCAGAATTGCCTAGTTCTCATAGCCAAATCTTTTTTAATCACTCTGCTCTTTGTACTTTTGGGACACCCTCGTTTTTTGAATTAGGACTGGCTCAAGGATTATTAAGTCTACTGTTCTCTATTTTCTTCTGCTCTGTTCTTTCTAACTCTCTTACTCTCTCTATGTGTAATCACCAAATGAGCTATTGATCCCTCTCATGTAGCTTTTAAAGGCTTAGTAGTGTATAACTGCTTCACACCTACTGTACAGTTTTCTGTGAGGACACTGTGTGCCTAAAACTCAGAGTCTCTGAAAGAAGATGTTTGATTTGCTCTTGATTGTGTTTCAGGGGGTGGAGGGCAATGGGATGAGCAGTCTGTACAAGCTGCAGGTAAAGACCGTTTATTTGATTCCAACTCAATTCAATGATACAATGCCCTCAGTCATACTGGCAGAAAAGAATCTGCTGTGGAAATGTGTTTGACCTATATTGTAAAATATGTAGTCATTACATAAAGAAATGTCTTTGCAGAGTGGTGGAGCTATTTTAGGACCCCCTGGAGCTCCTGGTGCTCCGGTAAGTGTTGTTGTGCCTCAAGCAAATCCTTTACAGTGTGCTGTGGAGAAATGGTAGCAAACAGGCATAGTGATACTATGTGAGCTGCAGAGCCTGGGAGAGCTGAATAACAAATAACCTGACCAGCCCTCCAATGTTATCTTGGCTTCTGAGGCTCTTATATCACAGTCAATCATGCTCATTGAGAGCTGGTGGTTGGCAAAGGCCAAGAGGCTTCCTGACTCTCAAACAGGTGCCTCTGATCCACCCCAGGACACAACATCATTGATATGCAAAATGGGCTGCAGAAGTTCAGCTGCTCTGCACGATGCCAAGCCGAAGTGACCCGATTTGCTTATCTGTTCCTCCTGCTCCGGCTTATCAGACAGTTTGTAATCTTGTCCAGTCCTGAGAGACATTCAGTCACAGGGCCTGCAGGGATCCATCCACCAAAACGAACACTTAAGGAGGTGACAAAAAGCGGACTTTGCGCTGTCCCCAGTGCACAATGCACATGAACTATAGCTAAATCTAAAGGATGCTTCAGCCTGTACTGCATCCATCACAGCCCAACAGCTCCTCAGGAGCAATCAATAAGAGAGCATCCTCATCAGTGTTAAAAGGGACAAGGCACACAATTTATCAATAACATTTTTTTTTTTTTTTATATGGAAAAATGCTGTTTAAGTTTGTAAAGCCTCTATGTTAACCACACTGGATTACATAATCCACATTTGAGACAAAGTTGCAGTGTTCGCATGGTTTATAGACACAGTGAGAAAAGTAAAGTACTAATGACTCCTATAAATTTTAACTACAATAACTTGTATCCACATGTCATTTCAGGGAGTATTTATGATTTTTATGGTATCGGGTGTCACATTCATGAGGGTAATCTGTTCTGTTTTCTTCTCTCTTTAAAGGGTCCCAAAGGAGATGAAGGACCTGCAGTGAGTTGAAGCTTTTCATTCTGGAGTATATATTTTGAAAGCATTCATCTTTTTTTGTGCTGCTCATACAAAAGGAGAAGTCAGAGCTGCCAGTTGCTTTCCATCATTATCTCTGTGGTTTTCCACTGTACAACACAAGTCAATACAGCCTCAAGCATGAGCACTTAACCACTCTCAGCAGAATCCCAACACACAGCAGAAAAAAAAAGGCTTTGTCTCCAACAAATAGAAAACCTTTGTACCACATTGTCTTGCCAGTGCGATCCCACAAACCCATACTGCTCTTTAAATGTACCCCTCTACAAGAAAGGCTTTGAATCCACACACAATCTACAAAGACATGGAACCAACTTGACATTTTTGTCATCAACTTGAATTCTATACCCTCATGGGACCAATTGCATTTTTTATTGTTTTGTTGCAAAGTGATTTTTCACCAGGATGTTAATTTGACATTTTAATAAATTGTGTGACCGGCTCCAGTGCTGTGCTGGAATTGCCCCAATCCGTCTCACAGCTGATCCTCTGGCTGGCCCGCTCTTCCCTTAGCCACAATACTTTATTCATGACAATCTACATGTGTGACAATTACCTGGACAATCCGTCTATGTCGGCATCGGTTGCCCTTCTGTCCTGGGTAATGACGTTTCTCCATGGCAGTTTGAGTAAGATGAGGTAGATAAAGGCCATCACTTACACAAGCACAGGGAATGGATCTCTATTTTTAGTGCTAAAAGAAAGTCTTAGTGTGAAATGGGGCTTTTTGTTTTCTTTTTTTGATGTATCTGCATCCTGAATGGTGTGACTGCATGTGCCATAGGACATTTGTGTTGTCCTCTCAGGATTATCTTCACATAGATGCAAAAAAGCTTGCATCGATACCTGACTAAGAATATTAAAAGGAGGGATGAAAATATGAGAAATACAAAGTTTACATACAGAGAGTCATACAGAGTTTAATTCACATGTCTCTTTATACAGCAGCTTCTGTCTGTATTTGCTTTTTTATCCATATAGATGTTAAAAACAATTAAAAACCTTCTTGGATGCAAAAATGTTGAAAGTAGAAGTGACTTCATCAGGTGGTGTGCTTTCCTCTTGCAGGGGGAACCGGGGGTCATGGGTTTACCTGGTCTTGAAGGGCTACCCGGTGCCAAGGTATGAAAAAGAGAAATTTCACACTTTTCATCTTGAGGAAAAGTACTTTCTTTACATTCTAATCACAGAATGTTCAGGAGATTCAGGAGATGTTCAGGAGATTCACTATGTTCAGGAGATATCCATCTTTTAAAAAACAAAAATGCCTGCCAGTGTGAGTTAAACACATTACGGTTTTTAGTTGAAGTTATGAGTCAGCTTGAGGGAAACAGTTTTTAGAGGAATTCAATTACTTGGGTTTCTGTTTAAGTATTGCCTGAAGGCAGTTTAGGGTGACATTTCCAAATAGGATGTACAGCAATTTGGAGCATAAGCATTAATGTAACAGCTAACAATCTGTAGAGTGAATTCCTAGTCCTAGATGCATTTTCCTTAAGAGAACAAAACTCACCGGATGGAACTTTTCACAACTGCCTGCATTAAAAAGCTTTATGAAAAAAGTATCCACTGATTGGCAGGGTGTGACTGTATGTTGTGTAGAAATTTTGTGGGGGTGGAATAGTTCACTTTCTGTGACTTCCAGAGTAATTTATCCTACTGGGAAATACTGTCAGAGATTCGACATACAGTGTGCAAAGTGTTTATGGTTGAAAAATGGAGAGGACTTAATTTCTTAAGGAACTTGTTTATAGTTAATCTATATGTGTGCTTTTTATGAGTAGATATTTAAGTGTTACAGACATTTTTCCCTTCCTCATTTTGTCGAAACCATAAGGGAGCCTTCAGCATTCACCATAACCCTGTTTATTTAGTTTGATATATTACTATCTACTGTATGCATCTATGTGACATGACAAGGATGTATAGTTTCATAATGCAATGAGTCTTTCAATATACCTGATATGTGATATTTTTCCAGGGTGATATGGGTTTGTCTGGTCCCCCTGGGACTTCAGGTCCTCCAGTAAGTACTGTTATTTTCTAAAATAATTAACATGATCATTTTCCATAATCAATCATTGTGTTTTAAGTCTGCCGGCAACAAGTCGATGCTGTTTCATTATGTACCTAAACAGCCTTCAAAAAAAGAGGTCCCATAACACTTCATGCCTTCGATTAGGAGCTCTGTAGACCTGAGATCTGTTCGGTGCATTTTCTGTGCAGCTGTATTATAAACGCGAGCCTACAGTGGTGCTGCAGATATGACACTATTGAGAACCTGTCAAACAAGGTCTGTTCTCTTCCTATACTTGTGATTGACAGGGGAAGCCCGGCACTCGTGGAGAGCCAGGGATCCCAGGAGAGCCGGTAAGCCGCAGCCTTCTAACTATCTTTGAACTGTCAATCTGTGCGTCATTCCTTTGTCAACGCCGACTGACACGCCGGCTGTCTCTGTTCTCTGACAGGGTGAGAGGGGGCCAATCGGAGAGACAGGATTCCCGGGACCTGAAGGTCCCCAAGGTGTTCCTGTAAGGACATGAATTTGCCCCCTTTTCCCTTTATAATCAGTACTAGATGCTGCTAAAGCCAAATGACTACACATCCATTGTTGTTTCACTATAATAGTGTGTATGTGGATAGAAGGAACATGATTCAAGGACAATATGAATGAAATACGTATGTTAGCCACAACTTGTCCCCTAGATGATTACATTCTGCTAAGTAATCACCATCAGAGGTAGTTTCTGTAATTTTCCCTGTAAGCGGACAATGGAACAGCAATCAGGATCATTATCCCTTGGTTGAGATATCTCATTAACTGTGGAGATTACTAGGAGTGCAACAGTGCTGATCCAATCGAAGGTGGGAGCTGATACAAAATGTCTTTGTTTGTGTTGCGCTCCTTGAGCAGGGGAGACCTGGAAAAGATGGAACTCCTGGACTCAAGGTGAGTTGTGCGAACATGTTTCAAATCCCCTTATAGAAAGTGCTTTACATCAGCCAAGCTACAGAAAGATGGCACAGCAGATTTTTATCCCCCCCCCTTCCTCCAGCTACAGCATGCTGACTGCATTAAACCTATTTGCATATTTGAGATTTTAACGATAAAAACTAAATGGAATCCTGCAGATTTAAGGCTTTGTTGACTTTTAGTCTTTTTACCCTAATTATACAGCTAATGCTCTCAGGCAATGCTAAAATGTTTGTAATAGAGGGCAGTAGACACTTCAATTTAATTATGCATTGTCTTGCTTGGTGAATCTGGCAGAAGTTGAAATAAATACTGCAGAAAAGTCTGTTTTTAGGTGACTGATCAAATTTATTATACATTATTTACTTCATGAACACAGAATGGTCTTGCAGGATTCAGAACAGATCTGCTTGAATAGCCATTTCCTGCACATTATATGATCCAACACCCAAATTTGACTGATGATTATTACTGTTTTGCTCTGATATACATGATTTCTTTTCATCGTATACCTTAATGACAACCCCAACACTTTATTGTTTGCTCATTCTACTTATTTAATATTCCTCCACTATAATCTAAGCAATCCACAGAGGCTGTTTACACAGAGGCTGACTTTTCAGTGGGGCAACAGTGCCATCTAGTAGGTGGCTTTACTCCTCTGTTTAGATTCTTTGCTCACTGCTTTGAGGTTTAATGTAATGCTCAAGGAAGCACATTTCAGTGGGCAAGATGATAGATTTAAGCTTCCCATCAGACAGTGGGGAATACAGCGTACTACAGATTAAAGCAGGCAAGGGAGACTGGCATCACAAAGCGATGCCAGCTTTAAAACCACATCATGCCCGATTGTCTTTTGCATGGCTCCTGTAATCCACCGGGAAATTGATACAAAGATGCTCCCAGAGGTATCGCTGTGAGCAAAGTAAAGAGAAGCAATGAGGAGTGACAGGAAGGGACTGGAAGACACAAGATGTTGTGACATGAAGCTGGAGACAGGTATTCTCTTGCAGCTCCTCTGTACAGTAGAGACAGCTGGTGGGAAAGCAGGCCTTTGTCAAACAAAACAGGAGAGATACAGAGGAGCCGTGACATTGCAGAAGGTGAAACACTGTACTGGGAGATATTATACAAGCGATACACCTGAGCTGGGTTAGAAGCAATCAATGCACAGTCATCTGAAAAGTGTACATTTCTCAAAGTCAAGCAATTCAGGAAAAGCTTGCTCATAGTTTTCCTTCAGGCAACAAAACAGAATCTTTTGCAAATATTAGGGTGAATTTGCTGATCGCTGCTTCACATGAACAGAAATGGAAAAGTAGCCTGTAAATGTAAAAGTACCTTTTCTTCAGTAAAACTCTCTAAAAGTATATTTTTGTTTGTTTGTTTTAAAAGGGTGCCACAGGTAGAACAGGTGACAGAGGATCCAAAGGAGAACGTGTAAGTAACATCAGTCCAAAAAATAACATTCTCATGAGTCAAACTAAAATGCAAAAATGTGTTGATGGAAAAGTAATGAATAATAATGAAAGTCCTCACTTCAGCACAAATATGACTAATCCCCACAAGCACATATGCACTAGAAAAAGGCATTTAACGCTCAGTGCAGTTCTCTATTGTATTTGCAAAAGCTCTGTCACACTTGTGCAGTAATCTGTGGCAAATGCTGGTAATAGAGGATACAAAGTGAGGCTTTTAGCTTTGCAGCTGGCAACAGAATCCTAAGACAGGTGACTGACACTGGCATATTAAAAGAGTGGGGTCGCTGTGCACAGTAGGTTTAAGTGATACAGTTGGGCCTGGCAATTATAGTAGCAGTGATGCTGCCAGGAAAGCTTGATTGTTACACAGCAGAACTTGTACATTGCACATTCTGCACAATACTGAGATGAGAGATAGTTGGGCCTCTACTGCAGGGTGATCCAGGGATTCCAGGAGAAAGAGGTGTTCAAGGTGAAAGGGGCCGGATAGGAGATCCTGGCATCATTGGACCGATTGGACCACAAGGTGTAAAAGGCGATCCTGGTCCTCCAGGACAGTTGGGGAGCGTAAAACTCCTGGTAAGTAGTAAAACTGCACATACCTCAGCATAAACAGATTATCCTCCTAGCTGATTAAAATTTCCATCACCCAGCTTGCTCCCACAGCTTGTGTAACTCGTTCAGCCCTCATTCCCCTGTATGGAAAATGGTGTGGCTGCAGCTTTCTGCATGAAACATCAAACAAAGCTGTGCGAGGGAGCTCGCTGTTCTCTTTCTGCTCAACGCTTCCCACTCCCGATCATCTAGGCGCAGCAGAAGGTCAGAAAGGGAGAGAGACGGAAGCAGAAAGACAGATATATGTGGGCATGCCAAGAGCTCTGCAAAGCAGAAAAAACACCTCCATCTGTCACAGACATTTTACACTCACTGCAGTTATATAACGTTCACAGTGATGAGAAACAGTTCTGAATGCAAAGATTCTACATTCAAGCTGACTATTGTTTTCCAGTGTTACTGGTGCTGCCGTGGAAAGTAATGAAGTTAAAAATAGTTTCAATGACTGACAAAGTCACGAGTGGAGGACTATGTACTGGGTGCAGTTAGGTGCAGAACTATTTTGTCACTGATGTATTTGTGGGTTTTCTGTTTTTGTTTTTTTCTATTTTAGCTGTTTACCAAACCATATTAACTTAACAATTATATAATAACTAAGGCATAGACACCCACATTTGTTTGTAGATTTACATTGAAATTTGTGAAAAGATGTTGGAATTATAGCATTCAAGATATGTATGGTGATCTTCTTCACCGGCCCAAATGTCATTTGACAGTTGTCTCCAAAGCCGTTTCATGGACAGTTATGCACTAGTCATTCACTAGTTCTATATCAGCTAAACAGGTAAAAAAGTCTGGAGTTGATTCTATGAGTCGCATTAACATTTAATCTCTTACTGTGAACCCCAAATGTGCTGTCAAAGAAGCTCTCAGTTCAAGGGAAACAGGTCATCCGTGGTCTACAAGAACAGAACAATTCTAAAATAAAGTATATTCTCAGTGGCAAAACCAGCAATTTGTTATATTCTCAAGACAAAAGCGTTAGCTGAATACATTGGTTACATAAATAGGCTTGGGTGAACAGACAACAGGATGAAAAGCATGAAAAAAGGTTTGGAATGGCTAATGATCCAAAGCATAAAACAAGTGGAGGATGTGTGATGCTGTGAGCTTCTATATCTTCCAGTGTCACTGGGTCATTAGTGTTTATTGATGATGTGACAGAATGCAGAGGCAGTCATATAAACTCTGAGGTGTATTAGTGTAGATTCAGCCAAATGTAGCCAAGGTGATGAAAGTACAGATGGACAATGATCCAAAAACATACTGTGAAAGCATCCCAGAGTAATTGAGGGTAGGAAGATGGATATTTACTATGACTAATTGTGAGACCTGATCTTACTTTGACCAAGCTGCATTTCACAAAGCTGTAGACAGACCCACAAACAAAGCATCACAAAGAGGGAAGCTTCTTGGCATGATATCCAGGTGTTCACATGCTAGTGTTAATTTTTCCAATTATATTTGAACCCCTCAAAAGAGGCTTTTCCATATTTTAAACCTGCATACCCATCTATCTATATTCCAGAAAATTAGGATGTAAAAACTCTAATTTGAGCTGACTGTACCGTATATATTATATAAATGTATTTTGGCATATATTATTGTTGGTTTATCTTGTCATATATTTCAATATACATAGTTATAACCTCTGCTCTCAAGCACAGGCTGCATAACTCTAAGATTGGACATAAAGAAACATCACTTTAAAGAGTTATGAAATCAAATTTAATATTCTCTACTGAATCTGTTTTATTTCTTGCTGAGTTGGGGTTCAGATTTTATATTGAATTGCAGTGGAGTTCACCGAGTTATAGAAAAGATCTTAAAAAAGGATTTTATGGGGTACTGGCTTCTCTTTCTTGTTTGTAACCACGTTTGATTTAAACAGTCGAAATATATAACAACTACTCATTGTCATACCATGAGAGCTACAGTCTTTGTCATATATCCTCTGTAGCCAGTTTACTGTGAATTAAAGTTTGGTTTCTTTTGCCTCTTAATTGGATTTCCTTTCTCGCTGGTCTGTGTTAAATGATTCAGTAAGTACTCTTTTATTCTCCCCACACACAGGATGATCCCAGCTTCACAGAGGATCTGAAAATATTTATCCAAAATGAAGTAATGAGGATTTTTGAAGGTACAAATTGCTTGACATTCAATTTAGCTGACATGTTTCTGTCCAGCTTTATTCCCCCCGTCTTTTGCCACCTCTAAGCATTCTCCGTGTGAATCTTTCTTTTTGGTTTTCTTGCCTTGTAGAGAAAATATCAAGTGCAGCCATGCTGCAGAAGACACCCGCTGGCATCTTAGCTTCACAGGTCCAAGGGCCTCCAGGACCCCCTGGCAAGGATGGATTACCAGGCCAACCAGGAGAGCCCGGGCCCCCTGGACCTCAAGGTAGGAGATGTGTAAAACATGCAGACCACCTCAAGAAAAATAAACACTTTTGTTAAAATAGGACAAATCAAACTCACGACATTTGATGGCTTGCTGGTGAACATCATTAACCATTTGTTGTCTCATTAAACTGAATGTTTAGTGAGGTTTGTATGTTTATACTCCATTGGCACTTTCACAAGTCCAACTAGCCTTCTGCATTGTCAAATTTACATAGCCTACTAATTCAATAGAGACCAGTTTGTATTTTAAAGATGTGGGCTGTAGGGTTACATCTCATATCAATAACTCACTAAAACATGTTTTTGTTATGAAAAGAGTTGATATGAAAACCAGCACACTAGCTGGATTGGGGTTGGGCTGACGCTCATACTTTGTATGGATTCATGGGTATTTCTCTCTTGCATAGACCCATATATCAATGCAGACTGAGGGGCGGGGAGCAGAGGAAAGGCCAGGAGTGTGGTGCACAGCAGCTCTCTGGGAAATATGAAGACAAACGAAGAATTGGCTGTGAATAAGAGAAAATGATATCAGTGTGGACAGGAAAGAGCTCCAGTGTTGATACCTCACTCCAGGAGAGAAAGCTTCTAAAATACAAAAGGAGCATAGTCAGGAAAGAGGGTGGACATTTTTTTTTATCAAACTAATACAACTCTCCGACTGCTCACTCAACACTAATGATTTGCTGGTCAGGATTTGTACCTCAGAATTGCTCAGATTTGTATTGTGTCTGTTGCAGAACTACGGTATCTTAACTTTTGAAGAGGAGTGTTTTATGTGTCGGTGCAGATGAAAGCACCACTGCATTGGCCTTTCTCTTTGAGCTTTGTATCTACCTCACATTATTCAAGACCATTTACATTTTAACCCACTGCTATAATTCAAAATGCTGCTTTCATTCATGAATAATGTAGTTAAAGTAGGCAACTACTCAACTCTAAATATTTGTGCTGTGTTAATGCTACAGGCATTACACAATAATGTCTTGGATTTTGTTTTGCTTGTTTTACGTATTTTTTTATGCTTCAAAGGAGTCTTTTATAGGTGATTTATAATGCAGCTTTGGAATAAATATTTATAGAAAATAAAAAGAAAAGTTATTTCCCTTGATAAATCAAGAATTCAACAACTTCTTAATTTTTTCTTTGTTGACTTGTGCCTCCACTCAGCTGGTGAGAGTTCGGGGTAATATTTCCTCATTATTTCTCGTCATCCTCCGCTGGAGACTCTGCTCCTCTGGAATATCCCATTTGACTTCTTCTCCATTGTGCCAAAATGAATTGTTTATGGAGAAAAATAACCCCTCTGTTGAATTCACTGTCTTTTTTTTTTTTTTTTTTTACTTGTGGTTTGATTGCACAGGGGAGGAAGTCTCCAGCTGATAGAGCAGGCCCACAAGGACTTAAGCTGAAGAGCAGCACTTCTTTTATTTCCTCCCTTGTTGTAATTGAGTGCTCATTTATCATTCTATTCATGCTTTTGAGATCTAAATGAAAAAACTCTTTTATGTTAGTCATTGTGTTTAAGTGCATATTTCATGAATTCTTCATTTTGTTGTTTTAACATTCTTCTTTTCATTTTGAATTTCTGTGACTTCTGTATGTGTATTCATGTTCATTTGTGCGTGTGGGTGTGTGTGTTTTTTTAAAATATATCTATCAGGCTGTAAATTCTGGTTTAGAGCTGCTCTGCTTGTTCTCCTGTACAATATGGCTGTCTCACTAAATATCTCATTGTATCTGATGGAGCAGCTGCTCAGAAAAAGCTGTTTTGTTTTTCTTTTTACGGCATGCTTGTAGTATGAATACAGTGATGTTGGTGTAATAATGTTTACAACAGTGTATAGCAGGTGAAGGACTGCAGTCCTATCACTCAAGCATGACACAGCACTCTTTGGCAATATTATTTTTTTGTCAACATATTCTGTCCATTAGTGACCCTGGAAACAATTTGTTTTTGACCAAGTGCACCATATGGCATTTTCGATTTTATCAGAGTGCACCAACCCAGCGTGCCACCCAAGCTTATTGCTCTGTGTGCTATTCAGTATTTTTTTTTGCTTAAGGTACAGTGCGCTTTTCTCCATGGAACGTCTCCTTCCCGAATGAATGCCCCAGGCTCTGTGAGTGTTGAAAGAAGTCTCATTATTGTGGCAATGTGTGGATAGCCCCTCTCTCTTTGAGATTCAGTTTTGGAGCATTCATAAGCCTTTCTTCTGAGATTTTCTCTGACATGTAAGCGTTGAAGCGTTTCCCCTTTGGGCCAGGCAGTGCAATGCTTGATACTCCTGTCAATGTTTCTGATGCACTCGATGCAACCGCTGGTTGTGAAACTCCATTTCTTTAAGTGCCTCATGGGGAAATATTATTGCAGTCCCTCACATTCTTACTGGTATGCTGCTGTTTTGAACTATAAAGACTCATCGGCTTTGCATGCAGTGGAAAAGCCTTTGAATAATGATTGTGTGCATATTGTTATAAACAAAACACTGCCTGGTCTGACTTGAAAATTAGTTCATATCCTTTTTTTTCTTACTTATGAGTCTTTTCTTGACAGATTAAGCATGTGCGTGTGATCATCAGTTGTTTTTTGCCTTAGATGTAATCATGTAGCAATTAGTTGGCATTATAAATAGACTGAATGACATCAACATCAGAGTTTAGCATCTATGAATACCCATAACAGTTTTATGCATCCGTTAATTTTCTCCAGAGTCCATTTTTTCACACCTGATCCATGTATCTGACCTCTGGTTGGGAAAAAGCCCCCCTCGCTCTGCTATTGCGATCCTGTTCATGATGCTTCCCTTTTCAAACAAAGGACAGAAACTTGAGATCCAGAGTAATTTCTTACAACTCCCTTGAAACCTGCAACCCTCAGAGAAAAATGTGAAATAACTGCAAACTTGATTTCTGACATTAGATATCTAGATTTGGATTTTAACAATTTCTGGTATTTGTACTAATCTTACTAACTGTACTACACACTCCTTAAACATGACAACACAATTAGAGTTCACCTTTTTTCAGTATTTGTTCAGTGTCGTGTGTTTGTGTGTTCTCAGGATACAGGGGTCAGAAAGGAGAAAGAGGACAGCTGGGACTGGGGTTAACAGGAGATCCTGGACCTATGGGGCCACCAGGTATAAACGCCACACAATAGGCGTCCTTGTTTTGAACATGTGATTGGATGTAATCAATTTGATGTATGTTTTGATGTTTGTATCCGTTGTGTTAAATATTGTGGTATTCTATTCTATTCTTTTCTACAGTCATTTAGCAGACACTTTTGTCCAAAGTGACTAACAACTGACAGTGAAAACAACACAAGCAAGAATTCAAACAAGATGGGACATCATAATTAAGTGATAGTCAGACTGCTGAGTCCAGTTGGACACAGGTGTTGCCGTGAAGTGCCAGAGGCAGTGCTTTTTATATATATATA
>JBBBVU010000017.1:11266104-11329086 GCA_037177055.1 Atherinosoma microstoma
TATATATGAGCAGGTCACATGAGATTCATACAGCTTTTTTTATTCCGTACAAATGTTAAGGAGATGAAATCCTTGTGATAAGCCGCATTGTCTGTGCTGCTCATGAGCATGTCTCAACAATAGACAAGAGACCATCTCAGTGGATATAAACTACTAATAATTTCAAGTCTTATGTTACCACAGCATCTGTCTGTGGCGTTTACTCTCACCTTACATCTAAGTCACTGCTAACTAACGGTTTTAACTTTTTCCATGAAAACGATAATTTAACAAACTGGAAAACAAAAACAAATCTGATATTTGTTACTCTGTATTAAACACTACCAAAGTGCTGTGTACAGTGTGCGGGCACTTAAGCAGTAGATGGACATGACAGTGATGGAAAGGGAAACTGTGCTTTCACACTGAGGTAAAGGGTAAGCAGTTCCCATTGTACAAAGTATGTAGGCCTTTGTCAAGCTGTCACCAGTCTGACTGATGTAGTGGACGCTCTAGTGGCAGCGCTCCGGTGAAAGTTCTTTGTTGTGTTTTGTTATTCTTTTTTTGCAGGGTTATTGAGATCCTTTTAAAAGACTGTTTTATTAGCGGCTGCTTTGCCAGTACACGAACAGTACTGTATGCCAGAAGCCACAAAAAACAGTGGATTGCTTTGCCACCTCAATGAGTTGTTGCTAGGTAACATGGGACACTATAGTCTCATCTGCCACAATGACCTCAACATATTAGAGAATGAAGAAACGTACATTCTCTCCTTCATTCTCATTAGTGAAACAAAAAAATTCATTAATTGTAAATGAGCTGTCCTTCTCTATGAATACTTTACTAATGTTGATGTGGAGAACATATGCAAAGCCACCTTTGAATTTAACAATCTATGGCTACATTCCCACTGACAGACATTACATCGGTGGAGCTTTTTCACTTTTTAAGTGAGAGCATGAAAGCTTAATTTTTTCTTTTTTGTCTTGATTATAGTTTCCTTTACATTTCATTGTCATTCGAAACAGAAAAAAATACAAATCTTTACACTTTTAGAGCCTTCAAGCATCTGTCATCAAAACTATTGTCAAATTTAGCCATTTGTAAGTTTTAGTTTGACTTAAAGTATGTATGGCTGGTTCTGGAGACAATATTAGAAATAGATTTTTCATATAACTCAAGCAGGAAATCTATTGTAGACAGACACTCATCATCCACAACTATAAAACCACCTGCTTCGTATTGTGTAAGTCTCCATTGTTTTCTAAAACAGCTCTTTTCCACCGGTGCATGAACGCAGGGCTTCTAAGCACATCCTGTGCACTGCAGTTTTGGCTTTGGATACTTTGGGTCCTGTGGGTTGCAGGCCTGGGGCGTCATTTGATCAAACTTGTGTCAGCACATCCTGCCAACGGTTAATTAGGCTGGGATCAGGGGAGTTTGGAGGCCGAGTCATGCTTTGGCCTCTTTGTTGTGCTCCTCGGGCTGTTAGTGATCAGGTTTTTGAGCGCAGAGGGACACATTGTCCTGCTGTGGGAGGCAGCTGTTGTCAGGGAGTTCTCTTACCATCAGGGTGTGTAAAGGTTTCATAGCAAAATCTTGCATTATAGCATGCTGATCAGTGTTTTGCACTGCACTTGTCAGTGATTTCAATGTTGGTGCAGATCAGCCTCAAAAAAAAGCTGTGCATGGAGCTTTTGACAACTAGTATTTTGCTTCTGCACAGCTCACCTGTATGATTACCGAGTTATTGTGTTTGTGAGAGGGAACCTGTAAATCTGCCAAACTACAGAGAAATCATTGATGGAAAGCTTGTCTGACTATGATGAAGAGGTACAATGTGATGGAGTCATTAATAACACCTATCTCTTTCCAAAGGTCCACCAGGAACTGCTTCTCAGGGCCCTCCTGGCTCTCCAGGATCCCGTGGACCTCCTGGGACATGTGACCCCACTGACTGTCTTCTTCCTTCCTCATGAGCCCAGCAGGTTGCGATATAGGCTGGTCTGAGGACAGCCATCCAGCACCGAGCTCCATGCAGCCACCACTGACCAGGAGAAGGCCTCACCTCACTGCGTCTGACAGCTTCCGCAGCTCTGCTTTATCGGACAGACTCACAAGTGAAACCTTTTGATCACTTCACAATAACATTTGGATGCCGTTGGGGTTTTGCTTTTTCTGGGATTGCTGTTGTGTTTTGTTTTGAACGCAGCCGAAAACCTTTCGCAATGCTGTACTTTGAAGCCGTTTCTTGTTTTCATAACCCCTACTGTGATGTAATGCATTCCTTGTCGACTCTCAACACGTCTTTCAAGACCATGAAAAGACTTTGTTTCGTCAGGTTCAGCCCTGTCTGAAAACACAATCTTAATTATTTGTTTGCCTCTTTAATGGGCATGTCTATGCACTCTTCTGCTCTTATTCAGATAAGCCATTGTGCTGGCAGAAAGTATGTCTCATGTTTCTCTGTGTGTGTGAGAGAGAGAAAGAGAGACAGAAGGAGAGAGAGATTTGAGTGAATTTTCTTATTTTTTGTGTAGGTGTGAGAAAATAAATGATTTATGAAACTTCTTATGCAACCAAAGTGCAGCCAACGTGTCTGATGGAGAAATGATTTATTCGGAGTGTGCTTCTCAAGAAAGATGTTACTTATTGTAAATGTAGCATGGATAGTAGGTCATTATTATTACTGGTAGGTGGATTAAAACATGTCTGGATTGCTTACAATCTGATAAGTTTTTTTCTTTTTTTTTGTTTCCTTGAAGTTGTGACTCGTGGCACGATTTTGCATTACCTATGATAATCAGGAACCTGCTGTCAAATCGTTGCTAAAGATGTCTTCCCATTTTCTGTACATTTGTGCCGAGCTCTCATTGCCAAAGCTTCTATCATTTAAAAACCTACAAACAACCCACTGGTACTGTTTGAAGCTATTTGTGGAGGACACCTACATCAAGGGCAGATTTTTTCCACATGAAAAGATTGTACTTTATATGTTGTTAATGTTCAGTGGATGTGAGGTGACCCCTAACCTGTAGATAATTGATTGTGTGTGTGTGTGTGTGTTTTTGTTTCCTGTGTAATGGGGCTTGTTAAGGGACCTGATGATTTAACTTAATAAGCAAGCTGTCGTAATGAAACATTAGGGTTCTCACCTATAATCAAACATCGCTCATGTCAGATGATTTTTATATAAATTGTTTACATAGTGACATGTATGATGATTCCTTTGGTTTATGTGTATATTTTTGATTTTCAGCAATCCAAGGGAAATCGGACTACCACGCGACAGCTATACTTTTTTTTTAATTTTGGGGAAATGTTATACTCATGAATGTACTTGAATTTTATTGTTTTACCTGTATCATAGTCCACATCCTGGTTTTTTTCACACACTGACCAACACTGTGTGCTACTATGGATTGTTGGCTGTTTTTGTTGTTTTGTTTTGGGTGCTTTAAGACTGGAGGTTTGACTTATTTATTTTCTATAAACCTTTTCTGAGTCAATTTAATGTTCTTGATTGATTTGTGAAGATTTGAGTCAATCGAACCCTAGCAGGCCAGAAACTCATGAGTAAAGGGGGTGGCTATTTAGTTAAATCTCAGTACTTTGACTGTTTCCAAAATATTGCAAATTCATAAAAGATAAACAAAAGATTTCCAACATGTAGAATTTGGAATGAATCCCCAAGAAAAGATTTAGGTTTCTAATTATTTCATTTAGAAAAATATAAACTTAACTTTCTGGTCATAGTAAGCAGAGGGTACGTTACATTATTAACAGGAAAAAGATTAAAACTCTTCTCCTGATCTCCTTTTCAGGTCTGTTTAATGAGGGTTTGACTCAAAGGCTTTAATTTGACTTTTTAATCCTGCTGTGATCAATGTTTGAACAGTTCTGTGGGTGTATCAGACATTTTGTGATATTAAGAACTCTGTTCTATCTGTATTCCATCCTTTAAGATCTGTTTGACCCTCTTTTTTTCAATGTACTTCATGTCCTAGATCATAGTCATTGTGCATCTCTTATACAATGAATTATAGCTGAACTATAGCTCACATGTAACTCAGAAACTGCAGAATCTTTCCCTTTTTTTTCTTAGCATGCCAGTTTGGTTTTTCATCTCTGCTAAACTTTATCAGTGTGAGTCTAATTTGAAAACTGAATGCATGTCACTGACTTCATTTGTGAGTTGAAGGAGCCCCCTGGTGGAAATTTGTTTTCTTTGGTTTATTGGCCACATAAAAGACCCTCCATTGTAGTTCTACTATCCTTTCAGCTGCATTATTTTCTATATTCAGCTTTTTGGCTTCCTATCACAGACACTTAGGGTGATCTTAATGAGTTTCAAATGAGACAGTGCAAGCAGACTAATGTGATCTTAACTTTTTCTGGTGTGCTGCTGAGAGCTGCTTCCCCTGAATATTAAATTTAGCTTGAATTGATATTAATATGCACCAGTTTGCTATACTTCCGTTTAACCAAACAAATGTCATAAGCAAGGAGGACACTAATGTCACAGCTCACTTCACAAGGAATGTGAAGCTATTTAACATTGCATCAAGTTTAAGTTAATTTATTCAAAGTGAAAATACCCAATGAAGGCAAACTTAAATCTCTGGTTTGTTGCAACTGCCCTTGAAAATGCATCTTAGGATAGGCTTGTCAAAAATGCAAAATAAACCTAAAGCTTAATTTTCTTACATATTTCATTCTTACTTGTGTTTCAAAATAATGTAAGCTGATCTTGTTGCCATATATAATCTAATCTTGTAAGTAAGCTTGTAATGAAGGGGAATATGAATCAGCCTCTCAGCATGGCCCCTCGGATTAAGAATGTCTGCCTGCTGCTCTCACTGAAGCCGCTCTTTGCTCCCATATAAGCTCATATCGTGCTGAGTGACTTTAATGTTTGTTTTTCAAAGTCTTTGTTTGGTTGGATATCTACCTCAGTCTTGGTTTACTGCATGTCTACGTGATTAGAAATAAATTAAAGAAAGTCTAAACAACTCTTGCCTTGGAAAATGGAAAGCCTCGAATGTTCAAGAACACCTTTAGTGCAGTCTTGTTTGTGTCAGTGTATTTCGGCGCACTGACTGAGAAAGAAAGAGGGGCGTTAATGTTCCTTTTGAGGAGACAATTCTGTGTGTCTGTGATTACCAGGAATCAGAGGTTGTATTTTACTTGTTTCTTTGCAGAATCTTTTATTTACAGATTAATGCCGTATGCCTCTCTGTGTGCAATAAAGGTTAACCAGTACATTATCACTTGTGTTCAGTTTCCCTTTCTGTGCAAACACAGCTAAGTTCTTTTACAATAAATCTTATTCAAATAATGACTGTGAGTCTCTGTTAACAGTTTGTGTTAACACTCTTACTTGTTAACAGTGGTGGTCATGAAGTGAAAAATACAAAAATGCCATGTGATAAATAAGACTGGCTCTGTGAGATGTGTTTTCTCTTTTTCATGTTTTTTTTTTTTTTTTGGGGGGGGGGGTTGTTGCGTTTTGCCCTAAGGGTCACTCTTGTTATCATGACCATGATCTTCCAACATTCAGCCAGAACTGCAGTGAAAACGGGCATAATTTTGCATAAACAAGATTTAGAATTGCTTCAGCTAGGTTTAGTTGCAATGTGCTCTCCCGTGGTTGCTCGGGTCCAGACCTTTTAATCTTTCCACCCCATGACTGAAAATGTGGTGAAAGATTGAAGCAGACTATGAATTGAAATTTTAAATCATGGATGCTGCTTCCTGTGGGGAAAAGCCAACAGGGACCATAAATTTTGTTATCATCGCATAGCTAGAAAGCTTGCCTTATGTGATTGTATGGTTGTGAATTGGACATCTGTTAAAGCATCATTAGTGCTAAAAGATATATACACAGCTTTTGATGCAGCATCAACTGCCATCTAGACCATTTCTCTTTTAGGGACCGAGCAGATTTGTCCACAAGACATTTCCAAACCACATTTTGCACAAATTACAACATCTTTAGGAAAAGAGTTTGGGTGCTAAACTGGCCTGCTTGCAGTCCACATATGTCATCCATTGAAAATATTTGCCATATCATTAAGTTAAACATCAGTAACACAGTAAAAGGATCATTAAAGAGGAAACAAACATGTAGCGATCCAACTTTCATGAACTGTTGCTTGCATCGAATTTATAATGAACATTCAACATGCTATCTGTACTATGTCTAATTAAATAGAGTTTAAGTTTGTTTTCATTTACATTTGCCATAGCAACCCACACTGATACCAGGTACAGGGTTGAATAAAGCCAGTCTTGAATGTTGTAACATTCAGCTGTGACATTTTCATGTATCAAAGCAGCACCAATGACAAATATTATCGCTACAAAATTTTAGTAGCTGCTTTTGAGCTTCTGATAATATCAAATTGTCACTGAGAAAAGTTTTTAATCCTCAGAAAAAAATCTTAACTGGTAAATCACCACCTGCTGAAAATGATGTGATTAAAATCTGCATCGAAGCTACCAAATTGCGAGACTCCTGAAAAGTATAATGAATAGAATCAGCTAATTTTTGGTAAAAGCTTTTAGAGAAACAATTGAGAACATGATTATTGTATTTTATAATGCTTGACACAAAATATAACTTTGTCCTCACAGATGGCAGAATGAATCTAACACTTCATGTGTTATCATAATTTATTTGTTACATTAAAAGGTTTTTTTTCTTTCCCCTAAAATATATTTCCATATATGCACAGCTGCACTCTTTGTTGTCATTCTGTACAATGAGGCAAAATCTCACATCAGGCGGTTTTGTAGGAAATATAATTAACCACATTTCAAACATTTTTTTACAGATTTACAACATTCACTGAAGTCAGTGTGACTTGATGACATCTTCATCCTCTCTCCTTTTTATTTGGAACTATAAGGCTGACAAAGCAATCTGACATGTTTCAGCAGGTTTATCTTTGTTTCATTGTTAACTACAGAACATACAACTAAAACAGGATCTTTAACTTACAAAATCCTGACCCTGATTTGCTTTGGATGCTTATTTGAGCTGTGCTGTGGAAAAAAGTTGAGGAGATTTTATTCATAAAACAATGAAAATGGAGAACATGAAAAAAAGATTCAAGCAGATGTACAAGGAGAGTGGGATAAACAAACATCTCTGAGAATTTCATATTTTAGAAATGTGAGCACAGTCCTGAATACATCAAAACAACTCTCAGGAAGGAAAATACATCAGAGCGAGCTTTGCAGCACATAAAAAGCAATGTTTTGCTCCTTTTTATGACTCAAAGATGCTGGCTCCCCCTGATGGAGATGTTGGCACAAAAAATGCTTGAAGAGGTTAATGAATCAAAGACACTGCGCCAACTCCAGCCCCCGGGAGGAAAGTGTGACAAATGTTGTGTGCTCAGGGGAGATAATCCAACAGTCTTTCTGTCTCTGCCAAAGTGTCTCTTAGTTCCCTGCAGGTCCCTTCACATCCAGAGACTGCTGGGCAGCCCCTGCTGGAAGGTTGCAAGCTGATGGGTCACAGTAACCATTCGGACCAGCTGCACCAGGAGATCCAGGCACACCGAGCTGTCCAGGAACGCCAGGAGGTCCTCTCTGCCCGTCCCGACCTTCTTTACCGTACCCAGGTTTCCCTGGTTCCCCTGTGAGATTAAAATCAGTTTTAGAAACTCGGTGGATTTCAAGTGTTTACTTTTCTATTCTGTGTGTATCTGCAAGTTAAAAAACTTTGGCTGTTGTAATAATTCTTCCTGTCCTTACAGGCTTTCAAGAGACCCCTGCCTGTGCATATTATTATCTAACTGATGTGGAAAAAAATCAACAGCCATTAATCAGTTTAAGCAGCTGTGGGAAGTAACAAAGTGCATTTAATCAGATACTTTAACTTCTATTTTAACTACTTAAAACTACAACGTCATGGCATTTTACATAGAAAATGCTATAATTTCTTAGCCATTATATTAATTTAACTGCTCATTTTAAGTATAATAACAAGCAATATAACACATTAATCAATATAAAACTAGTTTAGACTTTTGATATTTTGATTGGAGCTGTCTATATTCTTGGCACCAAATGGTTTTTGTTCTTTTCTTTTTTTTCACTTGTGAACCTCTCATAGTCTATTTCTTTTTTTTAAATACATGTGTATCAGAACTTCTCACCTTTTATCTCCCATTCGTAATATGCAAACACCGACTTCATCAGCTACAACATGCTTTTTACACACTAATGTGCCAGTACAAATGATAGATAATTTACACTGATCATTTTCACCCAGTACTCATAGTGTTTAGTCCATTGCTTTTGTTACTTTAACATCTGTAAATAATCTGTTTTCATCTTCCACTGTAAGTTGAAGCTAATATTAAGTATTCAGTTGTTTGAGATGGCCAGATATTCTTATATTTTGGTCCTACTTTTTTTTTTTTACTTTTCTTTGTGTTTATTTAAGAGGTTTTATTAAAAGAAGTCTTTCTCACTTGTACTGCTGAATGATCAAATTGGCTTTAGCTCAGTACATTTTTATACTAAACAAGGTTGTTGTGGATGTTTAAGGTCAAACATCTCTAGGTCCATTACAGACGGCACAAATAATTATAGTGACTGTTTCCTATATGAAAAGATGAACATTGTCTTAATTTAGATGTTCAAACTCCCCTGTCAGATAAATGAGAAGAAACAAAATTGTACTCACCAGGAAGTCCTGGAGGTCCTGTTTGACCTTTAGGTCCTCGCACAGTGGGTCCTCTTCCCCCTCTGTCGCCCATTTCACCTGTAACATGTTTTATGTTTTAAAGCTATAACAAGAGGCTGTTATGCTATTTAATGTGCAGTGTACCTGCATCACCCCAAAAAGAAAATACTGGCAGTATATGCAGTACCTTTGGGTCCTTTCAGCCCTATCTGTCCTTGTGGCCCTTTGAGTCCTGGAAGACCTCTGGCTCCAGCCTGCCCAGGGAAGCCATTGTCTCCTACAGGTCCAGGAGGCCCAGGAGGTCCTGGCTTTCCAGGTAAACCAGCAACACCAGACTCCGGTCTTCTTAAACTAGCCGCTAACTGAGCCAGCTGTTCTGTTGAAGCACATAAAGTAGTAACAATGAATAGGATGCAGAATAAATGTTTCTAAGCAGCTAGTTGATCGGTTTCAAGGGACCTTTTAAGACATAACACTTAATAACATGCATCAGAAGGTTTGTTCCTAAAAGCCCACAGCTATACTCAAAGTAGAAATGATGCAACAGTGCATGAGTTCAGGAATGAACCTGAGTGAGGGGAAACTGTGGCCATGATATCCCTCAAGCTTCTCCGGTTGTTCAGCCTTTTTCTATACAAGCTTCCATACACTGAGCCGGAAGGAAATAACGCTCTCTATTTTGAGCAATCAGTAACAAAAAATTTATGAGTGTTGTGCCGAGGATCTAATATTAATCTCCTGTGTCTCCTCCCTGGGTGTTCTATTTTTCCTGACTTAAGAGTCCAGTTTTCTGGCTCTGGATGGAAATCCGTGGAGTAGCTGGCTCTTTTTTTTATAAAAAGATTCCTTTTCCAGGCAGATTCTTCGCTTGGAGCAGCACAGTGCAGGTCTGCTGGAGGTGAAATGAATTTTTTAGCACATCGGATATAAAAAAGTCATGAGAGTAGGAGATGAGTTGTGAAGATGTAAGAGCACAAGAATGAAACGAACAGATGTTGTGACTTCAGTTAAACATTTCTAAGGCTCGAAGAAGGAATCTTTCATCCATCACACAAACAAAGGGTGAAGCATATTTCATGTTTTGGATATGAGACCCTTCCTTTTCTAACTTCAGAGTATTCTGCAACCGCCTGGATCAATGAGACAATGCATGGGCGGTTCTTTGTATGGTTGTGTAATGAGGCACTCTGGGAAACATTAAAGCCATGATGAGGCACAGGGGACTGATAAATGGGGTCAAAAGCTTCTCTTTTCTTACCTTGCATGACTCGCATGCAAACTTGTTTGATGTGCTGATCACTTGGCTCTTTACCCTATAAGGAAAAAGATCATTTAATAGATTTTATAACAATGTCTAAACCATTTCTGTACAGACTCTTTGCCAATTGTTTTAATTGAAAGCTCAGCTGGGTTTGGGACATTTTGATACCGTAAGACTTATTGAATATGTTTAATAAACAGAAAGTTGCACACTGGTAAAGCTGAAATTCAGGGCTACTTTTTTATCTTTTAAAAAGTTGACACAAAGATTTCCCCTTTCCAGGGATATTTGTCAATCTTAATCAAACATTCAGTTTGATGGTCTCTTTTTCAGGAGTGAAGGCAAGTTAGGTGATTGCTGATACATTTTTTACAAGGTGAAGCTTTTGCAGGCTAAAAACTACTAATGTGATATTTTCAGAGCATTTGTAGTTTTGTGAATTCTTTTTTTTTTTTCTTAATCAAACTATGGTTCTGTTTATATTTTACATAAAGGCCACTCCATGTTATCTAAAACATATCAACCTCAAAGTTTTGATTTTTTTTTCTCTCTCTTATATCTGGTAGAAGATGAATTTAAAATATGGAGATTTCTCAAAACTTTTGAGTAAAGGACTTAGTTTATCCAGAAAAGATGGATCAGATTTGCCCTTTACAATGAATAATTGTTCAAGTTTGGGGATTTTAAGGCTCTTTAAAATATTGTTAATTGTAAACAAAAACTGTAAGCAAAATTGTTAAAAGCTGTAACTGTAAAGTAAACTTAAAAAATCCACCGCTTGAAAAATATTTGATATTCAGCAGCCATGTTTTCCTTTTACTTTACAACCTACTTCATGTTTTGTGCAGGTAAAAAGTGATTTAATCTGGCAGAGAAAATGTTTTTTAGACAAATACAAAAAGAAATTAATTAATTAATTAGTCATATAAAGCACATAATTTCATTTCCAGGGCTAAGAGATATTGATCAAAGATTCCACCTTCCAGCATTAATACTGTACATTCCTATAGTCACCTTTTACTTTAAACAAAGTACTTTTAATATATCAAGTCATTGTGTTACAAAATATAGAAAGAAACATATATACCGGTAGCTTGGGTACTTTGGTTGTAGTTTGAGTATTCAACTACAGTTGAATAGGGCACTTTTTTAAATCAAATGAAAAGATAATTAATGGAAAACTACATTATTAATCCCACATTATAACATTATAAATCAAAGTTAACCAGCCAAACATCACAATTAATTTTACCAAATGATGAAACTGAACAGTGCATAGGGAAACTGTTTTTGTCTTTTGAGTCTTATCTTATGATGTACAATAAAATATCATATAGGAATATGACCCTTAAAGGCCAAGTATTTCTTTGTCCCAACAAGGAAAATGGCAGGTAAGTAAAACAGTTCTAAGTAGACTCTGACTTGATTCTAACATTTGAGCTTTCTCAGCCATATTAGCTCATTTTCCACCTGAAAAGTGAACAAAATCCAAAATAGCTTTGTGTCTATATTATCATTATTTATATTTGTTTTCCCTCTTGGACCTACCGCAGGACCCTGGGACCCTCTAACTCCACGTGGACCCCGGTTCCCTTGCATGCCTCGTGGCCCAGGTGTGCCAGCAGGACCCTCAATACCAGGCTGACCTCGACTTCCCTCAGGACCTCTTTTCCCAGGCTCGCCAAGGTTTCCAGTCTAGACAGAAAACAAGCATAAGAATCAAAATAGAATAGAATAAAATAAAAAGTAAAAATTGCAACATTTTCTCAGTTATTTGACAAAACAGAGAATTCTTGACGCACCTCTCCTTTTGGTCCGGGCTCTCCTGCCTCACCCTATTGCACCAGAACACAGAGGATGAAACCATTTATCCCAAATGAGACTAAACAGTCACATGATTGCCGTCAGTGTTAGTGTAACAACTTACAACATCCCCTTTGTCTCCGGGATTCCCTTCATCACCTTGTGCTCCCTATAAAAATAAAGTCTGTCAATAATTTATCTAAGTGCAGTGAGTTGCTGATAAAAGAGAGTTGATATTCAGTAAAAAGATTTCATACTTGGTCTCCTTTGGGTCCAGCGTCTCCACGCTCTCCCTGTAATTTACAAGATAAATGTATTAACCAGCCAAATAAAGGGTATCTGATGGCTTTCAGAATTCAGAGGCATAGACTGTTTTATTTGTTTACACTAGAGGGAGCTGATCCACTGGTTGGCATTGGGCACTGATCTTACAAAGTACTTTAAGACAATAATTTTAAATTCAAAAAGGTCTTTCAAAGGAAATATAGTGGTTTCTTACTCTTTCTCCTTTTGCTCCTGGCAGGCCAGGAGGACCTGGGAGACCAGGAAGACCGGGATCACCTTTTGGTCCCTATAAAAAGTAAACAGACAGATTTAATGAGTAGAGGCACATGATGAGGGCTAAAAAAATGATGAGGAAATGATGTTGAAGATGAGGATGGGAGAAAAAAAGCAAACAATAAAGACAATAAAGTCCAACAGCTATTAAATCTTCATATAGAAAAACAGTTTTAAAAAAATTATTAAATAGAATACTTTGATTTTGTATCAGAATTCTGTGCATACTCGAGCTCAGCCTGTGCTGAGTTTTTTAGTTTTTTTTAAAAAAAGCTTCTTATTCTCACAGGCATGTTTGTGTATGCCATTCTGCGTTTGATCACTGACCGACTGTCTGAGGAATGCCACAGGAACAGAGAGCTCTTTCAGCTTACTGCTTAGTCTCCCCTTACTGTGAAAATAGACCTCATGTGAGATCCAGCCTCAGCCTATTCTCTGAGAAATTCCAGGGAAACAACAGCCAGGACTCCGAGGGTTTCCTTCTTTTTACTTTCTTTCATTTAAATGATCAGTAATACATGAGGGGATTGTTGTCTCCTTGTGAATGTATTCTCTTACTGTTTTCATATTATAACTGCTGGAGGCCACTAACTTCAAGAGTGCTGACATAAATGCATGAATAAAACTAAATTTATAATCAAGAATTAAATGTCCATCCATTTTCAATCCTTCTTATTCCAATTCAGGGTCACAATGAAGCAGGAGCCAATCCCAGCAATTAGCAGGCAAGAGGCAGGGTACACCCTGGACAGGTACCCAGTCCATCGCAGGGCCAATGCAGTGAGACAAACACCCATTCACACTTACACAAACTCATAATAACAAGGTTTTTAGAATGACCAATTAACCTAACAGAATTATATGCATAAAATATAAACTGAATTTCATTGTGCTCTTCAGCTTATGTGTTCATAACTCACCCTTGCACCTGGCTTGCCAGCTGGTCCCACAGGTCCTTGTTCTCCTAAATTTCCCTGCACAAAGAAGCGGGAAAGTTATAAGAAAGTCAAGAGAATGACACTGAGATATAAACAAAACAGAGACGATAGAAATTCAGCCAAAATAAAGCACTCACAGGCTCACCGATAGGTCCCACAGGTCCCCCCTCTCCCTGTTCTCCACGTTCCCCCTGTGGTGTGAACGTAAAATAACTCAGTGACAAAAACAAGAGGGCACAAACCCTGATTGATGTCGTTACATGTTTCTGCTCACACTTACAGGTTTGCCAGCAGATCCCAATGTTCCTGGTAACCCTCCCAGACCAAAATCTCCCTGGGTAGCGACAACCAAATTGGATTTCAGATTTTAACAATTCAGTTTAAGATAATGATGGAAAACATTTATTAGTTGATCATGCAAACAACCTTAGGGCCACCTAGGCCTTTTGGTCCAGGCGCACCAGGCAAACCCTGAAAAAAATAGAGAGCAATTCTTTGAAAACCAAAATGTTTTCTTCCAACAAGGAAGAAATAAGTAACAAGGGGGAAAAAATGCACTTCACAAAAAAAAAGATTCAATTCAATTCAGCTTTATTTGTATAGCGCCAATTCACGACAATGTCATCTTTTAAAATAACACTTCTATATGTGCACATTATGTCTTAGCATAATGGAATTCTAGTTATTTGCCCAAAATGTAAACCAGCAGAAATTAGGTTAGGTCAAAGGTTACCTTTCGTATATAATTACAAAATAATAATATAATTATTAAATGCTGTTTGTTCCTGCAGTTAAGGTGCGGAAATGAGTTGCATCGGGCATGACCTATGACACTTTAAACAGCATTAAGAGCTTACTCAGAATTATTCCCATCAGAGTCAGCCATGTCAGTTTGGGGTGAAGGGTCATACTCACAGGAAGTCCCTGAAGTCCAACCTCTCCAGGAACTCCTGGCTTCCCAATGCTTCCCTGAAGGGACACAGACAGCGAGAAAAAAACTGAAATACCTCAGTTTCTAAAAGCAAAACAGCCAAGCTTCATCTTTATTCTCATAAAAGTGACATATGGGTGGTAAAATGATTTCTACCTTTGCCCCTGGCATCCCAGGAATGCCCTCACGGCCGTCCACACCTGGTAAGCCCTTATAACAAAGAGGAGAGGAGAAAATGAAATACGATGTTTGCACTTGTGGGGGATGCTTTTTTTGTCACCACTGATCAGACACTCACAGGCTCTCCTTTGGGACCTGGAAGGCCTGTGATCCCTCTTGGTCCTAGAACGCCCTGAATGACAAACAATATCTAGTGATCAGCATAATTTCATACTTTTTAAGTTGTTTACATCCATAATAATGAGTTGTGTCCACTAACCGTTTCACCTTTAGGCCCAAGCTCTCCCATCACGCCTCTCTGGCCTTGGTCTCCCTGAAACAACACATTGAACATGACTCACATATAAACACTAAGAAAAACTGTGTTTTCCCTGAGAGACAAACTTACAGTGGCCCCAGCAACTCCCTGGGGACCTGGATCTCCATCAGGACCTCGAGCTCCCTGTCAGAGAACAATATTGGTTATAACTATTAGCAAGGGTTTTTCTATCTCAACAAGACCATTTCCAAACATTTAATCATTAGTAATAGCAGTTAATTAAAGAAGAAAAACTCAATTGGATTAAAATCCTTAGAAACACTCACCATTTCTCCCTTGGTGCCCATCATACCTGTGGCTCCACGAATTCCCTGAGGTCCCTGATAGAACAAACAGACCCAACAGGTGCATTAGTGAGCAGAAAAAAACCTGACACAATTTAGAACAAAGAGACTTGAAAGCATCCAACATAACAAGTACAGTCTCTCACCGTTGGTCCTTGGGCTCCAACCTCTCCTGGACCTCCCTGGTCTCCCTCTTCACCCTGAGTGAACAAAAAGAAATGAGCAAGACAAAGTAAATAACTTGACATTACAAAGAGGAAACACTAAGCAGCAAATTGAACTAAGAGTGAGTCTTCACACCTGATAACAATTGGCATCCCATTAGTGCCTCTCTTTTGCAAAAAGAAAAATTCAAATGAATTCTACTCCTGACTGCTGTTTAGTAATCGGTAAATGAGGCAGCTGCTCTGAAAAGTGCTTAATATCCACTTTTTAATGGATTACAAATAAAGAAAGATGAACACTGAGGTCCAGTTCATTTAAGCTCTAAATAACCCGTTGCTACCAGACGTCCCGTGGGGGGACATGACAAATGAATTTGTATTTTACTCAGTCTGCCTTCCAAGTACCCATATGTTATACACCAGTAGAAAGCTAAGATTTTTAAGATTTGGATGATATGTCATTCCAGTTCTACAGTCATAAGTGTAGATTCAGTAAACACTTATTTCACAGCAGTTGACAATGCAGACTATCTTTGAAAACCATACTGTACTCCAGAAGCAGATGATACTGCAACAAAGCAGTCCTGTTACATAAGCAAGGGTCCAGTAAAATAGTTGGTCCACATCAAGTCTTTGATCCATAAAAAAACCTGTTTTAGGCAAAAACTGAAGGATTTTAAGGGGATAACTATAGCATTACAAATTACAAATAATGTACAAGTAGCGTCTATGGTAAACCAGAAGAGGCAAATCCATTGGGATAACCTACAGCTCTGCTCATTTTTAGCTATTAAATTGTTAGTTTCTGCTTTTAAATCCACATATTAGAGATGACTAATGAAACATGTAATAAGGATGAAACCTGACTTTTGACTTGATGAAGATCCACATTGGATCTGCATGTAAATTAATTTTTGTGTCATTGAGTAAGTGTGCAAGCAATCTCTCATTTATAGCAAGAGATATGAATAGTAAGAAGCAAAAAAATTAATGGAATAAAATACATCAGATGTTTACATCATAAAGACAAGTTGATCATAATACAGAATGACTGTCTCATGTTTAATAACATATTTAGAATGTGCAATCCTCTGTTGGTACAATGTGTTAAATGTTGTTTCAGAAACTGCATCTTTTTGTTAGTGCCCAAGCTTCATTGTTAAATTTGAACTTACTCTATATTTGGATATTTTGGGAGTTATGAAATAATATACCTACACCTGAAAACAACATGTGCATATTCTATTCCTTGTATATTTTCATATTTACGATTTTGTGAATGTAAGGCAGGGAAAAGGCACCTCAAATGAAGCTTCAACCAAAGGAGAACACCATGCCAAAGATGGAGAGCAGACTGACAGTAAATCATATTCTGGCATGGCGTGATAAGAGGAAAAGGGACCAGACTCATTTCCATTTATATAGTGCATGGACACATTACAGGGAGAGAATAGTTGTGCTTGAACATCATTTCAAATAAATCATCCTCTGTGCATTGCAAAGAGTCAGAGGAATTTACACACATGCTTGTATCACTACTTACTGAATGCAGCAGCATGAATGAAATGTGTCTAAAATGTGTCAGAACCCCTTTAATAGTAAAGGTCATGCATATTTTCTCCTGACGTTGAACACTGGTGTGTGCATGATAGCTGTGGGTGCAAACTGGTGCTTTCAAGTAGCTCTTTATGCAGTTTTTGGAATTCCAAAATACCACGAATAATTATTCTTTTTTTATCTAAAATAAATGTATTTTACCTTGTGCCCCTGTTTCCCAGGTTCTCCTGCTTCACCTTTTACCCCTTTGTGGCCCTGGAAACATTTGGGGAATAAACGAAACACTGAGTAAACATAGTATATTTGGGTATAGAGGGATTTTTAAGGTCTTCTTCTCACCTTCATACCAGGAAGGCCAGGATGTCCAGGAGTACCAGGCAGACAAGAGTTTGGACACTAAAGACAAACTGGGAGTCAGTGAAATATTCTTATGTTATGCAATAAAATCCAATAATATTCAAAACCTTTTAAAATCTTATTTTAAAAGAAAAACATCCTTTACCAGGTCAGCACTGCCAAGCATTCCAGCTGCACCCTAAAATTAAGGGGGAGAAGTCCAGATTAAAACATTGATGTTGCACCACCAGAAACTATCTTGTAATGAGATCCCACCAGGTATGGCACCTATCAGCTCAGAGTATGTCTATACATCAGACACAGATAACATACACAGACATTTGAAAACACATTAAAAACTGCAAGAATTGTGGGACAAGGGTGTAAAAGTGTGAAAAGCATCCAATAACAATAACATCCACATCTTTATGTTTTAACCATGGTGTTACAGAGTAATCCATTTTCATCCTAAATTTAATCTTAATGCAGACCAGTAGATTCACTATTGTACTGACAAAATCTGTCCACTTTTAGACCTGCCAAAGTAGTAGGTGTCTCCAGGACCACACACAAACACAGATACACAAGGTGAAAGCAACACCAGCCTTGCAATTTCAGCTGGAAATAAGGTCAAGCCTGTTTCACACTTTCATCGTGCTGCTTCCCCTGAAAAACAGGAGGATATTTGCAAATCTTATAAAAAAAGGTGACATTTTTGTCACTTACTCTGGGCCCTGTTGGTCCACGAGGTCCCTGCGGCCCTCTCACACCCATGGCCCCCTGTGGAAAGACATATAAATGTGTCAACATTCCTTATGGGAATTAATCAGACGTGCAGCAGATATGAAATTTCACATTTCTTGCTTACAATGTGATTTGTATTTTAAGACAATTGTCATTTCAGACGATTTCAAAACTATTATAGATATTATAGATCACCACCACTTTTAATTGGTGGACTACAGAAAATGGATTTTTTTGTGTTGATAGCCTCAAGTAATTTTTCATATGTCTGCAGAATGAGAAATAACACACTGAATCAACTCAAGTGAAAATGGCTGGCAGTCAATGAGTTAATCGTCAGTCTGAAAAGATTATGTTAAATCCATAACCTGGTGAAACAGTATTTTTTTAATGGAAAATCAGAATGTAGATTAGTTTATAAGCTTGTGTTAATGTGTTGCTAAGTTTTGATATGGATCATAGTTTTGTCATTCATCAACCCAATACCATATAGTGCTGCTCAGTGCAGTAATCATGATTGCTCTGTCACTGGCCAGTGTTGGCCCAAAGCCACCTCAGTGCTCATACTTGCAGCTACTGTATACATGCTGCTATGTGAATTCTTGGTTGTTGACTTAAAACAGAAGAAAAATCTATTTTCTTCCATCTTTCGGTTTCTACTCACAGGTAGTCCACCTTTTCCCACTTCACCAGGAAGTCCTCCAGGGCCTGGTGGTCCCTGTTTATAGACACATTTCAAGTATTTTGATATTATTGACATGAATAAAGTCCAAATAATAGCATAGTTTAGAATCTCTATTATAACTAATATAACTTAGGAGTTACTTACAGGAGGTCCATCTGGTCCAACACCCTAATGATTGCGGTGTACCACAAGACAAGAAAGACAAAAACATTTAACTCTAATCAGTATGCGGATTATTTACAGATGCTCATTAAAATCAGATTTTTGGAGCGAAAGATTTCAAGAGGAAATTACTACTCACAGCTGTTCCACGAGGCCCAGATTGCCCAGGTTCACCCTAAACAACAGAAATAAACATATTAAATGCACAAATGCACAAACAAGGCAGTGAGACACATAAAGAAATTCTGTGTTCAGGTAAAACTGAGCTGTGCAAGCTTGCAGATGGTCCAAATTAACATTCCTCCAACACATCACATGACTGAGCTGGACACACTTTACCCAGCAACGTTTAGCCTAACGAGGACTGATGCTGGGGCTTTATGCCTCACGGGGATTTGAGTTTCTGGATTAAGCCTCATTTGTCATGAGGAATTGGTTTATGCACTGTGGTTTATGGACAGCAACTTGGCACCATTTCACTGATAATCTCTGAAGCAGGGAAGGCAAAGGCTCATTAGCCACTCACTTTCTGTCCGGGGGGACCATCAGGCCCAAGATCTCCAATGGGGCCAGTCAAACCCTGCAGAGAATAAAACATACAGCTAAGTAAAAGCATCATAACAAAACTTGAAGCAAATAGCAACAATACTTTTAAATCATATAATCAAATAATGTAACTTTAGTATGCCTCTGCTCCTCCTTTTTGTCAGGATTTCTCATTATCTGATTACCCCAACATCAGAACATATTCAAACTTGTGAGAGTGGATTCCTGATCATGACAAACTTCTTTAAAATTCTGCAGAAAACACCACAATGCAGCTCCCAGTTCATCAGCTGCGTTGAAAACAAAGCAGGAAGTGTTTCCAAACATGCCACTATGTCCACACGTCTGTGTTCAGCTTAACAGGCACACAGAAAAATGTCAGCAGCGAGTCAGAGGGCAAAACTCTCAGACTGCAAACCAAGCAGAGAGCAACATTCCGGTCTGGCTCATTTCAAACAAGCCCACTGAAAGAAATCATTCCACACAGGTTTGAGGATTCTCAACAGGAGACACTATAGACAGCGCCACTGCCAACAAAGCTCCTATTGTTTCCAGAATCCTGGTAGATGTATTGTCCAAACAGGCAGTTGATTATGCTGGATTAATGAGTTAGTTTTAAAATCTAATAATGTATAGAATATCTCTTTTACATAACATAATTGTTAGGTTCAAGTCAATTTTACACACATCAAAACAAGTAAAGTACTTGTTGGATTATGTTTTCTTAACCTGCCTTTAAACTCTGATAGCACTCAAAGTTAATTACACTCAGGCCCTGGTTGCCCTCTTACAAAGGAAATTAGGATTTGTTCATCCTGTTGCATAAATTCTTCAAATTTTTTCACTTATTTCCCCAAGATCCCCCCACTACATCTGAAATGTCATTGGTCTTTCAACAAAGTCAGTATGTGCAAAAAGGATCAATATGGTGGGAGGATCCTACTTTGTGGTTCCACCCCTTCACAAGTTGTAAGATTGCAAGTTGACCTCATCATAACCAACAATGCAGCAAACAACAATTACATATGCATAAAACAGACTACTCACATCATTTCCAGGAATTCCAGGTAATCCTGTAGAGCCGGGTTTACCTGCATCCCCATCAGGGCCCTAAGATCAAAAGTTTCACATACAGAAGTAATTCACTCAAAAGAACTACAATTAGAAGCACGATAAGACGTAATAGTTTTTATTAAATCTGAAAGTTACAGGAAGACCATCCTTGCCCTCTTCTCCCCTCTCCCCCTGCAACAAAAGAGACACAGTGCTATAAAGACACCTTATTGTGAGCTATTTTCAAAGTATCTGACAATATGTGGAGACGACTTACAGCTATGCCATCAATTCCTGGGACACCTGCAGGTCCAGGAGGGCCAGCAGGTCCTAGGCTCCTCTGTGTAAAATAAACATATTTTTAATGTATGAAGAAAAATATCATCTCAAATTTCAAGAAAAAGCTGTGGCAATTTTGTCCTTTCATTTGTTAACATGCAACTAAAAGCGGGGGCTGGAAGGAGCAGGTGCACCATCATATTGCATGTTGCTGAAAGGCGAGACTAAATCTAGAATGACTGAAATGGCTTACTTCCTCTGAGCATTATTTCTGCTTAAAATTAATCAGAGTTCAAAAGCTCAATGCAAATGAAAACGTTTTACATTACCCCATGATGAAATTAAAATGAAACAAAACAAAAGTTTCACATCAGGTGCCCTATAAATTTGTTTGATAAAACAAATTCACCACAGCTGCAGGTGTGATTATTCTATCTGCTGAAGAATACTCACCTGCACCTCGGTGACATCAGTCTGGAGACACAAATAGAGAACACAGAGAGAAACATAATGAGTCTTACCTGAGAGAAGCAAATAAGGACAAGCTGCAGGAGCACCACCAGAAATGACCATTTAACGCCAGGGGCCCCAGCCATAATCTCCCCGTGAACAGGAAAGGTAAAAGTTGTAGTCCTTTCTCTGGGATTTGTTGGGTTCAGGGAGCCCCAAGCAAAACAACCCAACTGAGCCCACTGCAGCTATCTACACTGCCCGAGGTCCCATAGCTACGAGGGGGCTCATGTATATTCATATCAAGACCGGTTACAGGAATGGATTGGAGGGTTTGTCGGGGATACCACGGGGAGGGGCCACACTACTGACACCACCAATAGGCAGCATCCGCGGGATATTTAACCTTTGCTGGTGATCAGTTACAAGTTGCATTTTAAATACAAACAAGAATCGCTTGTGATGACTGCCAATACGTGAATACGTGTCCCTTTACGCACCAATTTTGGATGTATTTTACGCAGAGTGGACACTGCTGAAATATGTTAGACTCCATTACAGGTAACTCGTGAAAATCCTAAACTATTCTGTTATCTAAACCTGCTGCGAGTTATGATCCGATAATGATGCTATAGTCTTACCAATGTCGTGGCCGGGAGACCGTGACAAGCTTCTGTCCAGGCTCGCGTCACATCACAGTGGATCAGCATCGACTGAAGTTCAAACTTGAGGAATAAAAAAGATATCAGATAAGCACAAACTTTACAGAAAATGTATGCTGGTACGCGTTGTAATCTTTGGAATTATTGCGTTTTGTTTTGTATTTTTCTTTGTCACCAGAACCTGAACAAATTACATAGCCTATTTTGTCGCAAAAGCCTGGGTTAAACAGGGATCAAACTATTTGAAATTGCCAAGTTAAAATGAAATATAGCCTAGGCTATTTGAGAAATCTCAAGGGTTCTCAAACTGTTAATCAAAAATGGGTATAGGAAAAGGATTTTCAGATATGCCAACTTTTTAAGAAAGTATGGCACATGGCCGATCGATGAAAAACTCAAATGGAGCATATCTTACTTGATCAATAAGTAAATTGTCTATTATTTCATTTTTTCCCCATCCATCCATTAAGCTTTCCAATTCAATGTCCCAGGGGAGCTAGAGTCGATCTAAGCCACCAATCAGTCACAAAATGTGTATGTCAATCAACTGTTTATCCCTGATCAGTAACAAAAAGATTAAAACCCAAGATGAAACCATGAACCTGAAAACAATACATAGAGTTAGTGGTGGAAACACTTGCCAAATGGAATAAGTATTTAAAAAAAATTGGACTATATATTGAACTATTTCTGCAAAGTATGAGAATGACGTACCGGAGTTGCAAGTACTGGGTTGTCTTTGAGCTTTCCTATCACCGTGAAGCCATCCAGACTGACTTTTTGTCGAGGTGGAATATTCTGGGAACCAATCAACTCACAGTCAACGAATAGGACCACTGAATGCTGTCTGACCTCCAGTAACAATGTATGCCACTGCTCATTAAAAAGCAAACCCAGAGAGCTGAAAACAACTCTCCGTCTCCCGGTGTTTTGTGCTGCGAAAGTAAACTCCAAAAACTTCGACTCCCCATTGAGTGTAACGGCAAGCTGCTCGTTTCCATTAACGTCCTGCATTTGCCAGATATGCCAGGTTTTTGTTAAGGTGCTGCCACTAATGCGCAGCGCGGCTACAAATGCAAATTCCTCTGGCAAACCAAGAGGATAAGCTGATCTAAAAAAAAAAAAAAAAAGAAACAAAGACAGAAACAAAAGAAAAAGATTAATCACATCTGTGGCATCTTCTAAAGTTGTTTTACATCAGGAATGTGGTGGCACTGATCAGATAAGGCCTGTTTTTAATGTTCAGGACCATGGAGAGGGTAAATGCTGTTGTAGAAGTTTAACCACTAGGTGTCGATGTTCACTCACATATTGTCACCCACTGCAGCTTACCTTGTGTTGATTCTGAAATTGAAAGTCGGGCCTATTTGATAAGCAACATCCTGAAGAGATGGTCCAGCAACCTTTTTAACAGTGCCCCTTCTTGCCAGCTCAGCGATGCGGAACTGGGACATAATGTAAAATCCTGAGGACGCATGCACAGACGACTGGTTAGACACAAAATCATCTTGGAGGCCCTGCAAAATGGTCTCTCAGAGGTCTGAAATGATTGTTTTGCATGATGAAGTACCTACATCTCATGATTTTGTTTTTCATTTCTTTTTGCTGTTAAACTGTTCCTGTCTCTTTAGAGGTAATACACAATTATGAATTTTATACCACTTTTCTTTCGATACAGTATTTGTTTTAGGCTATTCACATTGCATTTACAGAATTACTTAATTTTACTCCCATAATAAACCAACAGAGGATTTTTTTTGGGGGGGGGGGGTTGTTGTTGTTTTTACTTAACCTGGGAAATTAATATCCCCATTGATGTTCTGAGGGCATACTGTCTCCTCTTCTGAAAGAATGCCAGCTTGAGATGAAAATATCACAGCTGCATGATGGGAAAAAAGCATCAAGTTAGTAGTCAAGTCTGTGAGAGTATGCGTGAATGTGTGTGTAAGTGTGTGTGAGGTGTGGGGAGGGAATAAAAGCTTGGTGTTTGAAAAGCTGCACCACTGCCTTGAATAAATATTAGGCTATCTCTGACTGTTTGGGGTGTCTTCTTTGACACTTAAGCTCAAGATTTGCCTGATTTTACACATCTGGACAAGAAGTTAAAGGTCTTTATCAAGGTTGAATGTGGGGTCCTCGCACATCAATGTTCTTTTTCCCAGGTGTCAATGTGGGTGCCAGCATCATGTTAAAATTTCAGTGTTGTTCAAACTTACGATCCAGGACTGGTGGTGTAGAATGTAAGCAACTGTTAGCTTTGTCAGTGCATTTTCCTATGAGAATTACATTTAGTGCAAATTGAATCTATTTATAACTAGCTTGTGTTATTCAGGTTGTTTTATTATCTCTAATAGCAAGATATGGGATAGGCCTATGTGTAATGAAATATAGATAAGAACAGCAGCACAGGGGGGCGACAAGAGGACAAAGTAATGTCAACATAGAGTCATTTAATATATAATGGTATCAATTTCCAATATGTATCCTGTAAATTTGACTTGCAGCATAAAACAACTAACAGAGAACCATAAAAGTCATTGTGTATAAGGGAAAAAATTGCAGTTATTCAGCATGTCAAAACTAGCATAGGTCCTCATTGTGGTCCAGCATAGTGAAACCGCTTCAACAAAGAGGAACAACAGTCGCAGCAAAACCTAACTTGTAAGGATATGATAACTCAATATGTTGAGGTTGACAGATACCACAAAGTGAACAAGACTCAAGCTTGAAACAATGTGCTGCTGTGAAAATTTAGTTACTTCAAGGCTCTGGTGTTTCTGAATTAAATATTTTGTTTAGTTCTCCTTTGTCACTGTTATCTAAGGAATTGTGCCATGCATCAAAGGAGATTACTTACTTTGAGAATGAAGTCCAGTGCAAAGATACTGTGGGATCGCATAGCAGCAGCACAATGAGTACAGAATGATGTTTCTGGAATTTAATGAGATAAAGCCCCTTTACATCAGTCTAAGAGAGAGGGAAGTTAGTTTGGGCAGTGATTTTTAACAATATGATTAAAAATATAAAAGTGGTATCAGTTGCATATCACATTACTCACACAGTCAGTATTAAGTTAATTTCTTACCTTTTGATTCCACTCATTTCACAGGTTGAACAAGAAATTATACAAACATTTGCTGCAGGATGTTTTTATATTGGCTTGCAGGACCTAATATAACCCTGGACTGTTTCTCTGTAAGCAGGAGTGAAAATACTTCAGGTCACATTGTGAGAGTCTCTTATAGGCTTGTGTTGTAATTTATTTGGGGGAGTGAGTAAACATTCTCCAGTGTCAACTTTGCATTCTACCCACTTTGCACCCACTTTGGACTTATGTTAGGTGTAATGTTCCTATTAGGTTTCTACACACAATTGTATCCCTTATTCGTAATAAATGCTATGAAATTTATATTGCTATTTTGTGGATGCAAAATTTTTCTGCACTTTTGGGATAGGCATTCCCACGTGTCTCTATGGTTGCATGGCATACAGACTGCATTGTTTCAGTGCAGTCCAAACTGAAAGCACTAAAGAAACAATTCAAGCTATGTTTGTTCTGTCAGGTAACGTGGGGGAAAATGAAAGAAGGATTAAAGTGTAGACAATATCATCTGGAATTAAAGAAATGCTTTCTTTTAAGTGCCTGGAAGCTTTGCTTTTATGTGAAAGTGTTGTGCAGATATAGGAAATGAAACTGCGGAACTAATGTCCCTCCCCCACATTTCCTCCTAGCATCCCAAAATATCCAACTTCTTTCAGGTTACTTCAAGTGCTGATAAGTATAAGCTAATCTGGTTTATAATAACTGGAGCTATTTGTGGGCATGTTGTGTGTAGCCCATTTACAAAATACAGATCTGCAGATGCAGAAATCCCTTTGAAAGACATCCTTCCACGATATCTCTACTATTTTAACTGCTGGATCTAACAGCAAAATTCATTCCTCTTAAGCAACAGGAATGAAATGACTGATAATATAGAATCAAGATTATAAAACTGAACCAGAATAAAACAGTATGTTTAGTGAGCTTAGATAGCATTTGGGGAAAAAATAGACATCATTGCTATTAAGTAATACTGTCACTGGTTGATTAGTTGCTTAGATAACAGAAAACAATCACTGCAAGCTGTATGTCAGCATGCTTTTGTATGGGTAATATTTGACAACTTCTAGATGCCAAATATATTGTATTGTACTTTATATAAATACATTCGTGCCTCTTAGTTTGCCATTACAGGTCTTATTATTGGTAATTTGTCAAATACATAATTCAATATTGACAATATTCTTTTAGATTACATGATATTGTTCTCTTCTATGTGCACTTTGTGACAAAGAAAAAAGCACTCCGCAGTTTGCGCCAATACTGTTTCTGCAAGAACAATTGGATCTACTGTAAACCCTGCGATACAGAAAAAACTTTTGAGAACTTTATTATTATTATTATTATTATTATTATTGTTGTTATTATTTTATTATTTTAAGTATCATTATTATTATTAATAATAATTTCTTCTCTAGGTTCCTTTTACAGGCAAAAATTTTGCACTGCGTCAGCTGCGTCTCTGTTATGTGCAGTTACGCACAGTTGAATGCTCATCAGTGAGCAGCTGGAGCAATGCCTGCTGTCAGCTCCTCAGATTGAGCACAGTTAGCTGGATTTGCCTAGCAAACAGCTCAGCCAGACGGCTACATGCCCAACCGACTTTGTTGTCAGTTTTAAGGCTTTTTATTCTATATACTTTGCCAGAGAAGGAAGTGAATCGATACGTCAAAAAGTGTTTTCTATCAGCACCTCTTAGTTAAAAGACAACAAGAAAACTGAAATTGGAGCTAACGCTGGTTAGCGGGCTAATGTTAGCTTGCCAACGCAATGGTGAGTACTGTTAGTTTTACTGCGCGGCTAATGTTATCCGGTGTCAACTGTTCGTTGGGTGGCTAACATTAACTGTCAGCGTTAACAAACTGGCTACCAAGGGGGACTCTTTTGACCGGATGTTCACGTATTTGGTATCATTAGTGATTCGTTCCTGCGTACCTGCGGGCCTTTATAAATATGTTTTGGTCGTTTGTCATTTGTAACCGAATGGAAAGGATACCTCTGCAGGGATTGTGCCCACCATTCAGAAACCTGTCTCAACACTCACTTAAGTAATTCGCTTGAAAACCCAACAATCTTCTAAAAGAGGGAACCAACCGCCGATTACTAAACGTCTTGTCAACTCGGGTTCTTGTCATGACTTTGTTTCAGTTTTACTTTGCCGTAGGAACATTGGTGGATTGAAATCTCCCAAGTGCCAGTGACATTTACTCGTTAGCATCGCATATATCACAAAATAACGAGACTCATCAGGTGCTGAAAAGGATGTATTGTCAACGCAAAAGGATATTAATTGAGCCTTATACATTTATTTAGACACTGTATATTCAAGGTATTTTCATGTTGGCGATTTGTGATATTGATTTCAGATTATCAGACATTGGATAAATAGAGAACTATTAACCAGGTAGTTATCGTGAATTGTTGTAGCTATAGCCACAGTTGAACTAAAACAATGCTTCTCACGATTGTGTAAGTTGAAATGGTTACTCTTCTTTTTAGAAATTAATATTTCAGTGGATGTGTAACAAATGCAGAAAGCTACCTGCAGCAAACTGCTACTATTTTAATGTCAGCAATATGTCAGCAGACCAGTCAACGCCCTACTTTAGCACTTATTGTATCTCTAGTAACAGCTGTTATGTAATGAAGAGTAATATCCTCAGTTCTTAACAGGAGACTAACTAGATAAACCTGCTGCTTCTGCAACCCAAAACTTGATATCCTCCATGAAGTCATGAAATCATAGTGCAACCCGAATGTAATTTGTTCGTATTTATTGACAGTGCATTGTAGACTCTTTTGTGTAAACATTTACACAATGCAGCATTAGAAACAGGACTATTTACTGTTGTACTGGATGACCATGTCCTTTTTTCCCTTGAAATTATTGTAGGTCTTGCAGCTTAGTTACAAAGCGGATTTAACAAAAGTTTCTGTCACGGATTGGATGTAATTTCTTTGTATAAATTGATGTTGCATGCTTGGTTAATTTAACTGAGTCCATGAATTGTCTTTCAAATGTATTGTATCACTTGTGGTAAACAAAGATGGAGAGGTTATTTCACACTCAGGAAGAAAAATGAACACCTAAAATGAGTTTACATTTATGGCTTACATAAATAATAGTCTGTTTTGTCTCCAGTTGATTTTTTGCTTTTATTTAACTGCATTTATTGATGATTTCTTCCAGGAATCGATGCAAAGTTGCACCATATCCTGATATTCCTCTGACTATATTAGATATTTAGGTCCAGGTCAAATTCATAGGGGATTTTTGTGTCTGGTGGTTTTCACAGGCATGAACATAATGTCACGCCGTTGCTCAGTAGATGATTTATTCATTTCTTACATGACTAATTTAGCCAGCGTCTGTATAAATGTTTTTGCCAGATTTATTTTGCCTCAGCTATGTCCAAAAATATCTACATGGCCTTTTCTTTAATTAGGTCTAAATAACTCTTGTGCTAAAAGTGTTCGCAATAAATGATATGGATATCTGTGTTTATTTCTGGGGTTATATTGTATTTCAGACTCGTTTGTGCAGTGTTATTAATGGTGTTTTCCTTTCCACTGCCAAATACTATAATTGTCTGGGTTGTTAACCAATTAGGCTCAGAGTACAGTGTGATAAATGGCCACCCCATGTCCTAATAATTACCATTGAAAATAAAAAAGTCAGCTAACACTAAACTTACATATTTTTAACTTTATATTGTGGCTACATGTTATGTATCTGTTGCCTATTCTTTTAGCCGATGTCCCCTTGATTTTGAAGGTAATGATACTTTAAGATTTTTTCAAAGCTTCTATTTAATTGGATTTATTGCAATTATTATCCATTACTTATTAAATTAACAAAGGCAAAAAAAAAAAAAATCAACAGATATGAAGCAGAAAAGTTAAGCAAAAAATCTTTTTAATTTCACCTTGAATTTTCTTTTCTTTGTTTCTTTTTTTTTAGATTCCCGGGGCTAATATATTTTGCTACTTTAAATTACAGGCATACAGATGTATCTTAGATGATGTAAGGCACAGCTGCCTGTAGAGACCAAGATGACTGAAGTTCAGGCCACAGTGGAGTTCTCTGTGGAGCTCCACAAGTTCTACAATGTGGACCTGTTCCAAAGAGGGTGAGTTCTGTCTCAGTGTTTCTACAAAACTTAACATGGCACTTCCTTCCTAACATAACTTGCTATAGGTGTTGGTTCATTAATCCATTATCAAAAAAAGTATTTGGAAAAGATACCTAGCAAAACAAGTTTGCCTTGATTTATAAAAAAGAGATTAATTTGGTCGTCTTCTGTGAAGGGCCTTGAATGACTATTAGTTTGTTGTAATGGGGGTACAGGCTTTGTCTTTTTTGGACTGCCCCAGCCAATCAGGGTACCATGACAATTGCGTTAAGACCTTGAGGGATTCAGAAATGTTTACTTTACAAACAACAGTTAGCAGCTATAGGTTGCTTTCACTGCCGCCTTCTGTACATTTAAATGAAACAATTTTTTATTTTTATATAGTAATGGTTGCTTCTCATATGTGAGGCAAGAGGTTTGCAAGATCACAATTGCAAAAGATTTCATCTTGTCAAGACAAAAGCTCTTATGTTGTGCCCAGATAATCTCTGGCATTCTGTACTTAGTAATATGGTGTGGTATTTGGTGTGACAGCTGTCAACAACTGTGACTCTCATTTACCAACTAGCTCCATTTGAAATCATGCATTGATGCCATTGATTGTCAAAGTTTGTTTTTGAAAGACAGGAGTTTCATCCAGTCCCCTGTTCAGTATTTTTTTTAAATGTCTGCCCTTTTCCAAAAGCTGTCGGTGGAAGACTTCCCAAATGCTTCTATTTAGCAAAACCATCTAGTACTTTAGCTTAAAAATGAAGAAATTCAGGAATAAATATTCAAGATTTTCCAGTTTCTATAGGGTGCTCGGTAAAGAGCCTAGAGGACACTTTGAAATACAATGAACTGTAGCACAGGTATAAAGGAGCTTGAACTCCTCTTCTCTGACACACTTGATTTGAATTTGCATCATGATAACTAGACTGCTGCAGGGCTTGTAGAATAATAAAACTATCTATGGTTAATTGAAAGAGAAAGATATGTGTCTTAGGAAGGGTAATAAATGATACAGTTTATAACATTTGGCCAGAGACAACAAATGCTTTTCCTGCAAATGTTTTATAGAAATTATACTACAAGGGTTAATTTACTGCGGTACAATAAAATAACATTTGGGATTTCACAGATTGACTACTCTTTACTTAGTGCTGTATTGGATTTTAAAAACCTGTAATATCTTTGTAGATGTGGTACAGATAGCAAAGATTGCATGAAGTTATGAGACATGCATGTTTTAAGTTACCTAAGTACTATATCTGTGTATTGCACTTTTTATTGGTGCTAATATTGTTATAGACCAATCATCATACACTTCATATTCAGTATTTTGTTACTCACTCAGCTGTTAAAGTGGATCATATGATTGTTGGTTTGATCCCTGGCTTCTCCAGTACACAATTCAAAGTCTCCTTAGTTTAAATACTGAACCCCACAAATGCCTCCAGTGTGTTCAGTAAGTGTATTTATTAAAAATATATGTATGAAAAGTGCTGTAAGAGTGGGGAATTGAATTAAAATGAAAAATGCTTTGGATGGTCAATAAGAATACAGAAATGCAGTCTATTTATCAGGGTTAACAGAAAACTAAGCAGGAAAACAGCTGTAATGCTCCTAGTCTTTAAAATCCAGAATTATTTTTTATAGCAACAGTGTAATGATACCCTGCTGTGCTGTGATAAAACTCCTGCTCAGTGCTTCTGAGTCATCAGTGCTTTGAGAGCTTAGGTTTACTACATGAGTGGCTACAAAAAGAAAGTGCTCATTATTCATTTATGAGAGGTGTAGTGTCCTTTTACAAGTACAGGTACTTGCATCTAACCTGTGTCGTTTGTTTCCCTTTTGCAGACCTGCTACTAATGTTTTAGACCAAGCCAATGTGCCTGTTTTTTGTGGTTGAGATCATTTAAAAAGATTTGTACCCTTTTTCAAAGGTTCTACCAAATGCGTGCCAGTCTTAAGGTGCCCCCTCGTGTTCCACACAAAGTTGAGACCAGTCTACTTCATCCGGGAGGTAAAATAAACTTCGAAGAAGTACACAATATTTATAATATTTTTTTTTCTTAGCTTTTTTCAATCTTTGTGAGCTCAGGGTTGTTCATCTGCATTCACATTTGTATAAAGACTTGATGTAGTTTGAAAGAATTCAGGTGCTCTTTGTGTGTCTGTCTGTCTATCTGCCCATCTGTGTATGTCTCTCTTTCTGTTTCTCTCTCTCTTGGGAAAGTTGTCTCCCTTTTAATTAATGTGATTGTGAAGTGGGGCCTATTCTTTAGATAGATGTGCATGTTTGATTTCAGTTCGTACGTATTAACACTGTTTTCTTGAAAAATGATATTACCGGTAGGTCGCTGATTTGTCTCATGAGACCACTCTCAGTATTTCTCTAAGGCTCTGTGCTTATGCTTCAGCTTCTTATAAACCTGCATTGCTTCTTTTACACAAAGAAGTCTATTATTTCTTGAAAAAAAACAGGAACTTTAAGAGAGCATGCTGTTAATGCTTCAATGTTTTATTTCCCATTTTTACCAAATCTGTATTTATGCTCAAGTGAGTTGAAAAGACACAGCTACTAGTTACTGACATTCCTTATGCAAACAACATTATCTCTCTAGTGGTTCTCAAGTGGTCCTAAGACAGGCAGGTTGCTGTCAGTCTTTTTTTATCCTTCATTAACAGTTAATTATAGTGGTTTTTGTCTAGGCTCTGATCTGGCATTCCCTGCTTCAGTCCAAGATGACGTCATCTGCAGCAAAACTTTCCAGATCCTTTACAAGAACGAAGAGGTTGTGGTCAATGATGTCCTTCTCTTCAAAGTGATGATGCTGCTGGATGAGAAGAAGGTAGGTTTAGGAAAGAGGGGTGTTGCCTTTACTGGGGATTATTCTTATCCTGTTGAAATCAATTGTTGAAGTGTTTGCCAATATAGTATTCCAGTCTTCTATCTTCATTTTGATGCCAGCAGAATATCGTCAGCTTTACAGGTTTTCTTTAATGATTTTTCTATTGTTCTTTCTATTCAGTCCCAGAAAGTTGTGTATGATTTAAAAAAATAAAGTAAAAGGTATGGATGTTTTCATAAACCCAGTCTGGCCCTTCAAAAGCTAAGACAAGACACCATATTAGGTGCACAACGTACCTGCCAAATTACTCAAATGGATTAAACCAGTCATTTATTATTTTAAGCTCAGAGTGAAGGCCATTACACACCGGGACAGATGTGAATAAACGACACATACTTGCAAATAATTTAGAGTTGAAATATTGATCTTTTGTCTATGCACACCCAGTGCGATGCAAAATTGCGAATAAATGATGAAGAATCTAAAAAAAACTTGCAAGGTGGCAAAAACAAACACATATTCAACATCAAGCAATGACAATATTGTGCTGACGTGTGGGCAAAAGAAAAGAAAAAAAAAAGTGCACTGGCCTCATCCTATTCTAGAAAAGAGAGGAGAGCTTGGGGAGTTTCGCTGTTTAGTCCGGAGCTGAAGCTGCACCACGGACGCCTCAGGATGGGTAGCTGTACTATACAGGTTACAGACACTGTAATAAATACATTTGATCTACATATCATTTTCATAATTCAGCTAGTTGGGAATTGTTTGACACATATCTTTGAGATCCCTGTCCCGGTTATTTTTTTCTGGCCTGTCAAAAAAGCAAGAATGCATTGTGTTGTGATGGGGATATAAAGTTTGAATGAATGGGAAAAGTGAGTCTTGCATTGCTGTGTTGGTGTAACATGCCTTCTCTGATTGTGTATCTGTCGGAGGCAGATATTCAAAAAATCAAACTTGCAAAATTGCTGGGCAGAATTTCATCTCTAATGTGACGTTCCCATTGATTTGATTAAAAATTATTGCCTTGCGAATTAATTGGATGAAATATTCGGAGTAGGTGTGCAATGGCCTTAACATAGCTGTTATGATGAATATCTCTTTAAGAATTGCTTTCATTAGCTTGCTGTGTGGTTAAAAATGTGGAGCTTCCACAGTTCAAAAAATTATGAATGAGATTTTTTTATTTTTTTTTACAGCAGGTGTCTCTTTAGGTTTGAGATCATAAGACAAAAAGTTAATAAATATAACAGGACTTTTAGACTTGATGCATAAAAACTTCTTTAAGTATTTGTGGAACTTTCAGATCATCACAAGGCTTCCATTGCTCACATGTAAATCTTAAAATTGACTGTTCTCACTGTTTTTCACAATCCTCAGGTGGAAGAGTCCCTCAATGACATGGATTTTCAGCTCTTACTGGATTTGTATTTCACAGATGGTGATTACACGTAAGTGTTGAAACATTTTAACTGATTTCACTGTTATATAAATTTTAGAATTACAAATTACCTACATCTCCTGTCTTTTTCTCCTCAGGCCAGATGATTCAAGCTCTCTACAGAACATCAGTGGCCGCACAGTTCGTCTGCACTTTAGCCTACAGCGAGGCATCCACCAACACATCAATGTCATGTTTGACTATTTCCACCTGTCTGTCATCTCTGTAGCTGTCCATGCCTCTCTTGTGGCTCTACATCAGCCTCTTATCAGGTCAGACAAGCAGCAGTTTTATTTTGCATTGAATATTCAAGAAAAGCTGTTCAATTTAAAATGAGGAAAAAAATTGAAGTTTTGTTTTGAAGAATTACGTTTTTGATCAACTAAATTTGATTTTAACATGCGCTTTCCCAGTTTTCCCCGGCCTGTGAAAAGCACATGGCTTAACCGAAATACACCAGCACAGAGCAAAGACTCAGTCATCCCCCCTCTGGAAAATGTGGTGTTTGGGAGCACTTATGTCAAGCAAGTGTCACCAGATGTAAGTGGACCCCTTTTATAGAAAATATTTAAAGTCTTTTCAAATCTTTGTCAACAAGCTGTTTAGGAATAAAGTATTAGAGATGCCATTTCATGTTGTGTCATTTTACAGGTTTTTTGCTGTACAGTAAGCTAAATCAAATGCCTTGTCTAATATAAACGACTATCATAAATAACAAAATATATTTACTGAAATTCTGGTTGTTTTACACATTTGGGTCAAATAAGCTTTAAGAAAGAAAGAAACATGGACCTGACTGTGGACTTAGATTTTAACAGTTCTCTTACGTTGATTTGCATCTGAAGCATGTGGAGACATGTCAAGACTGTCAGCTTCACATGTAAGAGGAAACTATCAGAACAGTCATGTTTGGTCAGGAGTAAATTGGCTCACATGACACAGAAAAGCAGCCAGCATGAGCTTCCTTTTGAGATGCAGTCGCATAATTGTGCCAAATTCATTTGGGGCACGAAAGATCCTTCACTTCTTGATGTATCACTAAACATAGGTTGAGAATTACACACTTTTTATTAACTTTTAGTTTACTGTAGAGATTTCCACAAAAGCTGGGAATGAAACGTGTCCATTAAGATGGTTAATCTGATTTAGCTGCAGTGTAATTGTGCCTCCACCCAATTTTAAATGTACGACTTGTGGCAAAAACAAGAAAAAGGTTTTGCATTTAAAAGAGGTGGTAAAATGATGTACAGAAATTCTGTGAATTAAACACAGATTTTTGGGTTGGACATTATTCCTTCTTAATACTATAATTCTGTGGGTAAGTTGCTGGGTTGATTTAAACAAAAAGCATGCTTTTAACATCCCCTATCAATCTGAAGTCAGAATGCTATGAGACACATTTTCTTTCATTTGTGTTCACTGCCTGACATTATTTAACTAACTTCAACTTAAATTGGGCATAAACCTTATAAAGCATGCTTCTGTGTTCGAAAGCTGCGTATTCTTGGGGTAAACAAAGGCCAACAACGACTGTACTGTTAACAATAATATTGTTATTTATTACTTTTTTGCATTGTTGATTAATTTAATACCTGTTTGTTAGCATGTTAGCGTTGATGGATACGTTTGGAAGCCTTTACCAGAGAGGATGCATGGCCCAGCTCAGAAGTAATTAACCTTTAATGTAGATCTGCGTTTGCATCTGGATTCAGATTTTTTTTTCTTTATTCACTTTTGGTGAAGGTATACATTCTCTGACTCCGTGTTTATTTATAATCTCTGTGTCTTTTGTGGTCCATTAGGGGAGGACCTTCCTGGTGTCTGACCCCTGTCTGCAGCATGCCATCAATCTGCACCATAACCTTTGTTCCAATCTGCTATTAGCCTACCAGGGCCTGTTTGATTACTTCACCTCTATTACTAAGGACCTGCCCTCCTCCCAACGTATGGAACTAGGTACAGTATGCTTTGACTCAGCTTGTGTAGCATAAAGTTACAGCATATTCTAAACACATGTTTTTTTGTTTTCTTTTTAGCCTGCTAACACAGCAAAGAGAGTTATCTCCTTTAGCAGTATCACCTGTTTATTTATTTTTCTTATTTGAATCGCTTGTATTTTGAGATTTGTATTCTTTTTGTAAATAATGTTGTGATCTCATGTCATCTCATTTTATCCCTATACATCACCATAATGTGCCCTTCAAACACCCACAGCAAACACTTTAGGAAACTTAATTTAACTAATCTCAGTTCATTATGCTTACAAAGTGATAGCTACTCTCAGTAGAGAAGTCTTCTGACCAGTAGACTAAAACCAAACACAACTGCCAAGCTGAACTATTGCCAAAGCTAATCCATACTAGTGGACAGGTACTAACCCAACATGCAAGACCAAATAATTAAAAGAAAAAGGTTAAATATGCCTATATGTGCAATTTTACTAGCCAAGCCCAGCATGCAAGTCCTATATGAGAGAGTTCTCAGAAGACCCTATCCCCGAGGTCAAAGGCACGTCTACATAGGTATGTCCCAACCCTTACAGCACCTCAGATCAACTTTCTCTCCCTTTTCCTCTTCACTTCAGTTTCCTTCATGAAGAAAACAACACGCCTTCTTTGACCCACTTTCCAAAGACGACATGTTTAAACTGCTGTCATCTTATCTTTCACTGCTGCATATACAGTATATTCATCCTTTTCTTTCCATCTTTATAACAAAGCCTTGGGAAGAAAGTTTCCCATCACTCTGGTGTATACACTTTGTTTGCTTTCTCTGGTCATGTAGAAATAGATACCGACACCTGTGCTGTCTAACTCAACTTTCTGACACTGAGTACCTCACAGGTTCTTTGAAATGTTTCTGCGTATTTAGATAATAGCTCACAATAACTCTGCCTTCCCAGAACAACTCGACTTGGAGGCCCGTCTAACAGAGCTGTGTGAACAAGTTAAGGTAAGACCTGTTGAGTGCTTTTGATAATTGTTCCTTAGTGGCCAATGATGGAAAACATTATTTACCACATAATATGTATTTGGCGGCGTTGGTTTGTCTGTTGGCAACCTCAGAAATGAAATAAGGAACAATTTATTTGATTTTGGGTGTGATCCAGATAACCGCCTGGATCCAGGAATTTTTTAAAGGATCCTAAGGGAGACGGGGATAATTTTGCCATTTGATCGTCCAACTCAAAAATAATGCCCACATTGGCAAGAATTTTTTTACAACGACTTGATGGAGGTCTGTGTTCTCTGAGGGCTTCTTGTTGATGATAAAAGTAGCTGTAAGAGGGGATATACTATGTATGTGCATGGATAATGTTTACTTTTGCCTTTCAAACCTAAAATGTTGTATCTGTATTTTTAAGACACATTTATTATTATTTTTGAATGAAATCTTAAGAAATGGGAAGACAAAGCTGAAGGTTTGATCTATTAAAATTTATTTATTGCATGTTGCTTTTGTATTCAGAGGCTGTGAGAGAAGAGGTTTTAGTAGTGATTAGCTTTAGATTTTCCATAAAACCGGTTTGAAGAATATTTTCAAAAATGCCGAGCTTGCAATGGGTTAAACTAATTGACTTATAGTTTGTCAACATATTATGATAAAGAGTTGCAATTGAATGAATTGCTGATAGCAAATTAGTCAGGTATTTAGATGTTGCTTCACAAGTAGTAGAACAACACTTATAACTAGTCTCTGAAAGCATTTTATAACTATGAAGATGAGTTCGTCAGTCTTTGAGTTCAACGAGCCCAGGTGGTTGGAGAACTGTCTGCAACCAATTACTAAATCAACAATCGAGGCAATATAAACTTCGTTTTCTATATATTTAATTATTGCAGTGTAAAGTCCTCTTTGATCGTTCTTCATCATGTTCGGGAGATATGCTCACTGATTTGTGTCCTTTTCTGTTCAGCAAAAAGCCGAGTCCCCTGATGAGCTGGCAGAACTAGTAAATATGAACCTGGCTCAACTCTGCTCTCTGCTCATGGCACTCTGGGGACAGTTTCTAGAAGTTGTGTCCTTGCAGGAACATGTTGCTGCCCTTCTAGCCATGGAGCACCATACACTGAGAGTGAGTCATACTTCTTAAATCATATATAAACCCTATATATGTGTTCCTTGATTATTATTTAGTGTTGAAAACTTAGCATTGCTTTTTCAGAACACCTAATGGGGAGCACATTGATGTTTACAGAGGAAGCATTTATATATGTTGTAGTACAATTAAGAAGAGTCCTTCCAAATCAGTAAATAATGAGGCAGGGATACATGGTGTACAAATATAGGTATATGTAAAAATGTAGAAAATACACATTTCATTAGATGCAATACTCAACAACAAGAAAATGTTGAATCATGAATTAAGTAGCTCATGTTCTCTTACAGGTTAGACGTTTTGCCGAGGCTTTCTTTTGTCTCGAACATCCAAGACAATCTGCACTGGCTTATCAGGAGCTTCAGTAAGTTGTACTGACACGCTTATTTTCATGGTTAAATAAAACACTGATGCTATCTGTCAGGCCTGGGCTGATGTGTGCTGATTTGAAATAGCACAGCCTACATTTATTTTCTTAGTCTAACTCACTGTCTCCTTTCCTTTCTCGGTCCTCCCATCAGTGCTCACAGTCATCAACAGATGACTAATGCAATCAAAAGCTCTAGCTACTTCTTGTCTTTGCCTCCACTTCCAGTGGAATGTGCAGAACTTGATGGTGATGTTAGTTCCCTACCAATCATCTTTGAAGATAGATACCTGGATTCTATCACTGAAGGTCTGTAACAAAGTATTACAATTGTTGCTCTGTGTGCATGCTCACATTCACATTATTTTAACAAATAAAATATGCTTTCTTTGTTTTTTGTTTTGTTTTTTTTCAAATTTGTTTTATATTGAAGACCGTGATGGACCTTGGCTTGGCATGCACAACATCAGGACTGGCTCTGTTTCCAGTAAAACAGAAAAGCTCAACTCAAAGGACCATAGTTCAGGAGCAAGTCCCATTCCTGAGTCACGTTGTGCCCCTGTGGATAATACCTGGCCAGATAGCTATGATCCACCACCTAAGTCCAAAGGCAAGTCAGTAAAACTGAAGAAAAATTCAAAGACTGAGAATTCCAAGAAACTGATTAGACAGGGTTCTAAGGACTCTGTGGTTTTAGTGGGCTACAAGAACCTTAAAGCTTCCTATGGCGACAGTAGCACAAAGTACAAAGAAGGAGAGGCTCCGCTTAACCAAGATGAGGAACGAGATACCTTGCAAGGGGACTCAAATAGTTATTTACGGACTAATGCTAGTTTTGTTTTTGAACCTGGTGCCACATCAGCGCATTCTGGAAACTTTGCTGATGATGCTGTTGCAGATGATGATATCACTACAACTGCTTGTCATGAAGCTCTTTTGAAAAATCTTTCTACTCTGGACACAAACAGCTATCCTCAGGCAGGTACTGGGGCTATTGCTACAAGCCAACAAATTCAAAAAGGTGAGCAAGTTGACCTTGGTAGCCAGAAGTTGCCACAACGGTCTGCTGGGCTGAAGCAAAGTGAGACGAAACCAAGTAATAGAGACCCATTCCAAGCTGATAAAGTAACGGTTTTCCTCCCATGCCAGACTGATGGAATTCTCAGCAGTAAAATTCCTCAAATCAGCCAAACAGACTTTGATGACTCCCATCGGTCCACAACAGAATTTGTCTTTGAAAGGCCAGGTAAAGAAGGAGCACAGCGAGGCCGATCCTGTGTGGTGTCAGTTCAAGTAAAGGGCGATTGTATCAGGCTGCCAGATGGTGGAGCCCCCAGTGCCTCATCTCGCCTCTCAGACTCAGGCATTGAGAGTGAGCCAAGCTCCTTTGCCACTCAACTTGGTTTAGGGCCACATACCTGTGCGGGGCCAGGTACCACTGAATTATGTGTCACTGCTCCACAGCCTGAGAGGACCCTCCAGAGTGCTGCTCTGCGGCCTGCTCAACAAAGCCCAGTACAAAAGCCTAGTGGCACAGGAGAAGCTCTGTACCCAGAAAATACAAGCGCTGTCAGTGGAGTCCAGTCTTCGCTCACTTCCATCAACTCCCTGCCCTCTGATGATGAGGGTGAAGGTTCCTCAAAGAGCTGCAGCGGAGCTGATGTGCTTTCTGGCAGGAAGTCTAGTGTTTTGGTGCAAGAGCAGAGTGTAGTCTTTTCTGGCGATGTAACTAAAAGGCCTGATGTGGCCTGCAACCCTGACACCGGTTCAGGTGATCACCAGCTTAGAAAACCTGCATTAGACATGGAAACGAACTTAACAGGCAGTTCTGAATTTGGAGTAGAGGAAGCAGGTGGCCATGGGACACTGAAAGAACCCCGTAGTGAACCCCATACAGCCTGCCCCTCCAGTAACTCTGCTACTAGTAGCACTGACATGGTAAAACGCGGGATGGTAGAAAACTACTTTGGCTCATGCTCCAGCACAGATGTGTCCGAGATCAGCCCAGTAGAAACATCTGCTATCACTTTAGGAATCCAAACAGGACCACAACTTGAGGAAGATGAGGATGAGACTGAACATGAGATGATTGAGAATGGATACTATGAGGAAGGTGATGGCTACGCTTTTGTAAATGGCGTTGCAGATGATGAGCAAACTGTGGCAGGGGATGCAGCTGTTCAAGAGACAAGTCTTCTGTTTGAACAGCTTGGCATAGGAAACACCCATGGAACAAATGATTTATCTAAAGCTCCTATGCGCCCCAACCTAGCCTCCAGCAGTGTTGGATATAGTTTGGGTAGACCTTCCTATTCCTCCACCTCCTTTTCTTCCAGCCTGCATTGGTATGAATGTGCACCCACGCCACAGATGAAAGCGTGAGTCATCTTCTAAGTTGTTTTTTTTTGTTTTTTTTTCTAAAATCCCTCCTAATGGTATATTAGTGCATACATTTCTGATATTCTATACATAACAAATTCATATTTATTAACCAATTTCATAATAAATTTGCAGATTCATCAAGGCCAAGGAAGAAATGAAGCAGCTAAAGCTCCCTGGTTCCTTGTACAGTGAAGTCCCAGAGCTTGCCTCCGCTGTGCCATATTTCAGCTTAGAGGAAGATGAGTGCTGTGAAGAGGGCATCCATCTCATAGTGTGTGTCCATGGCCTGGATGGTAGGAGACTTTCCATCAGAATCTTTGACAATAAAGCTGTCCCTTTACAATTCTTTAGCTTTGTACCCAAAAGCATAATCTTGCTTTTTGTTCCCTGTATTGCTGCAGGAAACAGTGCAGACCTGAGACTGGTGAAGACTTACCTTGAGCTTGGTTTGCCTGGTGCTCGTATCGACTTCCTAATGTCTGAAAGGAATCAGGTTAAATTCAGAGCCTTTTACTCACAAGTTTAAATAAGTAAATCAAATGCACATTAAAACACAATCCCCTCTTTTGTTAATTTGATATTTTTTTCATCTGCAGAACGACACCTTTGCTGACTTTGGGTCAATGACAGACCGGCTGCTGGATGAAATAGTCCAGTACATTCAGCTATACAATCTTACTGTGTCGAAGATAAGGTAAAATTCTTCTGTAATATCAGATTGTTGATTAATGGAAAAAAGTTTATCATGTTTTACTACCCTCAGGAATAAGTTAGTGATTCATCAAATAGCAGTGTGATGCAACAAAGCGTTCCCAAACTGGGTCATACCATGAAGAACTGTTGTGGAAAAACTGCAACTTGTAGCAGTGGCTTATTCTTATATGTACAGCAAACCAATTAAATTTAAGCAAATGTTGTAAACGGACTACTGAAGAGAGTGCTGAATCTTGTTTATTAGTTAATTTATGCATCATCATTTATTTGCAGCTTTGTGGGTCATTCCCTGGGGAACCTCATAGTTCGCTCAGTGCTGACCAGGCCCAGGTTTAAATGCTACCTGAACAAGCTGCACACCTTCCTTTCCCTATCTGGACCTCACCTGGGCACACTGTACAACAGCTCAGCTCTGGTCAACACAGGTGAATGTCAGAAACCACCTGACTGTACTCACAAAGGCTAGCATTGCTATAATTTTTAAACTGTGAAACTTTGCCCCTAGGCCTTTGGTTCATGCAGAAGTGGAAAAAGTCAGGATCACTGCTGCAGCTGACATGCAGGGATCACGCTGACCCTCGCCAAACTTTCCTTTACAAACTCAGCAAAAAATCTGGTTAGCTATGCTCTTTTAAACTCATTTTTTGGGCTCTATATTTGGAATACAGTATAAGAAGCATAACTTTACAAATTATTTGCCTTTCAAGGTTTGCAGTATTTCAAGAATGTGGTGCTGGTGGGTTCACTGCAAGATCGCTATGTTCCCTATCATTCTGCTCGAATAGAGATGTGTAAAACTGCATTAAAGGACAAACAAACAGGTGGGTGGAAGTAAGATCCTTAATGAGCACATTCATAAGATGACCAGTTCAAACATGGTTTCTTATGTTAATTAAGTTTTTAGATTCTGCATTGCAGAGAAGTTACAGTAGAAGAAACTGCCCTGAGAGCACATACACAATGTGAAGTCTTTGTTGCACTTTCCCCTTACTAATAATAACAGTATTTTATTTAAAGTTGTTTTATTTTTCTATACCAGGGCCCGTGTATGCTGAGATGATTGAGAACCTGCTGCTGCCAGTACTTCAGAACAAAGACTGCAATCTCGTACGATATGATGTCATTCATGCCCTACCCAACACAGCCAACTCCCTTATCGGCCGGGCGGCCCACATTGCCGTCCTTGATTCAGAGATCTTCCTGGAGAAGTTCTTCCTCGTTGCGGGTCTCAAGTTCTTTCAGTAGAGCTGCGTCGAGTCACAACACTTGACTGGGATAATAGGAATGTGGCTCAAATACCTCACAGCAACTAAAAGTTATTCTGATGGTGGCATCTACATTATCTTTTCTTTTATGAAAACACTTTTCAACTACATTTGAACAAAATCTGTTACTATTGTGTTATATTGGAATCATGGTGGATTTAGAGTTGGACTTTTTTTTTAAATTTTACTACCCTTTTTTTTAATTTTTTTAACATTGTTTTTTGTGTTTGTGAAATAATTTTCCCCGTTGTATGCTATATTTTTTAGTGTTATTTATGTGTTATGTTTTCACTTTAAACTGTTTTAGCCAGAGTTCAAGGAATTTTAGATGCTGAACTGGAAGTGTAGCTGCTACAGATATGAATGGCTGTTTCTGGTGAGCTGGCCCAAGTCGTCTGCACATACTGTCCTCACCGTTGCAAATGTTTTTCCACAAATTTTAAGAGACACTGCATTGATTTGCACCACAACTACATTTTACTAGCTTTTGTACTGAAAATCGTCATTTGTACAAGTTACTTTTTTTAATCAACAATTTTCCATCATTTTTAAGGGCAAGGATTGCATTTGAAATAGGATTGTTGCTCAGATTTTACAGCTTTGGCTTTGGTCTTAATACTTGATGCTGTTCCTTGCCATTGCAGCATTCTGCACATTTACCCAGCCTGGTGTTGGGAGAGTAAAGCTTTGCCTATGACATAATGACATTTTATTAAAGGGGTTCTAAGCAATGATTATTATTCATCAAAAGCACATGTTGTATGAACTTGTATTGAAAGTATTTGCTTGATCAATTGGTTATTATTTATGTTTTAAACTGGAAAGTATTGGTTGGAATTAAGAAATATTTCCTCAATGGCTGTTTATATATATATATATATATCATTATATTTTGCCATTAAATATGCATATTATAAAGGTTAGAAAACTTTCCTTCCTTGTGTTCATTTCAGGAGTTGGAGGTTGTTACTTCCAAATGTCTGGTTAACTGCAGTAAAAAGAATCTCAAATCATGACACATTGCCTACGAATACAATCTTCTGCTGCAAAGCTAAAATAGGGTACCTGCATTTCCTATATCTTGCCTACAGCAAATACAGTTTTAATAAGCTGCTGTTATTTTCTAATTTAATGAAGTTTAGTTTTGATTAGTTTTTGTTACACATTATTTGGAATTGCTGTGGAAATTCTGTTTTATATATTTCTTTATTTTACATTTCAGCTTTATAGTGTTGGCATTTTTCTTATGATTCTGGCCAAATTTCTGTTTTGTAGTTTAGTTTTTGCAATGAATCAAATAACCCTGCAGGGGGCATTCTAAACACATGGATCCTTCAAAGTCCCTCAGTAGATGCAGGAGTGAGTGCAATATTTTATAGAAATCACAATATATGGTTGATGGAACTCACTATCTTAATTGACATAGAGCCCCAGTCATTCTTAAACTGAAGGAATGACAAAGAATATTTATTACACAGACCTGCACATAATCTCCGGAATGTTTCTTCCGGTGGTATTGCATATTGCAATCATTTTCCATCACTTTTAAGGGCAAAGATTGCTATTAGGGAAGGGGGGCAAACCATTGCTCCCTGTATACAATCAGAATGTCCTGGACAAGAGTATTGATAAACCCTGAAAAGTGATGATATTCACTTCGATGATTGGGGTATTTTAAGTTTACTTTTGTTTTAAGTGGTGTTTGGCAGCTCTGATTTCTTTAACACCCAAGGATTCATGTGTAAATCTGAGAAATTTGACTTCACCAAATCAAGCTCCACGTGTTAATGGTGATTACTGCAATGAAACGGCGCCACGTGCAGCTGATATTGGAAAAAGCTACAATATAAACTTCCACAAGAGTAATTACACTACTCTGAACTATTTTCCTTGAACGCATTCAGCGGTAAAACAAAAACTAACAACCACAGCACTTGTCCAACCTAATTAGCACGGCTGTGAAAGACAAATGGGGAGGTAAGTTATTTTAAGTTGAAATATGACCATAAAACCCCTATAGTGATTAGAATACACGTCTATTTAGCAAGCATAAATGTAACAGCACCAAAATAATTCTCAAACAAGACGTGAAAATGTGACAAAAAATGAAAAAATAAATCTAACATTAACCTATAACCCCAAGCACCCCCACAGTTATTGCAGGTGGTATGACCCAATCGTTTGGGCTTCAGGGTGGCTGTTGAAGCAAACTTGTTCAACATAGAAAGGGGCGAGTAGAAAAGTGTTGTCTTCACAACTTTTGTCTCTGATTTTACTCGAGAAAACCCAGAAGACTGCGTTTGAATAAGCACGGAAATTATCTGCATATTAACTTTTGAGTTCCATCGGCTCTACTCCTCTGATAGTAAGTAATTATTATTAATTTATTGTTTCGTACCTCATAAGTTAAACTGATGATAATGCACTTGTTGCACCATTATAGTTACAACTTCATCCTAACGAACCTAGTTTTCTTTTGGGGAAAATAGGATATAGACAGTAGAATATTTTTTTGCTTTTAGCTTGTCTTTTTGGTTTTGTTGCCTGCGTATAAATATGTGTAACTTGGACTGAAACTTTGTCATAAGTTGCGTCTTTTACATCGTTATGCTGCCTTCAATAGCGTTCAGCAATTTAGAGAGCAGTTCACACAGGTTTAATACCCCTCTGGCATCCCTTGCAGGCTGTTTTTACCTTTTTTAAAAACAAACAAACACACACAGTAATTTTAATTCTAAATACTTTCCCGTACTCAGAATCAACCCTTGGATCCCAAATCTGAAAAACTGGTGGATTCACCCCATTGTTTTAAAGTGGGATGAGTGAACATGGTGTTCCCCTATTTATGCAAATGTCCCCCTGGTTTCTTTTTCTTGCATGGTTTTAGAGGGTAGCGAAGAATTCTGATACTCCAGACAGCTTGCACAGTGCAGACAGGGGATGTTGTTTTTCCACTAGCCAGCAGTGTGCTCAGAAGTGGGGATTATGACAGTCTTGGAGGAGAATTAAAGCATACAGATGGCTACTCTTATATGATGCCAGGTTTCACCCTTGTCAGCAACAAGGGAGATATTTTAAAGATGTGAACAAGCATTGTTTTAGAGTAAGCTTGTATGCAGCAAGGACAGCTATTTAATAAACCGGGTGAAGTTTACCCTAAATATTTTTGCAATATTAATATTTATTATGTAATATGCGCGTTTTCATGATTGTATATTTATTGTTGAATCTCAAATGTCACAAAAAACAAACATGGGCAAAATATTGCTTTGTGTTTAAACATATTCATTAAAATGATCACCATAAACCAGTCATCAATCACACAGATTATGTGTTACTTCAGTTGAAACATCTATCATATGAGTAAATTCTGTTTCATAAATCCAGTTGTTTTCTATATTGATATATGGATGAATCCAAATGAATGATCAACATCAATAGACATATGTGTGTAGCAACTATTCTTCATGGTCTAAGACTTAAAACACCTTAAACCATTATCATTATCACTCAAACATTACCAGCAGTGTGACAGTACACTGTGGTCCACTGAGATTTCTACCATTTGCTACTTTATTCAGTTAAGTTAAAGTTCAGCAGGATTGTGTCATAGATAAATCATGCTACTGGAATTTCTGGTTTTGTTAAATGTCTGCTTGCACTGACACCCAGTTGTTAGTGGGGCTGTGTTTGAACATGTCCATAAATCATATTTGGTTGGACCATAAAAGCCAAGAACACTTACTTTTCTAGTTCCTTTAACTTCACACCTCACACTCTGGCAACACCTCTTTAATGTTTTATTTTCTTCTCATTTATCTCGTTTGAAAGGTCTCTTTTAATCTTGTGCTTTTAAATGTATGTAAACAAATGTTTCTTTTATGTGAATACAAAATTCCTGAAGAGTTGTGAAAAGGCAGTTGGAACAAAAAGTAACAACACAGTGTCCAAGGATGTCCTACTATGCTTTTTACTTAAACGTGGTTGGTACAACAACATGCTGCGTTAGTTGCTGATTTTTTTTCCTATTCCATGTTTTTTTTTTTTTTACCCTTTTTAGTCCAGAGCAGGATTTAGGGGGATCAGAGTCGGGGCACAGCAGTAATTAACCTGATTAATTGATTCTTAGACGTTAATCAGATGAGCTTCGTACCAGTTGGGGCTTTGGGTACGCATAACGGCAAGATTCAGATGAACCTTGGTTGCTCTTAAGAGTGGCCTCCACCAGGACCCTTTCTTTTGTATATTAGGCACGATCTGGACTAGTTCAGCCACTTTTTTGTAATGTTCTGCCAAATCACTAAGAAGATACACAAGGATTACCTTATTGTTTCTTATTAATCACTGTGTTCCCTGTGTTGCTTTGTTTATTTATGTACAGCACTTTATTTCAGATGTGGTTGTTTTTAAAGGGCTTTATGAATAAAGTTGAGTTGAGTTGACTGTTGTGAGGATTAGATTATGATAAACATTTGGGGTTTTTTTAACCCCAAACTAGAGGCTGACCTATTTATCGGCCGGCCAGATATATCGGGCCGATAGTTGTGTTTTTTCTGGTATCGGTATCAGCTGATATGAGTGTCGATATCGGCCAATACTGCAGATACCATGGCAGTCTAAATTTAAAAGTAAACCACGTACTCTTCATGTTTGTTTTCATAAACCCTTAATGCAGTCCATCTTAGTAGTTGTCCCAAAATAACACACTAAAATGAGTCATTTTAAAATCAAACATGCATTTGTAATGTTGATGTGGATCTCTTTCAGAGACTCCCATGAACTTTTTCTGATATCATTATATGCATATTTAACCCACTGATGTTAAATTTAAACTTTTAAGCCCATGGTATGCCAAACTTGATATTTCACAACCACAATTTTTTTTTGGGAATATAAAAAAAAAAAGATTGTTTCTTATATTTGTTGAATAATGTAGATAAAAAATAAAACACATCCAATGGCACAAGGGTTTTGTCAATTGTTGTGCCATGAACTATGTTATTTTAATTCTATGGTGTTCTGTTTCTTCATGTTGAATCCTATTCTGGGTATTATAAATATTTGTGTTCATGTACAGTATGTATCTTGTGTATATCCATGTTCTTATTTCATGTTTTGGCCGATATATTGAATATCAGCCGATATATCAGATATTGGCTTTTTAAAGTCCCCAATATCGGTTTTGGCATCGGCCCTTAAAATTCTATATCGGTCGGGTTCTACCCCAAACGTACAGGCCATAGTGTGTTAAGTAGTGGGAGGCATCCATGTCTGAGAATGGGATTGTTTTCGTTTTGTTTTGATTTGACATGGCATTGAAGACTGTAATAGCAGTGCAGACAATTCTATGCTAAACTGGAAGCCATCAGAGAGCGCAGACCTCTGAGAGCCATTGTATTCTGCCAATGATTGTGGGCATTTATTTTTGGGTTAAAAGCTTTTTTCGGGGGGGTGTGTCTTTGCTCATCACACTCTATATCCTGCCTTTTTTAGATGCAATATGGATGAACTGCCTTGGAACACATAAAAAGTGAAGGACAGAGGGAGCAGGAAAAACCTTAAGAGGTGAAGCGCACATAAAGTACTTGTCCCAGACATTTTCAAGACATAATGTCTGCCTCTACCAAGCAGGAGCGAACCCTTTGTGTTCTCCTTCCCAACAAAGACCAGCTGGACATTACTGTCGGGGTGGGTGTTTGAGTTCTTGACTATCATAAAGCGTGCTGAATGAGTGGTCATTGTCCTCTTCATCACTATAGTAATACCTTTACAGTATGCTGTCTAATTTGATACACTTTTCTTTATCTATTTTGTACCTGGTCCAGCTGAAGTCCACAGGGCAGGATGTTTTTAATCGTGTTGCAGAGCTTCTTGGAATCAATGAGCTGCACTTCTTTGGCCTCACAGTTGTGAAAGGTAAGTTCACTCTTCATTGACCCTTCAGTCTCTGAACCTGAAAGTACACTTTCCATGACAGTACGCAGAAGCATGGAAGTGATAACAGACAACGAAGCGCCACATTTCAGCAACGTTTACATTGTAAACAAGAATCATGTTGGAGTACCACAATGGTTTCACTGCAGTGACACTTATTTATCTAATATCCGGATCAACTTTTCTATCATTAGGCCATTTCACCAAAGCAAAAATATATCATTTTCCCTCCCACTGTACATAATTGAATGGTGTAATCCACTTTAGCCACTGAGTAAAGTCCTAAACTTTCTGTTTCTGGTGTTCCTGTTTAACAAATACGTTGAAATGCCTCGGTAATCTTGTGTGGCTCACTGCTTGAACAAACAGCCTTTTGTTTTTGTGGTGTTGGTTCAGCGATCACTTGGGCCTGAATTCCTGCAATATTAACTTCATTAAGCCTGGAATGCACCCTCGCATTCCTGTGCTTCACTGAGGAGGGATGGGTTGATGTTGGGGAAAAGGAGGGTGGGTGGGAGTAGAGGTGAAAGATGGAGAGGGGGACTTTTCATGAAACGGGCTGTCTTGCTCAACTGTTACTCAAAGGCCTTAATGAAGGATGAGAGCGTGAGGGAGTTGGAGTGAGTCAGAGTGAGAATGAGACCAGCTGAGAGGAGATGGATGATTAGAAGAGCAAGTTGTGAAACGGTTTGGTGTGCGTGATTTGGCTACAAGCAGTTAAACAAAAGTGATAAAGTGGATCAAATAGAGAATGCCTATGTCATGACTCATAGGACCAGGCAGAGTGTGTTACCACATCATCATGTTTAGTGCAGGTTCCGAATAGCTTCTTATACCCACCAGTGAGATGGAGGCTTGCTTTATCTTTTGCTAAAACAACATTGATGTAGAGCCTTAAATTCAGGGGGTTTCATAATGGACAAGTTGCATAACATCAAGATAAGATGTTGAAATTTTTAAGTTTGTTGAGTGTCAATACAGGTTTTACCAGCAGTGTTTTATCTTTGTTGTATTTGGAAATAGTAAAATGGGAATATAGATATTAGCATTGTGGTTGTAGTTTTCTGTTAGCCTCTCTCAGAAATGGAAAAACAACTTTTTCTTTAACCTTAACGAATCCCATTGTTGGGGCAGATTTTACGCTTGGTTACATTTTTGTTTTCTTTGCTGCCTGTGTCCTTACTAATTGTCTTTCTCCTTCTCAGACAATGAGCACATATTTTTAGACATGGAGGAGAAACTAACTAAGTACTTTCCCAAGGAATGGAAGCACGATTCAGGAAAGGTAAGGCAGCTTTTTGCCTCAGGTTTTGGGGCTGCGATAGGTTTCATGGTAGAATCCAATCTCAATCAATTATACATGTCAGTTGCATGTAGGCTATTGGACTGAAACTCTCAATTAACTGTTTTATTTAACATGACACTAATGTGGCACATCCCTTTTCACAGGGATCACAGAGGAGACCCTTTCCTCTAGTACTCTGCCTCAAAGTGCAGTACTACGTCGAGAATGGAAGGCTCATTTGGTAAGTCTACTTATTATTCATGTTTGTTTTTTCACACATGGACAAGCTTTTTTGTTGTTTGTTTTATAGCTGTGCCCTTTGTGTTTCAGCTTTCTTTGTGATAACTTTGTGTTTTGTGTGTGTTTGTGTTTGTGTTTGGTACCAGTGAGCGAAAGGCACGACATCTATACTACTCTGACTTGCGGGAGCGAGTGTTACGCTCTGAATGTCGTCAACAAGAGGAGGTGTACTTCCAGCTGGCTGGTTATGCGCTGCAGGCTGACCTCGGTGACCACCCGTTGCAGAGGGAGGGTGTAGAGGTCACCCCTTATTTTGAACCCAAGGAATACTTTCCCCCCTGGGTAGGTGTTACCATGTAACAGTAGCTTTCAGAAATACTTTTAAAAAGCCTTTCATGTTTGAATATTGAACACTGTCCTTAAACATTTTGAGCTGTTCTTCACTCCTGTTTCTTTTCCTCTTGTAGATTATAGCTAAACGTGGAGTGGACTATTTACTTTGTCATGGACCGAAGGTACACCAGGAAATGTGGGGCATGTCGGCTCGCGATGCCATCCTCTGCTTCATCAGAGACTCATGCCAACTAGAAGATGTACCAGTCATATTTTACAGATTGCAAAAGGTCTCAACTCTATGAAATTATTGATTTAATCTAGTTATTTGAATCATTTGAATGATTTAATTAGGCTGTTCTGCTTCTTTTTGATTTGTTCCAGGAAATCCTTCTTTCCCCCTTTTGATCAAAACAAAGTTTAAATAAATAAATCACCCCAAATGCACCGAGTTTGGCTGCATTGGAGCTGTGCTGGACAAATGACTAAAGGGCAGTTATGTAACCCTCTGTCTATTTCAGTATCTTATCCTCCCTTTTCAGAATCGCTAATTTACTGAGTGATATTTGAAGGCTGGTCCATGCAGTGTGTAATATGTTATCACTCTGAATTAGTTCTCAGCAGCAGCTCAGAATTTTTCTGTGAAGTCGGGGAGGAGGCTTTACTGTGAAAAGGCTATCTTATCTGAGCCACTCAGATGCTTCTCTGACATCTCATCATTCGTTTGTCCAGGACAAAAAGGAGGAGAGAGGAACAACATTGCTTGGTCTGACCTTGCGGGGAATGCAGGTTTATCAGGTGCGTGTTTGTGTTATTAATGGTCAGCTGGTACGTCAGCGCATTGATACCCAAAATTGAATCTGTGTTCGCTCAAAGATTTAGTCTTTGTATTTGTAGTCCTATTAAGACCTCTGACTGCTCGTGTGAGGAATGTGTGGGATTGCCACCGACAGCGGTCTGTCAGGAGATACCTGCCCTGCCATGCCCGTTAGTTGTTTGATCTGTCCGTCAGGGGCCATCTGGGGGGATTAGCACACCAGGCCTGGCTGATTTTAAAAGCCAACAGACCGTGAGATATCTTGAGAAGCCTTTGGCCTTTTGTAAGTCCAGATGGCCCCCCAAAAAAAAAAACTGATTATTGATATTTCACTCTGTAATGCATTTAAGCAGATTACATATCCAAAAATCCGTTAATTAAATGTGGGTGCTTTGTGTCCACAGGAGGTGAGCAACACCCGGCAGCTGTTATATGACTTCCCTTGGTCAAATGTTGGACGTCTAACCTTCCTGGTATGGACACTTCTCAATTGCTCATTTCCATTTCTTGTTAAGATTGAGTGGAATGCTTGTAATTATTTAATGAACATTAACAATGTAAAATATATTGTCCCATTCAGGGAAAGAAATTTGAGATCCAGCCAGATGGCTTGCCATCAGCCAGGAAGCTGGTTTACTATACTGGATCATCATTCCGCTCTCGCCACCTCCTCTTGCATCTGAGCTGCAGCCATCAGCTTTACCTCAGCCTCCAGCCTGCTCTTAAACACCTACGCCAGCTGGAGGAAAGCAAAGGTAAAGGAAAAAATAAATATAAGGAGAAGATCAATATCCCTGAGCTTCACAGTTTGGCAGTGGAGTTACTTTATTCAACAAAACAGTGCAGTAGTCACCGAAGGTTAAATGCAAACCATAAGAAAAGTAACTTTTTACACAAAAGTTCTATAAAACAACTTTCAGTCTCTGTCGAACCAGCCTTACCAGTTTTCTAGCTATATATTTGGTGCTTTATACCAACTTCTCAAATATAGTTCATTCCAAAACAATAATTGTTTGTTTGTTGTTGTTTTTTTCTAGATTTTTATTTGAAGCAGCTCTGTACCTTCACATCTTTATCCCAGAATGAACTTGCACATTCCCATATTCATTGCAGGGCAGTTTATATCTCCGTTTTTATACTTAAAGCAGAAATTTTCCCTCATTAATTTGATTCTGTCAAGTCTTGTTGTGATGTGAAAATTAAGTAATTATCTAAAGTTGCATGTTGCACAAATTGTGGTCTGTGCATATCTATATCAAAAAAAAATTTTTTAAATGTGTATAAATTTATAATTGGTGATTATATCATTTTCATGCAGATTTCCTTGTGTGTGTTGAATGCCATTAGTTTCCACTGCTGTTTTTGATTTGTATTTGCATGGTGTGAGTGAGGGAAAGGAAAAGAGAAAAAAGAGGATGTATAAATATTCTCACTTTAGGTGTTTTTTTCCTCCAACATTTCAAAGGAGACTTGATTTGCATAATGGAAATGACTGAATTGATTCTGAGTGGGCAAAAATGGAAATTGGTGACTCATTAGCTGTAACTGGACTCAGCTGGCAAAAAAAAAAGAGATCATGACTGATCAACATTTTCCCAGATGCAACACAATATCTTAGACATTCCCAGAGATTAAAGGAATCTCTCCAGAAGAAGTTTCCAGTTTCTTTTTGTGAATGTCCTCTGAAATGGTGATCACATTTTCTAAAAAGTTTTATTTCTGGTTTGTACAACAACTTTTTTTTTTAATGCGGCGGGATACAACTTAGCTTTATATATTCATTTCAAATTACTCATGGACACAATTGATTAACATTTCTTTATTGTATGTTTTCAAAAGATTGCTTTAGATTTGTTTGGACAGTGAATGGAAACCCAGCTTTGTTTTTCTAATTTACAAATAGCAGGATTGTTCTAATGTGGAGCATATTTCTACATAGTGTTACAACTTCAACATTTAGTTTATCTTTGTCTGTACCTTCTTTGAGTGAATGATGATTTGGACTTGCTTGCTTACTGAGAAAAGCTTTTGGTATCTACAGCGGATGGCTGGACCACATTAGTTTGAGTTTTCCTGTAATGTCAGAAAGAGCTGTTTTACACAAATTTTAAAAACTGAATTTCATTCATTGTAGAGAAGAAATGTTACAGAGAATCGTACATCAGTGATGACCTGGATTTGGACCCACCAGGCAGTGAAAGCAGCCCCGGTCTGTCTCGACACTCCACCAGTAGCTCTGGCATAGAAGCAGATGCCCGCCAGCACAGCCTCTCTGCAGAGATGGCCCCCATGGAGGAACAGCCAGGAGAGAAGTGTTTGAGTTTAGCAACCAGCCAAGACAGCTCCTGCACTTCTGGGTTTGACACAGGCAGTAAGGCTCGGATAGAAGACGAAGGGTGGCAAGAGGAAGGTGAGAAGTTCAATTCTGAAACGGATTTTATTCATCTTTCATTTGACATAAATTGATACTTTGCTTGTTTAATAACATTGGTCATGACAACAGCTACATTTTAGGTTTGTATTTCATTTGCTTGTGTAGTGTTAGTAAAGCTGGATTTTTACTCGCGCAGCGTCTGCGTCATGTCGGCCCCGCAGAGCTGACACAGAGGCAGTATGTGTTTTTACTTGAGTAAAAGTGCCATGTTGCCGTTGCTTTCCCGGATCTGCTGGCAGCAGTAGGGCTGGTATGGCCGGTAAACTCCACAAGGCAGAGTTTTATCGATGATTCAACATACAAGTTTACTATAATTACATGTACTGATCAGTCTTTATGGGGTGCTATTAGTAGACAGAGCTGCATAACACAGCTGGCTAATTCTGCACATGAGTCCTTGTTTGGGTTCTTTGTGGACTTTGTGCAACAAATCAGCAATGTGGCTGCAGAATCAGTAATGTTAACAGTCATCGGAGCTGGAAAAACTCAGTTTTATGTCACTTTTGCCTGTAGTGCAAAGCTAGTCAAATATCCCGAATCAAGTAATCACAATCTGACCAATCACAATGGAGTACTTCTGTGTAACTGCAGTCGCACTGCCAGGGTGCACGTCAGGTCTGTAAGAGGTGCGCGTCAAGGCTATGCGGATCTACGTGGAGCATACAGCGGTGACGCCGTAACCCTCCTTACCCAGACGACGTGAGTATAAATCCAGCTTTAGGATTAATGGATTATTACTCTGATATATCTCACTCTTACTATTAAATAAGTTGTCATTTCAAAAAATACATACCAGTACTGGAATTACGAACATGTAAAAAAAAAAAAAAGATGAATACTTTATTAATCCCAATTGGAAAATTGTTTCTTTGCATTTGACCCATCCTACGTAGTCACACTATACTAGGAGCAGTGGGCTCCCTCAGTGTGGTGCCTGGGAAGCAGTTGGGGATTAAGGGCCTTGCTCAGGGGCCCACAGTGGTTTACTTTCAGTGGGTGAAATATAATTATTGATTATATTTGTAAATGTATGAATATGTTAATGGAGAGTAATAATTTTTTTTTTGTAGAAATCAAAACCAGTGTTGGAAGTCCAGTTGAGGTTCTCGTTGATGATCTCCATGAAATGTTCCAGTTGGCTGATCTTCTTGAGGGAGTTTCAGTAGATTGTGCAGAACTCTCCTCAGACACTGACTCACAAGGTATCATAAGCTGATGTCATCTTACCCCGGAAACATTTTTTTTAAATGAAACTGTGTGCTCTCATCTTTGTAAAATGTAACCATTGAAATCATGTTGGCCCCATAGAAAAAAAAGGTTTTCCTCCAGACGGTGACAAAGATGCCACAAAGTTACTGAAAAAGGATATGTTGAAACAGGTAAGTCTTACATTTTCTTTCCGTTGCTTTTTTTTTGTGTGTGTGTTTGTGTATTTCCTTCACAAAGCTTTCTATCAACATTCTAGATACTGAAATCCAGAGCACAAGTTTGTGTGGATCGACACAGCCACAGTCTAGATGATGTCCGTCTGTTCCCACATCCAGCACCTCTCGGGATGGCAATGCCGCCCGATTCCTCCCACAGCTACACCTTCGGGCTTCCAGATGCCACGACAAACACAAAGGCTTCTGTTGATCACAGTTATTACCCCTCTGATAGCTGTCCATCCAGACCTTCCTTTTATGGCCGCAGATCCACCAACTGCCTCTCCCTGGACATGTTGGGTGATGAACAGTTCCTGGAATTCATACTCTGAGCACATCAGCACATGTTCCTTTTATTTACAGCGCAACTTGATATGAAAGTTTCTAACTCATGAATGTTTCAGTGTGTTGTGGGATGGGGGAACGCTGCAAAGTGTAGACATTGATAATATTAGAACCCTGCATGCCTCCACCAAAAGATGTGGTTTAGATAACAGAGATCTAATTCAGAAACTTTTCAATGAGCAAACTGAACATATTTATTATTGTTGTATATTATGTACATACTACTTGCACTATTTTATAACATTTCAACTTGTATGAACAAAAACTTATCTAATCTCATGTTTGTCTTTTGTAAATTATACTGTTAACATTCTCCAAAGTGTCTCGAGTGCATAAAGTTTGACACCAATGGATATTTTTACTTTTTCTGCATTGGTTTCTCATAAGATGTGACTCACATGGTCTTTTTTTTTATATATATAAATTTCTGTGTCTTATTTCAGAGAATCTCCAGAAGTCATGGTGCTGATATTGTCGTCCTGTAATTATTTTTAAAGTTTTTGTTTTCCCTTTTGTAATAATGTTTTATGATAAAATACTGTTTTGTGTAGCATCGTCTTCCATGCGTTTCCTGTTTAGTGTTCCACATCCACAACACTGTAGCTATTGATGTGGAAAAATTGACCTTTGACAGCTGGCATTGTATTCATCCAAAGCTTCCCCATTCTGTACTATCCTCCGTCTGCTGACTAGAGAAAAGTATTAATTATGGAGCACTATTTTTGTAATCTGTAAGTGTGGAATGACTCTGTTGGGTTTTTTTTTTGTGTTGTGTAACCCTTGAACAAAAAGGCTTCTGTTACTTTTTCTTCCCTCAAATATTGTCAGTGGTTTGTATTTGATAATTGGTATGAACTGATGTATTAGGCCAACGTGAGGTCACTTGGAAAAAATGTCAAAGGTTTTTCAATGCCAGTAATATATCAACAGTGTTAAATGTCATGAATATATCTGTTTTATCAAAAGCACTGGTTTTTTGTTTTGTTTGTTTTTTGTCGTAATAAATTTGTAATGCCACAGAATAATGAGAGCAAGAGTTTTCACTGTTTCGCTAAAAGAAAGTTGGTAGCTTGGGAGTTCTCAACTTTCTCATTCCATATCTCGCGAGATTCTGAATGACGTATGCGGAAGTTTACATTCCGTGATTGTAAAACGTGCCGCTGATGGCAGCCGTGAGCTGAAAAGCCGGCTGTTGGATTTGTTTGCTTGCTCCCGACAACATATGTGAGCAATGTACTCCGTTTTAATGAATGCAGTTTTGTCCAGTTCTCCTGACTACGACCTTTTATTTGAATCTCTGTCTTGGCCGAGTGAGACGTGGCCGGAGACCGAGCGGGTGGAGGCGCTGACAGCTCTCATAGGAGGGCTCGGGTCTCTTCTGGCTGACTCGGATTCAACTCCGTTTACAGGTTCAAAAAGATGTCGTATTTACGAAAAAATTGAATCGGTTATTTGGACGAAATGCCTGCCTCTCCTCATCAGAATATCAGCTGAGGGAGGAGAAAATGCGCGTTGCGTGGAGAGTACAGCCGCAGTCTGCAGACTTTTGTGTGCTTGTGTCGCCCTGTGCAATGAAACTGTTTGGAGACGAGCGGTTTCGTCCATCATGCCTTCATTGCTGTCTTCAGAGGAAGAGCTGCACGTTTCGGGACGACTCAGTGTGGAGGTTGCCACCGAAGTCATGGCAGCTCTCATACCTTTCCTATCAAAGGATGAACATCTCACACGCAGCACCTTGTCGTCAGCCTTGTCCTCCATCAGATCTCTCCCTGACGCGCTGGTGTCCAAAATCATAGTTAGGATTATTTTAACAATACTGAACTCCTGCAGCGCTGCGAGGTCAAACGGCATCCTGCAGTTCATCCTGGATGATCTGTGTAGCTGGCACTCCACCGAGCGCACACCTGCGGTGACGGAGCGGACGCTGCTCTGTTTAACCGCCCTGTCAGACCACCTCCTGAAATCTCCCAGCTCTCCTTCCTCCTGCACTTGTGATCCCGACCCTCGTCTGTCTCCTCAGTTCTGGAAGATTGTTCAAGATGGACTGATTCACAGAGACAGCTTGTCACGAAAGAGGGCACTGTACCTGCTGAAAAGATGTGCAGCACTGTCTGAGGAAGATGGATTTGACTGTCCTCCCTCTACAGCAGAAGAAGGTGCAACAGCAGTGAAGAGCTTTCACAATATCAGTTTTATGGGTAATATGGCTTCTTATAACTGCTTTCTTAACGCTTTTGCAGAGGGGGCATTGTTCAAATGGGCCCCCAACAACAGCAAGGTGCTAAGAGAGTTTTGGGAGGATTACACACTAGTGATGGAGACTCTGGAGGAAAACCAGGTAGGGAAATCCCACAAGTGTTATATTACTGTAAAGTGTAATGTACAGTTAAGCTTTGCTCGTTTTCTCTGCAGATTCATGTCGTCCGGCCAGTTTTAAACCGAATAGACACACTGATTCAAACTACAGTGAATGACAAACAAGGTAACACATTATTATTATTATTATTATTATTTGCTCAAAACATACAAATATGACAAAGTTATGTCTCAGTGTTGGAGTGTGTCTGTTGTCTGAGCCAGTTCTTCATCTGTGTTGTCTCTTCAGGGCAAGGCCTTTTCCATCCCTCCTGGCTTCTGTGTGTATATCAGCGCATGTTCCACAGCGAGAACAAATCCCTAATGAGAGAAGGAGTGTGTCATCTGCTCGAGCTGCAGGTTCTCCAGCAGTCCGCTTTTGCATTGGCCTTTTCTCAGGTACACAGTCTGTTCACTATGAAGCAGGCTTAATCATTCATTTCCACATAAAGTTTAATTAAAGTATTAACATTCTCTCTTCTTTTGCATTTCTCTGAAGTTTATCGTTGGTCCCTTTATGGATGTTCTCTCTGAAATTTCACTCTTCTGCAGGTGAGGATTTAAAATCAGCAAACAACTCCAGCATCAGAGAAATTGTTTTAAAAAAGCCATCTTCTGTCCACATGTAGGGCAGCTGGGCAGAGTGTGGGAGACTGTCCTGAGCTGGCTGTTAAACTCCAAGATTTCATGGTCACCTTCTTCAATAGCCTGCCATCAGAAGCGAGGGGTACAGGAACACAGATGCCACAGAGAATACAAAGCCATGACCCACATTTCATGGTTAAATTGTCTGTCAGTTTGTGAATATTTCCTTTGCTTTGTAGGTCCTGTTTTGCTTCAGTTGATTCAGCAACTGGGCTCTAAGCACTGGTGCGCAGTTCCCCATCTCTTTGTCTGTGAGGCTGTATCCAAACTCCCCCCAAGTCCGCTGTTGGGGATCAGTGGGCTGAATGTTCTGAGGTGGTCTCATTGTGTTTATAGTTTGGCAGACTGTAGCAAAGCTGATTATGCAAAACAAGGAGGTTTATTTTTGTATGCTTTGTTTTACAGAGAGGTGCTGTGCTGCACCATGATCACTCATCAGGTCCTGTTGAGAGGAGCTGCCCAATGCTTCTTGCTGAAGAGCGCCTTCCTTCTCACAGTAGTGGTATGACAGTGACATTGTCAATGTTTCATCAAAACTACTAGATTTTTACAAAGCTTTATAAGTATGTCATACAGTATGTTAGTTAAAAGTGAGTGTAATATTAGGTTAAATGGAAAAATCAGCATTACTGAAAAGCTGTGCACTATATTATCACGCTAATGGTCTAATCTTATATAAAAAATAGGTATTTGTTTTTCTCATTTGTTTCCATTATTCTACATTGAATAATTTGATTAAAGATTAATCATGAATAAAAACTTATCACTGTTGCATCCTTTGGGCATTATCATGACTACAGTGACAATTTGTTGCCAAAGAAAAGAACAATATTTAGGATGAGTTTTTACTCATTGGAGTGTTTAATAACACTCCAAACGACTGTGAAAAGCGCATATAATGTTAAATTGTTTTTTCTGTCAGTTTCAGCAGGAAAAAGAAGCCCAAGTCGCTGTTGTATTGTTTGCATTTGCATTGAAGAGCTTGGTATTTTTGGTGTATTTCCAATACATTTGTAAAGCTATGTGCCATTTCCTTTTCTTTTTATATATTAATGTTTTCTAGAGTGAAGTCACCCTAGATGATATTTTTAGCTTCCTGATGCATTTCCGTGCTGATGAGTCACTGTGTAGAGGAACAGAGCTCTGGGATCAGGTACGCTTCATCACAGACATTCAGAAGAAACAAAGCTATATTGAACATTGCAGCAGTAGCATACATGACTAATATAATATATTTCTGACAGTTGTGCACCTGGTTATTGGAACACGAAGGCAGTTTTAAATCCAGGATTATGGATGGAGATTGCAATGATGCCACCACAAAAATGGAAACCGTAAAAGCTTATGTTCAAGGGGAAATGCTGGAGTATCTCCGGGTCCCAGCTAGTACAGGTAAATCTGGTGCAAAGTCATCATAGATGAGGACACTAATAACATCTGCACATGTCATTATGCCCACATGAATGATCCTTATCAGTCAGTTTTCCTGCTCCTTAGGTCAGACTGAAAGGTTACCCGACTCTAGAGAGGCTGATAAGCTGGCAAGGGCCATTCTGCTGTGTATGGACATGGAGAGGAATCGAGCAGGAGCAGAGATCGGTAACGATCTGGAGTCACTGCTGTCTCCCCTGATGGACACCCTGAGCAGGGTCAGCACCAATATGTACCTGCCTCTACGTAAAAGCGACAAGGGCCTGCAGCTTCTTCTCAGACTGCTGCAGCTCGGAGCAATGCCATGTTGTCAACGCGACGGAGCGCAGGCAGGTTTGTAATAACACAGATTCATTATTATAGATGTCAATTCTTAAATTATAATTGCATTAATTCAATGAATTCAGTGAATACTTAAACCTCCCTGATTTAGGCATGGGGATAAATGGAAAAAAAAATTGGGGGAAAAAAGTTTATTAAACCATATCTATTCATTTGATTGCTACAAGTCTGCAAACGATTTCATTACAAAGTGTTTTCTGGCAAATTGGCATAAACTAAGAAATGATCATAGCCTGCAATACAACATATCTGGTAGCTTATGCTTACTTTACTTTGGTATAATATGAACAAAGCCTCTCCATTTTAGCAGATTTTCACCGGGCTTTGTAAAGCCTGGGCCAATCGCATCTCTTTATATGTTATGCCATGGGTTTGCTGTGATAACACACCATTGGTTGGTTTTATCTCTGACTGTGTCCACAGTAATTTTTGGTCAGCACCAACTGAGGGTGCTCTTTGGAAATTAAAAACTGAGAGGCTCCAGAGTAATTCACAGCTCAGTAATTGTCCAGATATGTGAGGCAAAGTTTCTTGCTCTGTGGTGTAACTTCTCTGATTATTAGGCTTAAATCTGTTATTAACGCTAATGGAATTTCTTCTAATATATGATTTCGTTCTTCCCAGTGTTTTAAACGCATGCACTAGATTCTTTTATAAACTATTTTTTTTAATTTACAACAAAACAGCTGGTGCTTTGTATAATTTTAGAAAAACTATGTAAAAACCAAATTAACTTATTTTGATAGACTCCCAAAATAGAACTGTGAACCCACAGTTGAGTGTAATAGGAAGTCTTTTAGACCTGTAATTCTGCCTGCTATGTTTCACACACTGAATGACTAAGGGTTACTAGTCTGCACTCCTCTCTTCTCAATCTTTGTTTCAGGGGATAAAGTGATGGTTGCCATAGAGAATGTGTTTTTGAAACTTGTCGACCCAATCCATGAGTTTGTCTTAAGGCGGCTGTGTGGTGAACTGCAGGAGGTAAACACCAATTCACCATTGAATTCGAATATGCACCTGGTGGTCAACGTCTGCATGTGGTTTTCTTTTCTTTAACAGCTGTTTGACGTGGAGAGAGCGGGACTTTATCTCTGTGTCCTCAGGCAGCTTGTTGTCATGTGCAGTTCTGCATCACTGCACTGCATTAAAATTCAGCAGAGTGGCTTCCCAAAACTCATCAAGTATGGCCTTGCAGTCCTACAAGAGCCAAGTCAACAGGTACACAGCTAAATATTCATGCCCTGTCGTCAGTTTGGCTGCTCTGCTGTTCAACATAGATTGCTTTTTTCTGTTGCCAGATCCCCCCCGTGGCTAACCAGGTGGCTAAGGCAGTTACTATGGCATCCCTGGCCACTGTATGTGATCTCATGGATCAGGAAGGGATCAGTATGCAAACAGAAACTATAGCAAGTCTGAAATCACTGAATGATTACTTCTACAGCCCGATGACTTCCTTACAATGTCAAGCTTCTCTGGGAAATGTCAACCAACGCTTGTTGAAACCGCAGCTAACAGACTGTTCAAGGTCGGTGGAAACCCTTATACAGAATAAATTATGACATTCAGAATAAAAGTATATAATATTTTTTTATTTATATATATATATATATATATATATATCTTAAGTGCCAAGCTGCCATCTTTAGTGATGAGTGTGTCTCTCCTTTTGATAGTAATGTCGAAGCACAAAGTCTTCTGCTGCAGGACTGGGGACGCATCGCTGCCAACTTTATGCGGGATCAGTGGATTTGCTTGAACTTCCTGATTAAAGCTGTCGGGATTCCTGAGTCAGTAGAGATTTCCAAAGCCTTCGAGACTTTAAAAGCTGTTCTGAGTTGCAGTGTTGAAGCCCTGGCTCTGCTGCCCAGTGACCTGGTGCTGCCTGTTTTCACCTTTATGGAGACTGTGTTACCACAAGTGAGTCTCTGTACAGCCAGAAAAGTGATGTTTGGGAGCAGCTTTTAGTTATGATATAGTCAATAGCAGGGATCATCAATCCTGGTGTTCAAGGGGCGGTGTCCTGCAGATTTTAGAAGTTTCCTTGGAACGCACCTGATTCAGACTCGGACTTGTGCAGGGCTTGTTGTCTCTGCACAAGTCAGTGAATTACACATTAATGTGAGACAGTGAAACTTTTAAAACCTGCAGGAGACTGGTCTTCAATGACAAAGGATCCCTAGTCTATAATAACATTTATTAAGACCATGAATAACTGTGTTGATTGTGTGTCTGTTTTTCCTTTTTTTGTTTCAGTTAGTGCATGCTGAGGAGGCCTTATGTGTGCAGGCTGTGACTCTGAGCTGGGAGCTGGTGCAGGGACTGAGCACTAATGCCCAAGACTTCTGGCCAGCCCTAAAAGGCTTCATCTCCATGGCTTTCCAGCACACACTGCTCAAGCTGACACATGCTGAGGCTTCAACCCTTATGGCCACTCTCAAACAGGTAATTCACACAAGACTGGCTGACTTTGAGGGGGGTGAGAGGCAATAATTTGTACTTTAAGCATCAGATTTCTTGTTTGTGCATGTGTATATGTAGTGATGGCGACTGCTTGATTTTTAGATTGCCACAGAGTTGTTGGAGCTGTCTCAGTCAAAGAGCGGCGTGTTTGGCGTGCTGCTTCAGCACTGCTGTCAGACATGGCTGCCCACAGATGCAGTGAGCAGTGAGCAGGCTGACACTGTGTTTTCAAGTGTTTTCAGCCACATCAATATAGTCTCTGAGGCTTGTGTCTATGGATCTGTGTTCAGGAGAGATCAACGGTAAGTATCAGCCACAATTCTCAGATTTGTTGTGTGGTTTTTACAAAGCTTTTCCAACTCATTTATCTTGCTCTTTCAAAGACTTGTCACAGATGTTCAAATATATGTGGAGCACCTTGGTGAAAAGTGTGCTGCCAATGTTTCAGTTACAAGGTGAGTTACAATTCTATTCAGTGTAGTTTAACTCTGTCCTGTGAGTTAAACGATTTCCACCAGAGGTGTCTCTTGGTATGTTGATGTTTTCACAGCTGAACTGCTTTTCTTGTTTTGCAGCGATAACAGAGATGATCAGTTGCCCCGCACATGTGTATTGGCTTTCCTTAGCCGCCTGGATTCCTCTAATCTGCAGCATCAAAGACTCATAGAAGAGCTGGTTATGGAGTTACTGAAAAAGGTGAGTTGTAGGAAATGCAATAAGTACACAAACTTTCCATTAGTTCTATATGTAGCCTAAGTCAGACTGGCTGAAAACTCAAATGAACCGAAATTGCTTCAAAGAATTTAAAACTGCGATTTTTTCTTTTTCTTTTTTATATCTTGCTTTTTTTTCTAAATATATCCCCGGGGGCACATTTGATACGATTGATACTATATATATATATATATAATCTTTTGATGATGTCATCCAAAATGACTGACAACAAAGCACTATTTTTATTTTGGAAAAACTTATGAGTTAAAACAAATATTTGAAATTAATTT
>JBBBVU010000017.1:11336991-11350974 GCA_037177055.1 Atherinosoma microstoma
CTGTTCTTGGGGATTGTCGTGGTGCTGATGTGTTTGGGAGCTGTATTAGGTAGGCTTCACACTGACCTGAATCTTCTGATGTTCAAATTTTTAAAGCATCGGAACTAACTCTAATTCCTTTACTTTTCTGAACGTTTAAACGATTTTTCTCAAGTTTGCACTGAAATTTCTTGAAGTGAAGGCGAATTAATTAACCTGCAAATTCGGGGCCGCGATGATAAGGGACTTCACTACATCATTTCCATCACAATTTCCATTACGTTTAGCAACCTGAAAGGGTTTGGAGAATGCCAATGATTGTGGACATAATTTTTGAGTCAGAAGCTCTAATGTCAAAATGATCTCTACCCATAGAAAATAATTCATTTAAAAAAAGTCCTGCATCCAGGCGGTGATCTGGATCATGCCCAAAATCAAATCACTTGTTCTTTATACCATTAAAAAAAAAAATCTAAATCAGTCCATAACTTGTTTAGTTATGTTGCTAACAAACAGACAGACAAACCACCGAATACTGACTTCACCGCGGTGCCCCCTCACTGTAGAACAATGAACTTGTAGGGATGTGCATGACTAATGAAAGAGCGCACAAAGTCGACAGCTTTTATTAAAAGGTCACTATTTTTTGTATCAATGCACAAAAACATGGTGCTTATTATTATGGAGGACCAGGAGAGTCTTTGAAAAAGCAATACAGCAATTTCATGATGAGTAATTAATTGTGAAATGAAAAAATAGATTGCTAGATATAATTTAAATTTCAACAATTAACTAATATGAAAATACATTAAATTCCAAAGCATTTCGTAATTACGCATTTTAAATTGAAAAATTAAAGACAAATTACACATTGAAATATTAATTCATTATTAAATACTGTAATTTGTAAATGTATTTTCAAATGCCATTTCTAAAATAAATAACATAATTCATAAATTTGGTTAGAAAGGTAATTCCCTTTTCCATTTCAAATTTTTTTTTTACCCCTTGGATTTTTAAATCCTTTTTGCAATTGCATGTCCTTAATGGTTTATATTTTCCATTTAGCTTTTGCTGGACACTTTGGGGATAACCAAGTTAAACCAATCACAGTTCCTCAAGTGTAACCAGCTCTTTCATTGGTTAGACAGCCACACTGTGTCTGTCTTGTTACTTCACCAATTTGGCGGAGTAACACCTCGACCTCATTTAAAAGTTGGATGGATGCTTCAAAGTTTCTCCTTATCTGCAGCAGTCTCCTTATAGTACCTTTGTATTTATATTATCGGCACCATACTGTTGACATAGTCGGCTAGTTGAATGCTAGCTGTTAAGACGCAATTGTGGCTGTCTAACCAATGAGAGAGCTGGGATTGGTTTAACTTGGTTTTCATTGCTCAAGCCCCCAAAGTCACATTCAAAAATAAGATGGAAAGTATAAACCATTAAGGAACTTATGGTTCCATTAAAGCAATGTGGTGTCAGTTTTTCCAGTGTCTGCATTTTGACTTAATTTTTGTTAAATAAATGACACCATGTTATATGCCATTTGGTATTCTTCATCTGAGGTTTCATATATCAGATTTTAAGACCTAAAACGGACCACGTTTTTTCCCCCCCTTTTATTGTATCCTGATTCAGAAACTGTTGCCAATATTTACACTAAGTAAACTGAAAAGGTGAATTGGTTTGACTAAATTCTAAACTCCAGTTTTTCATATCAAAGCTAGAAAAGTTGACTGTGTTTACTTTCCTGTGTTATTTTTTCTATGTAGGGAATATTTCTGTCATTCTTACTGTGGTTGCAACCAAGACCCTCCACTCGGTGACATCAGTGCTGATCATGAACCTGGCCATCAGTGACCTCTTGGTTGGTGTTGGAGTCATGCCTTTTGTTGGTTTGTCCATCATAAATCACAGATGGCAGAATTGCACAGTAGGTCAAGTCTCCTGTATGAATAACATGTTCACTTCTAATGTCTCACCACATTTTCTTTAATCCATTGACTGTCCATGTGACAAGGTTCTGTCTCTCTCCTGACTGCTAGGACCTCTGTTTGTTTGTTGGGTACACCTCCTCTGTGTATCTCACAGTTTCTGTGCTGACATTAGCTGCTATCGCTCTGGATCGCTACCATTCCATCTTGCACTGCCTCCACTACAGCTCCCGCTGCACCCTTTGGAGGATATGTGCTGTTGTCCTGTGGATCTGGCTGCAGGCCCTGGCCACCAGCTGCCCTCCACTTCTCGGCTGGAGCTCTATCAGCTATGTGGTGCCCATGTATAGCTGTGCAATCAACTGGGCAGGCAGTCCAAGCTACACCATCTTCATGGCTGCTCTCTCCTACCTCATACCAGCAGTGCTGATCCTCTTCTCTTATGTGAACATTGTCAAGGTGGCCCGCAGCCATGCTAGGAGGATTCATACACTGGAGGATTCTGTTCAGCGCAGCAGGAACACCTGCTCTGGTTTCAGTCCTAGGGATTCATCTCAGCATGACTGTAGGAGCCGCCCCTGGAGACTTATTTATCACATAAATGGAGAGATTGTGTCTCAAGTCAGAACAGAGGAGGGGAATACCAGTTCTGTTCCTCCTGACATTACAACACAACAAAGCAACACTACGTCAAGACATTTGTTCTCTTTCCTGGCTCAGAGTAGCCCACCTGCGCAACACGTCCAGCAGCACCACCAGGGAGTGATGCGCCTCCTCCTGATCATCTCTGCTTTCCTCCTCTGCTGGACACCCTACATAAGCGTGGCTCTAGTTCAGGCAACAGAAACAGCAATTTCAGGCCAATCTACTCTCGTTCCACCCGTTGCCATTACCGTCTCCTACTGGCTGGTGCTGCTTAACTCTGTTATCAATCCTCTCCTGTACGCTCTGCTTAGCAAGCGCTTCCAGAGCGCCCTTCGCGGACTCAGACAAAAAATGAGATCTTGTTTGGGGAGTGTGACGGGCAGGGGAGGTGAGGTCAGAGCAGAGGGAGATGAGGTCAGGAACAGCGATCCCTGCACTCTGACTACTGCTCATCCAAGTTCACAATCCAGCACCGAAAGTTTGAATTGTGACAGCTCAAAGTATTCCTCCTCCATTTTTACTGTTAGCGCTGGCTTCAAACATCATTCTGAGGAGCACATGTTTAGAGTGTGTAACAGTGAACCCCCCCCCTTCACATCATCCTCTGTTAATGATGCTGGTGGTGACAGAAAACATAATCTGCAGGTCCCGTCTCGGCCACAAGAGAGAAGCAGACTACCTTTTTCTGCTCTGACTGAAGAGCGGGAGGCCACATTTTTCTTTGGCCAGGTTACAGTGAGAGTGGAGCATGATGTTTGCTAGTGTGATTTCTGCATGGACATCCACAGAAGGTGGATTGTCACCTGTAGCATCAGAGTTGGACTGCACCTAGTAATAATTTTTTATGATCAATTCATAAAGCAATGATTGTTGGTCCCTTAAATGTCTGAAAGCAGTAACGTTTGCATTATGATTTTGTTTGATGTTTAAGTCAACAGTCCACAAACCAAACAAAATATGTTTATTAACTGTAAAAGATAACTGTTACGTCAAATATAAATGATTTGTGAATGTTTTTGCTGAAGCAATGACTCCAATAATTAATCAGTGATAAAAAAAATCGAGAATAAACTTTTAAATTGTTAAGCATGCCATGATAATCGAGATTCATTTGAAAAGGTTCACATCATGTTAAACTGATCTATAGTTGAGATTAGAGCTGCAAAAACTTTGCTAATCTACACATAATTTTCCAGATTCATTGTTTAATTTTTTTTTTTAAGTGTAAAAAAAACAACAACAAAATAACATCAAAACCTTCCTGACAATAAAAAGCCAATCTTTGGTATTTTCTGACTGGACTGTTATTCTCTATTGATCTACTTGATTAAATGTTTCCGAAGAACAGACTTTGACAAGGAAACGTATTGAAAAGAAATCTTTTTATATAGTCCATGTGATTACACTTGAAGAAACCCCACAGTAAATAGAATAAACCAATCCTTCATTCACACTCTAAATATTTCTTCCTCAAATGTGATAATCATATGTTGCATCTCAGTGTAAAAATTGTCATTCCTTACAAAGGTTTACATTTATGTCTTGCAATAATTCCAGAGGAATACAATATTATTATTTATTGTCATAGAGAATGACAATGGGAAACAGTGCTAATGTACTCTATTGCAAAGAAGAAGAAAAAAGAAAAGGCAGTGAAGTGGACTTTTCAGCTGTATCTGCTTATACAGTAAGTGCATGCTCAGTCTGTGGATGTCAATTATTGTCCTCCTTGAGGTTAGTCAGCAAAAAAATGCAAAAATATAAAAAGTCTTCTGCAATGCATCAAGAATTCTTTTCAAAAATAAATAAATAAATAGAAAAGGATAAAAGCAACTCATTCAGATGAGTACAAGAAGGACAGTATTAAAGAGTCTCTCTCTGCAGCGGTCTGTGGTGGCACTGTATGAAACAGTAAGCATGTGTGGTCAAGTGATGTTCATACATTCACAGCAAGGCAGAGTTTACACCAGTTGCTTTACAAGGCGTTGCTCTCGGTATCTTGGTTGTTAACCTGCCTCAGACATATGATCAATGAAAACAGATACAGTAAGACTTTTTTTTCTTTTTTTCTTTGAGACGAGCTGGAGAAATGAGAGCCACGTAGCGAACCGTTTCTCCACCATAGAGGGACGGTTCTCTTTCTGTTGTTTTCACCAGAACTAAAAAAATAAATATCTGAACCACCACAGATTTGAGTGCACATGAATGTAAAAAGCTAAATATCACAGGAATTCAACGGGAGGCTCAGTAATAGCTTTCATTGATGTTCATAGTAATTAAAGGGGTACTTCCAAGTTTTCATTTATCCTGTGAGTATTAAAAACTTTTAGCTGGTCCAATGATTTGGATACCTGAAGCTTTGATAATGAGAGTTACAAATTAAACAAATCTAGGCCGTCTCATGCACTGAAATCAAATGCTTTAGAGATAATAGATTAAATATCTCTTGATTAGGTGGTGGTCCGTACTAATGGGTAAGCAGTGAAAAGTGGGAGTTTAGCTCATAGAAAGCACATAACAGGAGGCCAAGATGTGTGGTTAAAAAGAACCTGACCTCTTCTCTTAGGATGAACAATGTAAAAAGCCTCTTAAGCTAAGGCTGATCCTTAGACATCCCGACCGGTCCCCTCACACCACATGAGCTCATCAGGTCCGCAGCTCCGAGACATCCATGGTGTGAGATATTGTTATGTACAGTGCACCAAAGACAGGTATTCATCGTTAACTTTTAACTGGAAGGATGTAACTGGGTTTTCATATTTGTTCGCAGCCATTCAGCAATTTTTTTTTGGCATTCTGCTTTGTATCTTTCAGGTGTGTAAATGTTTACATGTCAGATAAAACCAGCTGAAGGTGTTAGGCCTGACTTGAAAGACATTTGTCTTTTTTTTTTTCCTTCTCGATAAGTGAAAAATCTCAGAAAAAGCTGGCCGGTCTTCTCAGGAGGTAACAAGTCAATAGAATGATTAGGAGGTACTGCAACAATCAACATGACTCAATCAGTTATACCTGATCATTTTTTTTGGTATGAAATATTACAACTTATTTGATGTCCTTGCACCATCTTACACAAGCTGTGAGAAGAATCGATGCCACATGAAACGCTACACCATCTGAGCCTCATACATCTTCTCCTCTTGGTTGAATTACTGATCAGAGGGCAGTCCAAATTTGAGTTTTGGGGGGGGGGGTTGATTGATCCAGGGAGCTGCACAAAACAAAAGGTAAGGAACCAAGCAGATCAAATTTGTTTAATGTGTGCCTCCCTCCCTGTGTCTGTGTGTGTTTGTATTGTCACATTTCATGGAGTTAATGTGCAAATGTTGACATGGAGGTCCTGCTTCTCCCTCTCCAGTTGAGCCCTTTGGCGGCACCTGCCTCCCCGTTGCCTTCTGTTGCCTCATCACGTTTGCGCAGCTTTGTGCTGAGCTGGATGATGCACTGGTCCCAGTCTTCAGGTAACAGCAGCATGAGGAAACCCAGGCAGATGATGAACACAGCAATGAGGCGAACCGTGTTGAAACGGATTTCACATGTGTAGAAGTCCACCACTGTAGAAATTGTGAGGATTGTTTTAGTATGAACATATAATTAATTTCAATGTAAAAAAATAAATAAAAGTTTAACATTAGGAGGGAACTGAGGATGGTATTGATTATTAATTAGCTGCTGTTAACTTAATACATAAAAAACACTAGACAGAGGATGATGGACAGAGTAAAGAAAATGCATTATTGATTAGCAATAGTACATGGTTGCAACACCAAGTGTAACCTATTATTGTTTAATGAGATGGAGCTACAGGTGTGTTTACCTGTAAGAGTTATATAAACTGTAAAACGTGCAAATCTCTCTGCTGTTCAAAAAGCAGAAAGACAAAGTCCCCCTCTTGGCATTGCTAACTGAGTCTTTTGCACAGCACAATGTTTTGAAAATTCTCAAGCTGTTTTGTAGTTAAGATAGCTATTGTAATGCTAACAAGCAGCACAAGAACAGATTACATTCTTCCAACATTTAAATCAGAGGGATGAAGGATAAGCTATGTTTTAGCAGTGGTAGAAAGTAGTAGCAAATTTCTTTGAAAAGGTTTGTGTGACAGCTGCACTAAGCAATGGGACTTGACTACAGTAAACAGGTCACTCTGCCATGTATCAGGTATGGTTGTCATTTAATACTAAAGTCTACTGAAACTCGGGGGAATTTCTGACTTTTTAAACAATGCATTCACTGTTTAAAGCTTTAGATTTTGTGAGATCTGTAACCTACAGCAGTGAAGTCTTTTCCTATTTAACTCATAATTCAAGAAATAGATTTTCAACTTTATCTGGTTTTCCATGTCTTTATCGGCAACCCCAAGTCCAAAAAAGTCGGGATGCTGTGTAAAATATAAGTAAAAACTGTTTGCAAGATTTGCTAATCTCAGAAAGCCATATTTTATTCCAAATAGAAACAACATACCAGAAGTTGAAACTGGACAATTTATCATTTCATGGAAAATATGAGCTCATTTTGAATTTGATGGCAGCAACACATCTAAACAAACAAAAATAAAAGTTGGGACAAGCAATTAAAGCCTGGAACAGTATTGAACACAAATTAAAAAAAAAACTGGATGAGCATTTGACAGCTAATTAGATTAATAGGCAACAAGTCAGTAACATAACTAACAGGCCTCTCAGATGTAAAGATGTGCAGAGGTTCAACAGTCTGCTACAACTGCATCTAAAAATGTTGGAACAATTTCAGAAAAATGGCATTAAACATAAAATTGCGAAGACTATGAAGATCCCACCATCTACAGTGTACTGTATGATATCAAAAGATTAAGAGGAAGAATTTCTGTGAACAAAGTGACATGGCTGAAGGTCAAATCTGGATCGTTGTGATTTTAAGGCCCACATACGGCACTGCATTATAAACAGACATGATTCTCAACTAAAAATCACTGCGTGGGCTCAGGAATACTTCCAGAAATCACTTCACCGTGCAATCCACTAATGCAGGTTAAAGCTCTATCATGCAAAGAAGAAGCCACATGTGAACATGAGCTCATTTAAATGGTCTGAGGCAAAGAGGAAAACTATTCTGTGGTAAGAATAATCAAAATATTTCATTCTTTATGGAAACCATGGACACCATGTCCTGTGGAGTAAAGGAGACGGACCATTCAACTTATTCAATGCTTCTTCTGCACCCCGCTGTAATGCTTCAAATGTTTTATGTAAAGCACCTTGAATTGTCTTGTACATGAAATGTGCTGTACAAATAAACTTGCCTATTATCAGCAGACAGTTCAAAAGTCTGCTTCTCGTAAGGAGTTTCATTAACGCCTACGGCGTGGGCAGCTTCCACATCCATGAAGGCTCCATCAATACTGAAAAATACACTTGGATTTCAGAACAATATAGCCCCCATCCAGACAGCATTTCTTTTTATTTTATATTTTTCAGCAAGCAATGCTAAACCACATACTGCATCCATCACACCAGCGTGGCTTCACAGGTGAACAGTCTGGCTGTTAAACTGGCCCGCCTGCAATCCAGAACTTTCCCCATGAGAAAATATTCGGAGCATCATGAAACGAAAAATCTGGCAATGAGGGCCCAGGACTGTTGAGCATCTAGAATCCTGCATCTAACAAGAATTCGACAACAAATCTCTGCTAAAACTCCAGCAATTGGTCTCCCAGACGTTTACAGATAGCTGTTTAAAGAAGAGGGGATGCTACAAAATCTTAAACACCAAACTATTCTAACTTTTTTGATATGTTGTTGCCATCAAATTCACTTTCATTTTAATGAATAATCCATTAAGTTTGTTAGTTATATTAATTTATCTGATGATAAAACTTTAAAAATCTTCATAATTAGAAAGAAGTAGAGGGAACCTAGTTTGACAATGAAATATTACTGATCAAAACCATATTATAAATTTCAGGGAACAAATGGTGACCAGCTTTGAAAAAGGAGAACTCAAAGGAAAATCCAGAGACTTACGGGCATTTACAGGGACACTTAAGACAATGCCGAGGGAAATTAACGTTGGGTATGTTATCGCAATGCCAAAGTTCACCAGGACGTTGAAAGCTGCGAAGAGAAACAGAATCAAGGCAACAGCAGATCAGTCAATAAGAAAGTCAAACCTTTTATAAATCACATAATAAGCAGAGTGCATGCTTTGTGAACAAAACTGGATGATATGTCAACACCATTTACCAAAAATTAGGGCTGCAACTCCACAGAGGTAGGCCCAGGGGATGTCCTCAGGTGAGCGGAAGTACTCCACATGTGTAAAATACAGTATGACTGGCACAAAGCTGATGAAAACAAAGTTGGCTCCTCCAACAATGCTCAGAAAGAGTGCAGCTTCCCCAAATTTGGCACTTCCCAGGACCATCTTGAAAAGCACCTGAGGATAAAGCAAGACGAGTGAGATGAATGCGCAAAACTTGCCCCAATATGGAGCTGATGGGTATTACAGAGGATTCATCTGCCAAGTACCTGCCATGTCTCTGGCTCAGGGTTGCTGCTGTCTGTTTATCACATTAAGCGACATACAAAGCAGCATAGGGGGAACAGAGCTTGTCAAAATTGGGTTATCTGCCCCCTTGATCAGGATGTCACAGCCTGAGGCCAGCAGTCAAATCCCTACACATCACACACCTATGCCAGCGGATTCTTACATTTCTTAATCTCATCCTGTCTTCTGCCACCTGGTTACATAATAAGGAGGGAGCCGGTCCAAGTTTCCTTATATAAGACAAGACTATTCATACATACGTGCATGTTTAGCTATTTTTAATGGGTTTATTCCACTCTGGATAAAAATATCACTTCAAAGCAGTGAGCCCAGCTTAGTAATAATGTCTCTTGATTTAACACAAACAAATACCTTGTAGAGCGCTGACATTGACGCAGAGGCCACGACCAGAGTAATGCCGATGACTGAGTGGCTTTGCAAACCATCTGCATAGGTCATCATGACGATACCCGCTATGGCCAAGATGGCAGCCACGATCTGCGGAGACGGGACATCAGTGGATGATGAATGGACAACATGCTGCTCACAGTTTGGTGATTAAGACGCTCAGTCCTTCACTGCTGTGTGGGGACACAGCAGGTGCACATGGCCTCCGCTTTGTTATTCTGTGCAGAAATCACAAGCCTCACAGGACTTGGTTTGTAAAGCTGCAATTAATGTGTGGGTTATGCTTTATCTTCAGCATGTCGGGCTGCTCATTTGGCATTTACATTTGTCACATGCAAACAGGCCTGTATCACATGGAATATACTGTCACAGGGCAAGTGCTTCTAACACAGGACAGGCAGCTTCTTCAGCGTTAGCTTGATTGCATGACATTGATTTCTATTACACTGTCATCATGTTTACAAACCAACAACCCCCCCCCCCACACACACACACACCAATACTGCAGCCCCCACAATCACCCCCACTCCCTGCCACTGTGAATATCACAGCTTTTAAGATGTCACCAGTCACCCTGGTTGCACAAAAGCCGAATCTCTCATGCGTAGCTCCCCTGTGTTTGCCCGAACACGTCTTCGTGCAGGAACTGTACATGCAGGGGTGTTTGGGCACGTGATGCAGTCCAGCTGAGTGGATTAGCTCTGCATTAAGTAGGTGTCAGGAAGATAAATGAGCCTTGTGTTTTTGCTTGGCCGAAGCCCCAGGGTAGTCTTGGCAAAATGGCTCTTTCTGCACTGCAGGGTGGACGTCAGTCATTGCTACACCTTTCATTTTAGTGAACAGGTTTGTTTGCAGGGTCAGCGACAATGAGAGATGTTTCAGCACAATTGAGTGTCACAGGCTGTAAGAATCATGACTTTACATACACTGCAGACTGTTTAGGACACACCCACAGTGTTATAACTCTCCTATGTGGACTCAACTCCACTTAACTCCATTTACATCTTCAGGATGTTTGAAATTAACCTGAACACTGCATCCTGACTCCACTGCTGCCACCAAATAGAGCCAATATAACAGAGTCATATCTTTTTGCACACAGTATCACCAAAACAGTCTCTGTGCCTGTCTAACAAGCAGGTTTCAGCTTCCCCCATCTTTCTCCTCCTTTGGTTTCTTGACATGCCCGTCCAAGATCCCCCGCATTACCGCAGACTTTCAAACACTGCAATCCCCACCGCTAAACAAGAGAGAGTGAGAGGGTGTACAAGAGACATAGAAGCTGCATTTTACAGTAACTGTCGCTTACTGAGGCTTTTCATCACAGATAATGGGGGTGGGGAGTGGGGCCATGCACAAGGGAGAGACGGGGTGGTTGTTGTGTGTGGAGGAAAGCGGGGGAAATTCATTCTGCAGAGTGCAGGGCAGATGCAGGCGTGAGAGCATCTGAGGCGTGCAGTGGGAGGAGAGAAGGAGGCGCCTAAATCCACAACTGTGACTTCTGTGATTCTCTGTTGTTGCCCGGACAAAATGTGCCAGCAAACACACACAGTGAGGAGCAAAACAGGAGGTGCGCCTGAGTGACACTTGATCATCGTGAGCAATCACACAGTCACACGGATCACCTGCTCTCTATTGCTGAGTGTCTAACTCCCACAATCAAACGTAAATCACAGCAGTGCATCACAAGTTATTTACATTGCATCGGGGGTTATAAACACAGAATTTCTTAGTCATGATGGGTTACAGGCCAAAGTTTCAATTCCTTAAAGAGTTGAAAAAGTTTCTATTAAATATATTTGACTTATTTCTTTATTGTGAGAGAAATAGGAGGCACAGCGAGAAGCCTATAGGCAATTAAATGATGTTATATCTGGATGGTCGAGACCCATAATGAGGCAGAAACGTTTTTCTTCCCCTTCACGGTTTCGCAACAAAAACCAAAAAGGTCAGGAGATGAGTTACAAGACAGGATAGAAGAGATTTTATGCAGCACAAACTTCACTATGTCGCTGACTTTCTCCACATCTTATTTGAATGTGATCAGTTAGAGCTAATCTGAGAAAAAAAGGAGAAAATTATTAGTTTAAAAATTTCATAAATAGATAAATCACATTCTTCTTCCCCTGGTCATGAGGGATCATGCTATTATCTGAAGTAAAATAAACCACTCAATTAAAAGATTGTGATCACTTCATTCAGTTTCCAAAAGACAAGAGCTTCACAGACAATATACACCCTAACATGGGCTAATGTGAAAGTACAAAGAGTTAAGTGCTGCTAAATATATATGAGACTGTAGCAATAACTCTACGAGGATTACTTTCTTTATTAGTAATTATAACAGATATAAGTCATACGTTTAAATGGTGCAACCTGCAAATGATGGTTTTACCATCTACCTTGCCTTGTGTGGCCCGTGTTTGAGTTAGACCCTATCTAAAGATACAATGTTTTGTCTTAGAAGAAGAAATTTTACACAGATATTTGCAAATACTCACCCTGACCCCCATAAAGCGGTCTCTGAGTACAATCCAAGACAGCAGGAAGACGAAGGCCTTGTTACAACAGAACAGCGCAGACACGTCTGTTGTGTTGATCTTCCTGAGAGCCTGCAGGTACAGGTAGTTGGTGAGAATCCACAGCAGACCAAAGGGAGCGACCTTGGTGAAAAACACCTTGGGTGTCAGCCCGTCGTCCCCGAAAAACCTGCAGCACTCCCTGTGCCAACACACAATGCAAAACATTGTGTTAATGTAGAAAATAAGACATAGCTGAGAAGCTGTTGCAGACATGAGACAAACTCTGATCTACCAGAGAAATCAGTAAATATTTACAAATGCAGGGTGGTCCCCATGAATCAAAGAAAACCTTCTTAGGTGATTTATATTTTTGAAAAGGCTCTATATTGGGGACCATAGAAGACATATGGACCCTAGCACAGACAAGAACTGTTCCTTTTTCTGGTGCCATGATACATTAACAAAGCAGAAGTTTGTTAAGCGAACAGGAAGTAGTTTGATTTCATCTTCAACCATTCTCAGCATAATTTATCAAGATGCTGAGTTCAGATTCTGGGTAAAAATTTCCGTATGAGTGTTATGATGAGGGTCCTACATGTTAATATTTTATAAATGATTCTGTTTCTGCTTCTTATGCATAAGCTGAACAGCTGATGCAAAGATGCAGCAACTCAGATTAGAAAGAAGAAAAAATCAAATCAACCTCAAATCAGACTCCTGGCCAAGTTAAACATTTATTGTGTTTTTCAGATGTTGTCACTAAATTCTGGTTCAAGCCCGGGCTTGATCCCTGATGAAAAGTTCACAGAAGAGTTTTTAGCTACACACAAAAAGGTGGATGAAAATGTTCTTGAGTAAAAGCTGACAATCCAAAAGTTACTGGCCTGAGTCAGTGTGGTGCAGTCTGTTATATAATAGAGGATCCAAACCGTGTAATTTAGTATCAGAGTAGCTCATAGTGGTCAGGTCCATGGTGCTAGTACATTTTCTGCTTAATAAGAGAGTTTGTGACTGCTGTAATGGCAAAAAGTATTTATTTCACCCCTAAACTACAAGACCTCACCCTCACTGCTAGATCAAAATATGACAATCATGTAGTTCTGACTGTAAGCTTTCACATTGCTGTTGAGTTACAGCATTTACCCTGCAAGCATCTGGCCCTGTGAAAGTGATGAAGCAGCAAAAACGGAGTGGCTGGTGGCACGTTTGCCAAAGTGTCCTGCTGGATCCTGTGGAGCAGCATCAGCTCCAGAGAGCTGAATCTGCATAATGACTGCACCGCTCACACCCCCTCTATAAACACAACACTAAATTAGTGACAACATAATTATAGTTAATTATCATTTCATTATTCACAGTGGATGAAACACCTTAGACTCATGACTACTTTTAGTTTGTGGTGTCTTTCTGCTTTGATCTGTTGTTTTTTTTTCATTACAGAATTATTCAAGTGACTGGTGCAAACCTTGTTATATACCATATATGGTGTTAACAAAATACTGTTGAGTTTCAAGTAAAGAGGTGCAGAGGTGGATGGATATATAATGGATGATGAAGGGTAGGGGAGAAAGGGTGATGGAAGGATGAATGGGTTAGGGAGGGTGAGGATGGACAGAGGAAAGAGAGATGGATGGGTAAGAGAAGGGAGAAAGGATTTATGAATGTGGAAGGATGAGAATAGATGAAAAAACAAAGAAGGAAAGGATGGATGGATAGATGGATGGGAGAGGGGGAATAATAAATGGAATGAATGAGGACAGGAATAGTGCAGTTGGGGTTGAGAGGACGAGATGAATAGTGCTGAGTAGGTGACCAGCTGATTAGAGGTGTGCTTGAAGGGTGGCCTTCATCTATGTTAACAGATTAACTTAGTTAAGAAAATGAGAACATTTAAGAGGGACAGTAACTTTCAACTTTAATAATAATAGAAATACCAATACATCTAATTTATTTAGCAGTTTTCTCCACATTGA
>JBBBVU010000017.1:11351074-11367990 GCA_037177055.1 Atherinosoma microstoma
AACACACACTTTTCTATGTTTCAACTTTCCAGAATCTTTTATTGACAATTGTAGTTTATTAGCGCTGTCATGCACTGTTTATGGTCCTGAACTGACCATGAAAATGATGATAAAATGATGAGAGATTTGAATGAAGTGAAACGGATGATTTAAGCTTTGTGATACTTCTGTAAAAGTTGGCGTTTATGAAAAAAAGTTAATAACAATAAACAACATTGTTTCAATCACAAACAAGTAGTCCAGCTCAAATACTTTACAAAACTTGTGAAGTTGTTGAAAATATAACAACGGTGGGCTTGTTGACGCTAATTTGCACGATTTTGGTAGGTTGCTTATGTCATTATTGAAATGAGCTGAACGTGTTGTATACAAATCAGAGTAGTGTTTATAGATCCCCTGCAAGGATGGGCACTCTCATCAACACTTTAACGGAATTGCTAGTTTGCCTTTATGACCCTTAAACTCTACCACTGTTTCACAGAAGATGTTTGAGAAGCAGGTCTTCACCCTTTACCTGCCTCTTCTAATGTTTGGGAGAATAAATTTCTCAAAACGTTTGTGGAAAATAACCCGTCTGAGCCATCTCTACCATTTGATTTTGCTATTTAATGCCAAAATAAAGTGTTTGTTATCTCATTAGTGTTTTAAGTTTTGATGATTTAACATTTAACCGTTTAATTGTTATGGATTTGTATTATCATTGTCCAAAGGAAAAGGAAAAGAAAAAAATGCAAAGAAACATTTTTCTCCTGGCTTGTTTTTAGCGCAAACTTCAAATGGTTAAATTATCTAGCAGATTATGAAGAGCTGAGCTGCACACAATTCTATAGCTATCTATAATCTTTCATTTGTTTATTCACTATTGATTTGAAGGTCCTGAGGGGATGACATTGAATTTCTTTAGAAAAAGGATCAGTTGGTATTTCATTGTTGTAAAACTTCTCAAAGTTTTACAACACTTTGAGGAGACCAAAGAGGAGACACAAACTTCCCAAAACCCACTGGGACGGGTATTGGATCAACTGATATGAGACAAGAAAAAATAACTGATGTATCTGCACACCAAGTAGCTCCCATATTGGATTTTATGTTGCTGCTGCAACATTCAGAGCAGCAGGCTAACGCAAAGATCTAAGATAATCCATAATACCCCTTACTTTGGTCACTGAAAGAACTTTTGTAGAGTTTTGTAACCAAGAACAGCTGGACTTTCTAAAAACAGTTAAATCCCTTTTTTATATTTCTTCCTGTTGCAGCAGCAATCTGACATAAAAAAAATCAAGATAATACAACATAAAGAAAGACACTGATAGAGTAAAAAAAAAATCCTATTAAAACATATAATCAAATTTGGCCACATTTGATTTAACAATGCATGTCATATATTACAGATGTAATTTAATTGTCTTTCTTACTCTTAGTCCTGCCATCTACAGAAATACTCTGATGACTTAGCAGTTGTTCGGTGTATCAGTGATGGGCAAGAAGCTGAGTATAGAGAACTGGTCAGTCAGTTTATGATGTTGCAGAACCAATCCCCTCATCTTCAGCACAAACAAAACAACAGAGATGATTTTTTGTTTCAGGAAGAACAGGAGTAAACAAAGCACTGTGTACATCCTGGGAGAAGAGGTGGAGGTAGTGGAGGAATAAAATAGTTCAGCTAGACAACAGACTAGACTGGAAATGTAACACAGAAGCATCTACAAGAAAGGACAGAGCAGACCTTACTTCTTTTGGAAGATAAGATCATTCAATGTCTGCACACCAAGATGTTGCAGATTTGCAGCCATCTTTTGGGCCAGCAGCGTCCGAGATAGAGACTTAAAGAAGCTTAACAAACTGATCTAAAAAGCTGTTTCTGTGCTGGGGATAACTGAAGCCGCTGGAATTGAATGTCCAGTGAGATGCTGCACAAGCTGCTGAAAATAATTCTTTACATTCTTTACACAACACAGTGAGGAAACAACAAAGTGTGTTGAGTGAGAGGCTTGTTCAAGTCCAACCCATGACAGAGAGATACAGGAGATCATTCCTGCCAGTATTCGTCACCCTCCGGAACAGGGCATTATCATCTAATTAATTATTATTGCTTTTATTTTTCAAAAAACAAAGAAATAAATTCTTCTACAAAATTGAAATATCCCTCTGGGATTAATAAAGTATTTTTCATTTACATTTAATTTATTTTGTAACATTGCCTTCCACTAAAGGGTATGATGTGAATGAACACACGGGAAACTGAATGTTTGATAATCAGAGCACATCAACCGTGGTCAAGGAGGTGAAAGCCCCAGATCTTTGCGTGATCCTCAAAGAAGGGGGATTGAAATCACAGAGCTGAATCCAAAATACAGAGCTAATACCACCACACATCACTCCTTCAACCCCACCAGCCTCTTTGTACTCCAGCAGTATAGTGGGTGGCAAGATAAGGGATGAGATTCTCAACTGGACCAAATTACCATAATTGTAAGAAGCTGGATTACAAGTCTGACTGTGTCCTAATACAAAAAGAGAACAGAAACTGCAATTTATGAGTGTTTTATAATATTGATCTAAACACTCTTATATGCGCAGTGGACAGATCTATCTATGATGTTAAATCTTACATGTTATGGTTTATTGCAGGGTGATCGTGACTAGAGAAAAAGGAAGGACCAGAAAAGATTTCAAACAAAAAAATTGTGTCACTGCAGTCAGTCATAGTGACTGCATGGCATTCTGGTTTACTGAGGTTGCTGCAAAATTGTTCTCCATAGTAAAAATAATTGCTGAGGCCTGATTTATCAGTGAGTGCAGAGAGAAAACAGAGCTCTATAATTTTAGCAGACATTTGCTTTTAGTATTTTCCTCAAAGATTTTTGTTTTGCATTGTTCTGCAGAGGATTTAAATGTCACAACACCTGGATGTGATTTGGGTCTGTCAGCCACAAAAAAGGAGAAACAAAAACAGCAATGATCTCAGGGTAATGTGGTATGTATTAAGTAGCCCCCTACACGCTGAAATTCGTGTGCCTCTCCTTAATATTCTTGTTATTGGCAGTTAAGCACTTATTTCTCTTTGTATAATATAATCTCCAGTTTATTCTTTGTATTTTTCTAAATCACCATATCACTTTGGTTTTGACAGAAGATGAATGCAGTTGAGCTCCACATTATTCATGGTAATTCTAAATTTTGATTTGTAGTGAATTCTTATTTGACCAATAGATTTGTTCTGGCTGGGGTTGACATTTAACAGCAACATTTGACAGATGATGAAACATTTTCCATCATTGTCTTGTTGAAATGTCGACTACTGCTCAAGGCCAAGTTTTACAGCAGCTTGGCTGATGTTTTATTCCACAATCTTACATGTTTGGGTTTTTTTAATATGATAATTTATCAATGTTGCTTGGCCCACTGACTGGAAAAACTATAAAAAATAAAAAAATAAAATAAAAAAAGCACTAAATCACAACTATACAGATAGCAGACACATTTAGGCCTCAGCTGGGCTTCTTTAGGCACTAATGGCTCAGTTATGTCTCTGGCAAGTGTTGTGTGGGCCAGATGTGGTGGTCATGCGGCTGAGTTTCAGCAGCCACACTCACATGGAATCATTGCCAGAAGTCACAGCCAAAAAACAGGTCAAACAAAACTTCAAAGGGAGGTCATATTTGGCCCAACCATTTTTTTGCTATCTGGGTATGCTTCAATGTTGTGACAGAGGTGAAGCCACATCTCAGAGTCCACACAACACAAATGTTCATTTCATCCAGCCACTGGATGGATGACCAACAGCTTCCCTTAGGGTAATTTGCAAAGGATAGGAGATCTTTTTGTAAACCTGACTTGCTGAAGTAGACAAGAGATAACTCTTATGTAGTATCCTCCTGAGTATCTGCCTTGAGAAGTTTCTACCAGTATATTCAGATTCTTCTGGATGGTCTTTACTTTGGACCTTGAAATGCCCTGGATTCTAGATTCAAAAACATGGAGCCTTGAGGAGAATTAAACTTTCAACAAAGAAAAAAAAAGTTCTGATTGGTAAATATGATAAATAAATAAATGGTACATAAATAAATATTTGAACATTTTGTAGAAGTCCAGGTAATCCTACCCAAAAAGAGTACCACTACATTAAACTTTTGTCACTTCTCTCTTTGGTTTTCTTTCAAGCCTGAAGAAATCCTTCTGGTCACTAAAATAAAATAAAAAACTGTCATGCAAATATAACTAACATCTTCTTGTTTGCTGTTTTAGTTGTGATGCAGTGTTAAGTCTTCCAACCTGAATCTCTGCCTGGGCGTCTGCCTCTCTGGACTCTTGCACAGGTAGCCAATGTAGTAGAGAGGGAAGAAGAGGCAGTTCCAGGTGGTGGCGAACCAGGTGAGGGTGAACGGGGCATCAAACTGCTTAAAGGTCAGCTTGGCTAGCTGGGTGGAGCCCGCCCAGGACGAGCACACGCACATTACCATGGCAACCCCCCACAGGGCCTTCCGCACCTGTACGGCTGTTACGCGGATGCAACAGTGGAGCCTCCGTCTGCTGGAGCTGGACTCTGTCCCAGCTGCTCCAGCTGACTGTGAGTCTGTGGTGCCCACCACACTCTCTCTGGTCCGATCTTCTCCTACAAACACACAAACACACTGATTTAGCCAGACTGGAATAAGTTACCGGAGTAAACCTTTCCTATTCAAGCCATCCTTACAAATAAAAATACATTTACTAACTGGATTTCAAGAAGTTCTAATGTTGTTTAGAAAGTGTCATTGCAGCAATATAGACATGCTAATCATCTTCTCCAGTGAGTCAAAGACAAGAGCTAATACAGTAGACTCTAATTTGTATCTTTATGTCAAGTCTTGTCATTTCTTTCCAGATGAAAATAGCTGCTTTTGTGGTTTAAATGATCTTGGAGGTAATCAATCAGACATCTGAGTTAAAAATATGGTGAGCAAGTGTGACAGGCGGCTGCCAAACAGAGGACAAAAGAGGACGGATCTGATATCCAATCCAAGATGACCTCTCCAACTGATGAGTGGCGGTGACGCGCGTGTTCACAAGCACACAAAGGCACACACACAGCACCTCCTAACTTTTCTATTTATACTGTCAAAACCTGATAGCCTCCATATGTCTTCAGAAAGGCGTGAATTATGTTGACCTGCTGTCTTCCATCCCACTCACTCACACCCACTCTGCTGCTTCAAAAGTGATTCACTTACCAAGGTCACTGTTCTTTTTAGTTTTGAAACTTACAAACACATACACACCATCTGTTTTTTTCTTTGAAATAGTTTGGTTTTAGCTGTATGTGAAACTACCAAAGTTAATAGGCTGAAAAGCAACAAGCAAAATCATCCCCTGGATAGATGTTTATTTTGCAGATGGCTTCATAAGTCATACAGGAGTTCTTCATTTAGAAAGGTTAAGTGCTCCTATTAATAATGCATTAACATTTATTGAATAAGAAGAATAGCAGCTGTCACTTGTAGCAGCAATGAGAGGGATATTAAGTAAAAAGTATCCCCATGCCAGCTTTCTTTCATAAAAACTGTATAATAAGCACCATATATCTATGTTCAGTGGCTTCCTTCCAAAAAGTTAAGAAGGAGGGATCTCCCTGATGGTACCTCCAGAAGTAATGATGCACCGCAGGGAGCCTTTTGCTGATTCATCTCCACTATACGCTCCTGACTGGAATACAGAACCCACTTCAAAAGGCCTCAATGAGACAAGAATACATCAAAGTTATATCAGAGTGATACAGTAGAAATGATCATTGTACGGCATCAACAGGACACTGAAATCTCTCTTATTATTTATTTTGCCCTGTATGCTGTCTTATAACCAGAGTCAATGGAACACCTAGCCACCAGGTTAATGTGATCTGTGTAACCTAAGGAACACCCGCCGTCTTCTATAAGCGGCTTGTTGTGAATTTTAGTAAGAGCTGCATAAGGGGGGCATCCATCACGCCCAATGAGGCGGCTCATTCTTCCCGGAAGAGCTGCGTCTGACCTTGCCAGGTGGTTTCATCACATCACAGATTAACTCTACTGATGACTATCACCTCTAATGCTAATACCCTGGCTTCCCCAGGCTACCTAATGAATGCAGAAGAGACCTGCATTCTGTTTATCCACAGCAAACAAACAAAAATAATTAAAACAGTGATGTCATTAAGATTAAATCAAGCTGCATTGTTCAAGTATCCTGATCAATGCCCTCTGCTGCAAAAGCAAATAACAGAAGCAAATCTGGCAGCACTGAAAGATGACTCAAGATCATTTGTTATTGCAATAATAAAAATGATGAATCATAAAAAGAGGCAGACGCACATGGAAGTCTACGGAAGGCTTGAGCACAAGGGTGAGAGTTTAGTTTCTCTATTCTGAGCTTCAAGCCTCTTTGAGTCATTTTGAAGGTCACCTCTTGTTTATGCTACACAGTCTTTGTCTTTCCCGGGCCTCCATCCCACATCCCACAGCTTCGACCACTTCTCTGTACTGCACCACAGCTTAATCTTTCAAATGCAGTCGTGAGCCAAGCCAATCAACCCCCAGGAAGGCTCAGTGGCCTAACTACGCACTTCCAGCTCTGGTACATTTAGACAGGTGCCCTGAGAACAAAAGTTATATAGAATAGCCCCCCCCACATACACACACACACACACGCGCACAGTGATTCAGTAATCATAACACTCAAATATAATGCGCTCTGTTCTTGATTGAATGAAACAGTCATTAACATATCAACGAATACAGGCGTGTTTAAACTCGCAGATATTAGCACATGCTCATTTGTTACCACTAAAGCAGAGCGCGATGATTTACAGGTAATACACTTCTTTTACATTCATATTGACTGTGAGTAATGGTACTGTATCAACTCTGAGTGCTGCTGAGTAATATGCAGCAGGGCTGAGCTCATCGGGGTGAGGGTGCTGGGTCAGTGCTGTTAACATTGTTTTCAGCTATTATTACTTTACACAAAACACCTAGAAAGACCCCTCTGTAAATGCAAAATGGTTAACTGGGAGCTCTGAAGCTCATCATTTCATAATCAAATATATACGGTCAAGGTGACACCAGGATGCATACGGCACAGAGAAAAGCCTGCGTTGCCTCATGAATAATCTCAGCCTTCTGCACGTTGAACAGGTTTAGATTCATTTTTAGATTCAATTTAATCCTGCATGAAAATATCTTTATTTATCCAACCCATTTTATATCAAAATGCATTTGGGTGAATCCTACGTGAAATCACAGAGACAGGGTGAGTGTTTACTTGCTTGTCGGACCAAGACTGATCTGATCTGACAGCTGTATATGTCTTCTTGTTGTCTCCTAAAATGTATCTTTTCCCAACCACAAAGTGAATTAAAGCATCCAAACACCACCTGATTTAGCATGCAGAGGTAAAGGAACTCTCAAGAGGAGAGCATTTTAATGAAAAACTTTGCTGTGGCATTGGAGGGACTTGATGACGGAGAGGATCATATTTTTTCATAAGGTTTTTTTTTATTCTTTCATTAAACTAGTGAAAATGGGTTCATCGCTATAAAACAAGTGGAATTTTCCTTTGTTTATGGCAATGAACCCATGTGCAGAAGAAATATCAGCCTTCCTCAAACTAAAAGGTATAGCATATCGATCTTTATCATATCTGCTCACTTGTCTGCCTATAGTATTTCAACCCACTGAACACCTCATAAGCTGTCCACTGAATGCGTGTCGTCCTCCCAGTGGAGCACTTTAAATGATGCTAAGATTAATCTTGCCATTAGCTAGCCAGTTTTCCAGCCTTTTTCTCCCCCGAGTCCATGCTTCCCTGATTCCCGATCATCCTCCTCTCCCACTTCAGCTCTCCTCCCTCCCCCTGCAGTCTCTGCAGTGCAGATCTTGCCTGCTGATAGCTGCAAATCCCAAACGTGCCAGCAGAGTCCTGCCTGACTGCCTGCTCTCACACGTCACACAACCTGGCCACGACAGGCGTCCCTCTGTCGCACCCCGGGCAGGCCACCGCCCACGCCATCCACCCGCCTTTCTGTTGCCCCGCTTCCCCCAGAGCATGAACCAGAATCCTCACAGGTAGCGGTGAAGTTAGTTGTGCGGGTTTGCCAGAATGGCAGCTCAACAGCATGAAGAGCTTGAGTAGGAGCTCAGCTATGCAGGAGACATAGATGTTACAGGGAGTTTTGTCTGGCTAACTGTTCGTCCACGTCTCTGTGGGAGCGGGTGTGCGCTGCAGCGCTCTGCCTCAGAGATCTAAACAAATCAATCACCCGCACACACTTAAAAGGACCCCACCTCACTGCTGGCTTGGCTTGATGAATAATATGAATTGACTTGTGCAACTGAATGTCGCTCTAATAATCAAACACAGTGTGCAGGTTTTGTGTGGCTGCAAAGACACTTTACATAGCTTAAATCTTTACCTTTAAAGGTCTCATCGTGCACTGTTTTCCCTGGGTACCAAGCTGAGATCAGATATATGGAAGGAAATCTGAAGTAATTTTTGTTTATTGAAGTCATTGAAGTGAACTTAACCTTCAATTAAAGCCTCTTGGGTGAAATATTTAAGAAGACAAAACAGGCAAACAAATGCAAAATCACTGTTCATCATCAAACTCGTCTATGGCTGTCACACAGCATCAATCAATGAACTGATAATAAAAATAAACCCTTCAATTCCCTGTTGACTTATCTGGTTTGACATTTCTGACATGTAAATGAGAGGCTGCCTTGAAAGATGGCGGTCCATGTTAGAAAAGTGAGGCACATTTTAGAAATCATGTATAAATCCATCTTTTATTAAAGAGGAGCGGGAGTCTCTCCATGCCAGAGATCATCAGACAGACAGCACGCAGACAGACGGCAGTCACCGTCTTTGTAATCTCAGCATCTGACAGACAGTGGGAGTTTGTGATACTTGGCTGTGACAGCTTGGGTCGGGCCAACCTGTCAGTAAGAGGCCGTTCAACACACCAGAGCAGAGTCCTCTGTCAAGTCTGTCCGACTCAATAACGCCAGAGAGGAAAACACACCCTGCAGCGTCATCCCCTGATAGGCTGGACCACATGGGCTGAGGGGACAAAGGCCCCAGAGGGCAGACAATGGTGGGACAAATGTTACTGATCCCACTCACCTTCAGTCTGGATCGCTTCCTACTTCAAACTCACAAGGACGACAAAGCAACTTCCTTGCAGAGCAACAAACTTGTATGTCTCTGGCTTGACCTGCACGGCCACTGCAACAGATGCTCAGGATACAGGTTGATGCTGCAGCATCTGCTTGATACTGTGTGTTATAGCAGAATAACAGCGTCAAAATGATATCATATTTGGCATCAGGTGGACATACTGTCACACCCCCAGTGTTTGAAGCATCCCTCCCTCTTTCTTGCAGTCCTTTAAAAGAGTGAATATAGTGTGATTGACCTGCACTTTAACAGACTGGCATGAGTCCCAGCACTTTCCACGACGAATCAATATTTAACAGATTGGCCACAGCAATCCTGTTGAAGTAATGGATAGGCAACCACCGCAGGTGTACACTGAGTGGCAGCCCAAACAATAGTTTTACTTCCTCTCTGTACCCCAGAGCCACTGATAACACAGGCCCTCTTTTAAACTCACATTAACCTGAGCTAGCACTTCACTGACCAATCAAATACGTCACTGATCAAAAATTACTCCCCCAGTTTGATGATTGGTAGTTTTCCAATGGTATCTAAAAAAAAAAAAAAAGGTTATGTTTACCAAACAGCTGCCAACTCAGTCATTTTGATTAAATTAAATTGCAGCAAATATTTCACATGCACATGGTTTGCTATTACATTTCTGTACATTTGGAGGAGACATTGTCCTCCTGCAGCCTGACAAAAACCTCTGGATCAACTCCCTCAGTTTATGATCACAGCTTAGAGATTCCTCTTTACACTTTTTTTTTTTGCTTAAAGATGGCGCACCATGACTGTCTCATAAGGCATCTTCTTAAGATCTGAACTAGACTTCAAATTAATTAAAACATGAAAAGTTACATTTCAAGTGATAGCTTTTATCTGCAAACACACTCACTGTATTTGATTAACCTGAGCAAAGAAAAAAAAAGCCTTGCCACTGTGTATTACCAATGAAAAAGGGGTTTTTAAACAAAGCGATTTAGCATCAAAACCAACTCCAGTATTGTAAAAGCAACATTTGAATGGAGTTTCAATAAAATGAAAGTCATTACTACTGACCTAACGTATGCAGTCACATATATGTACATACAAAGTTTGATCTGTTTCGACTGATGGAGCTTTGTTTCCATACTGAGGCTGTTGCCGTTCACGCTTAACCAGGATGAATATAGATTTAAAAAGACAAGAAAACAACATGCAAACAGATTTTTGTGTTTTCACCTTTCACAAAAAATGTTTTATTGTTCAAATAGAATAATGCTAGGTCCATTTTTGTAGAATATTAAAGCCTGCCTCTGTTTTGCTAAATGCACATATTTCAGTGCATAAAAAAACAAGGATCAAGTTAATAAACTGATAATAAACATGCACTTGAGTCTATTTCTATCTAAGTTTGCTCAAAGCATCTTTAAAGTCTGGTAACAGACAGAATAAAGCAAACTTCAAAGACATTCCCATTAAACTGAATCAGGCTAATTTACGATAACAGACAGATTTCTCATCCCACTGGGAAACACTTTCTCAGGTCCAAGACTACTTTCAATGATTTCATTATCTGTGTGTGAAGGGGTTTTAATTTGCTACCATCTGCATGATACTGTGTAACTCAAGATGTATAAGGTCCTCGGGGGAAAGGTTCAGTCTTCGTAAGTCCCAGCTTCCTCTGAGGTTTATGAATGCTGAATCACCTTTAAAAGAAGCCTGTTCTGTTTAACAGCATGTATAATTAAGTTAAAGTGATTAATGGGATGTCTATGAACTTCTTACCCCTGCTTTTTGCTACACAGAAATAACACAGACACTCTCCAAGGACACAGATTCATTTAAAGAAAAATCAATAATTATTGTCCATGGGCTGTTGATGGGAAAATTTACCACGACTACACACAAAGGAAGCAGTGATCATTTCAAAATGATGACATTTAATCAAACTCCATGCTCCAGGAAACAACAGCATATATCCAGAATGAATCTCAGTAGATCTGTCAAAGAGGACAGTTTCTGCTGAGGCTCATGTCAGCATTGATTAAGGACTTTTCCACCTTCTACTCCAACTAAGGTGCGACTGCTCCTAAAGAATTGCTGCATTCAGCCTCTTGGCTTTAGTTTTAACATTGCTGAATACATTGCAGCCTCTCCTCAGTCTAACCTGCTTTTCATCACTAATCTTCTATATAAAACTGTGCATGTTAACTGGACAATAGAGGACCACAAACTGCCAAAAAATGATTCTCTGTCAGCTGGGTGAAGGTTGTTAGTGAAGAGAACAGAGGTTTTTTGGAGCTGGTGTTGCATAAGCAGCAGAGACTTGGAGAAGATCCGCTGTGGCCCCCTGTGATTCTCCCTTCTCTGTCAAAGCAGCCGCTGAGACAACGAACTGAAGGCTCACATCGTAAAACTTTACAGCTTTGACTCATCGTAACACTTTATAATACTGTCATAGCCCCCAGACACACACATTTCTAATCTTTTCCTCATCCACCACCTTGTACCACAACACAGCCTTTGTAACTTCTGTACACAGGAGCTTATTGAATAACAGCCCACCATCTCAGCTATTCTGAAAATAACATGTTTTTATATCTGACTTTGACACTAATAAGCTTCAAATCTCTGGCAATCCAGCAGCAACGATCACTCAGGTTATTGAAGAATATACGCAACACAGTTTAAGCAGCTCAGGTTTACCGCACTAGATCTTTGATCAGTTTCTGCAGTGTCCATATAAATCTGCAAGAAAACTAATTTATATTCTAACAGCTGGAATAGTCATGCATTATTGATCAAGTAGTTGAGACATACTCACATTAATAGCTCACACTGTTGTTAGCTTCCAAACAACAGGAGCACAGAGTTAAGCACTGACAAGTCTTAGTCAGCAAACAGGCTAAAACTACTGCGTAACAGAGCTGTAAACAGCTTTATGAGTATTTACTGACGTTATATGTAGGTCAAAGATTCATTTAAAACAGCTGTTTTTCGAGGCAACATTGATATTTTGGCAAATAACTGCACCATCAGTAGATGATCTTTTACCATAAGGGTATATTTAATCCTCCTTGCACCTCCCAGAGTACACAAAAGCTGATCAAATGGGGAGCTGAAGGCTATTTTTATCATGTAAAAATAACAGAATAATTTACCGCTGTAAATGGTACCACTGTTCTGTTTAAGAGTGCCGTGAAATCAGCAGCCAGCCTCTGCTCATGCTAAACACTGAAATTTTCCTCAGTGCTGAGGGGTAGATTAAAAAATGCATTACATTGCTTCCTTGCACAAGCTTGAGGCAGGGGAGAACATCAGACACTGTAAAAGGGAGGCACGCCACTCTACTTGTCCAAGACATCAGGACAGGGGTGCTGAGGATGCTGCAGCAGAGGTAAACACTGCACATCAGTAGCTACAACGTATGCACGCAAGGAGTCAAAGAAATGTCCTCCCTTTGTAAATTTTATCAGGAGATGCCAGTTTCTAACTGTGGTCCTGCAGAGCAGAAGGAGACTGACCCCTATAGAGGCTGACTGAAGGAGTGAGTCACAGAGCATTTACAGGGAGCATTAACATGTCCACTGCTGGGTTTATATTCCAGCTGATGTGGAAAAGATGCTTTGACAATTTTTGTGACTTGCAGCTCGTGATGGGCAGAAGAAGGGGAGAGCAAGGGGAATCCCTGCTGCAAAAACAACTTAATACACTCCCTGAGGACCTGCAAAGATTTAGCACATCAGGCCACCACCAGTAACACTTATTACCCTTTTCAGTACCTCTGTAAAATAAATGATTGGATCCATTTTAAATTCCATTTTTAGGGGGTTTATCAACAGGATATGGTGAAAGGCAAACTAATAGTTAATATGATATGTATGCAGGAAATGAATTAGGATGCTGCCTGATGTTAAAATGCTCAAATACTGCATCACATTTCAAGTTGTGCGCTTGGTTTTATTCCCTTGCCGCCTCATCTTGCAGGCACGTTTTTTTTTAAGTTGATCCCTGTCTTGACTGAAAGCCTAGACGTGATTGTCATTTAGTGGAATATTCGGCAAAATTTCTGCCTTTTAGAAGCTGTTCAGTCACAAAAAAGATGTCCAACAGAGGCAGGAGTCCCGGTATGCGGGGTTCCAGGCAGCCTGAACGGATACGAACTCTGCCTACCTTCCACTTTGGTGAGGGTGAGCACCGGACTGTTGCAGGCGGACAGCGGGGCAACCCTTGCGGAGTGCTTCTTCATGATTATGAGCTCGGATGGGCTGAGCTCCAAACCGGTTCGGCTACATCCCTGAAGCTGATTTGGTGCAGACACCAGACCTCTTGATGGGACCCTTACAGCCGGTCTACCGCTCTCTGTCCCCTCTCATCCATCCGACTCCCTGTTGATAATTTCTCTTTTCTTTTCTTTCTTTTTTTTCTCCTGCTTCTGTCGTATCCCCCCACCCCCTTCCTCCACGCGCATTTCCCTCCCCAAATCTGTTGTATCCACTGCGTCCTGGCTGCTCTCTCCTTCACGTACAGTTTGGCATTTGCTGCAATTCACCAACGTCACGCATAACCGGTCTCACACCCACGTCCCGCCACGCAACAGCCCCTTTTCCGAAGCCCCCTCCCCCAGGGAGAAAGGAAAACTCTGCATGGAAGTGAGAGACTGAGGAGCTGACCCAAAGGAGAGCAGGCAAACTGTCAGACTATAAATGGACTGTGTATGACAGAAATGGCACTACAGCGGAGGTGGGAGGTGTTTTCCCCATAAACACCGTAAATGGGGCAGTTTATGATGAATAAAATTATAATTAGCCTACACAAATTAATCCTATCTGGGAACATGTTAAATCTCCATAATTGCTGTTGATGCTCATGATTTAAAAAAAAAAAAAAGAAGGTTTTGATGAAAGTTTAAGAAAATGTCAGACTATAGGCCAAGTCACATAAATGAACAGTAATGAAACTTGTGTTTGGTCGATTTTCCCCTTAAATAATAATGTAAAGTAAATGATAAAATAATGTACTGTTGTTTGAAAGCCTAATTAGTCACCTTTACAACGAGGTATACCTCGTGAGGACTGTGCTTCAGGTGAGATGAGCAATTAAACAAAATGTGTGGGTAGTGTACCCCCCCCCCCCAAAAAAAAAAAATAAAAAATAAAAATAAAAATAAAAAATAGAATACAAAATCTTATTTCGATATTCAAGTGCTTCCAGGTTTCTGCAAGTCATAGATGTATGACGGGCATCTGATTGGTACCTAATATGGGTTAGGGTTAGACAAACTTATTGGAATGTGGTTCTGGAGCCAGTGGGGGTCCCATATCTCCAGAATCTGGGACCTAACTTCATCCTCCAGGATGATGATGCTCTCCCCCACATAGCCAGGATCATCATAAAGAGGACATCCAGAATTTGGGAGTAGAGAACATCCTGGTCTGTTATAAGTCCAGACCTCCACTCAACTGAGCAGCTTGGTTGTGCTGTGCAGAGTGACCAACACAACCACATTGGTTAACCTTCAACAACGCCTGGTTGATGAATGGGAAGCCATCCCACAGCTTAACCAGGCTGGTGACCAGAGGAGGAGGTGCCAGGCTGTTGTGACTGTATGGTTCTTCCACACACTATAGAGTGGGAAATTAATAAAGTGGAAAAATGGCCAAGTGTTGTTTTTTTCCCTTATTACTGTAGGAGAGTAATAATCCACCAATCAACTCAAAACAAGAATGAATACCAACAGGAGAACATTGCAGGTTATACAGTCCTTACAACTTATACCTCACTGTAAAGGTCTTCCAACGACGTACAATAAAACACCAATTGGTATTATTAAAAGGAAGAAATAATCACTTTTTGTGCTAAGTTTAAATGTTTTCAAGGTGTTAACAGTTATCTCTATTTTTAGTAATAGGTTGTAGTTTGGAGCTATTAACTTTACAAACTCAGTGCCATATGCACTTCAGTTTGTGCACCAGTGGTCAAGATTTTAAGCGAGCAGATTAAAAAGTGATATGAAAAAGAAAAAAAAGTGGATTCTTTAAGTAAGGTAAATGTTTAAATGTTCTTTTGTACAATTTTACTCAGACCTTAATTAGCTTTATACGACTTTGGACCTAAAGGTCAGGTGGCAGAAGAGAGGCCATTGGATCTTCTAGGCAGCTGTTTAGTGCTATAAAAATAAAATGATTGATCCCCCAAATCCAGTAGAAGACTATATCAAGATAAGAATAGTATTTCCAGGGAGCTGCATCATCTATTTGTAATCTAAAAACTAAAATGACAGCTAGCAGGAAGGATGGAGATCAGGTTTAGGTCTCAAAAACCAGGACATCTTTCCAAGAGAACTACTTGAACAGTGTATTGCTGCATATTGGTAGAATGGCAAATCAAAAACTTTGTGACATTAACATTAAGAAGACTGAGAAATAATGGTGCACTCTATTCTACACAACAAGAAACTTCATTCTCAGACTTTTGCTAATTAGTGTGGAAGCAAGCTGCAATGTGCAAAATATGAGTTTTCAGAGGGAAAAGATGCAGAATTTCATGAAAAGAAACACCTCATGGTGTTGAAACATTTGCATGAAATTGCAACATAAGAAATTTCTCAAATATAAATGATTTACTTTTAATTTTAAAGGGACATTGTGTAACAATTTCTTTTCTTTACTGGCCAAAATCAATATCTGCATGTACATGTGTGTCATTATTGCTATATTATGACCTCCGCTAATGATGTGACACTCTCTAATCTGACATTCTCGTGAGCGAAAAATTTTACATTTGTTAATACATATGACGCGTAAACCGATAGGGAAGTGCCATGGCGGTCTGCCATTTTGAAACTTCAGCCTCCGGTAAGGGACAAATATAACTGAGCTCCAAAAATGGCAAAACGGGAAACATCCCAAACCTCCTGATGGCCAGCGGATCTCGGCGGAGAAACTGGCCTTGACACAGCACCAGCTTTTTTCCCTCAGTAAAAACAGCTTATAAAGCTTTCCCACCGATTTTTAGCCCGGCTTTACTGCCACTGAGAGATGGCATGAATGAAAGCGACTGAAATCTCGTAAACATACAGTTCCACCATGTGAATGGAGCCGGATTTAACTGTATGTGTAGTGTATGTGTACTTATTGGACAGCAGAGGTTCGAATGATGTTTTCAACAGGTCATATCCATGCCATGTATTTGTGGAATCACCATGTGATTCCAATCAGCAGTGAATGAACCTGGTTCAGTGGCTGAGCAGAACTAATACACAGCATGGAGAAGACCTGTTGAAGCCACAGTTCCCATCTTGTTTGTTTTTTCTTTTGGCCTATACACCATTGATTGTAAAATATATGGACAGACCATCCGTCATGTGACCTGTAGGTTTCTGAAAAGCTGAATTGAGGCTCCTTGGGCGGTTCCCCCGTCGCCATCTTGGCAGCATCACAAATCTTGTCACTCCGAGAAAATACGAAAATGACCGACGAGGTGGCACTGAAAGGGGGGTTGTGAGCGTAGGGACGGATGATTGACACCCATCAAACTCTGAGCTTTCTCTAGCTAAGAACTAACCAAGCTAACCTGGAGCTAACAGGAGCTAACCAGCTAACAGAGGTAAGGGACATGCCCCTAATTATGAGGAATTTCAAGATTAAATAACATCTAAATCGATGAGTTGTAAAAAAAAAAGTACTCCCCCACAGTTGTCATGAACTGGTTAACTCAAGGTTAACTTGACTTAATAAACCTAAAATGTTTTTTTGTAC
>JBBBVU010000017.1:11370743-11381682 GCA_037177055.1 Atherinosoma microstoma
AGCCTTTTTGATTCAGATTGATCCCTGACTCCGTCTCTGCATTTGGGTTCATCAGTTCTGTGCTGAGGCCGTAATAAAGCAGCCTTTAACTGAAAGAGTTTGTGGTGTTTCTATTGCTTGTCTGACATGGAAACACTTATTATAAACCTTTTCTGGGACCGAACAAATGCAACATGCATTCCTGACAGTGGTACTGTGAATGTGAATGTGGTGCTTTACAAGAAAAAGGAAGGACACAACATCTGATTGAAGTCATCAGAAACATGGAAGATATTAAACATGACTCTTCAGGGTGTTATTTTTTGCTTCACAGCTAATTTTGTAGACAATTTCACCTCTGTTTTGAGAGCTGAAAGAAACTTTATTCATTCATTTTCTTTATATTGAGACGAAATTAAAACTAAATTTAGCTAATATAACTTCAAGGTTAACATGCAAACTCAGGAGATTAGAGTGTATGCATGACATCAATCAGATCTAATCCAGCACCAGACAAGCATCGGCTGATCTCTTCACTATCTCCTTCATACTAAATTTTTGTCCACTTTCACAAATGGAAATCGGCTGCATATCATAATGTTAAAGAGGAGCATGGGAGGAAAGAAAATGAAAAAGTCTGAAAATCCATTGTATTGATATTGTATAAAAGACCTACAGCTGGAAATCTGGCTCCAGATCGCTTGATAGTAGAAAGTGGCTCAGACTGCTAAAAGGTGTGTGTCCAAGAGTTAATGATTTGTTACTGTTTGACCTAAATGAACCAATAATGCCTGTGTGAGTAAATCTGCCTGACTTAATTTGTGCACAGTAGCTGTACGGACTGTGTCTCTGCCAAAGCAATAATAGATTTGTTATCAGCATTTCCAATGCAATGACAGAGCTAATCCTGATTTAAAACAAATCAATTCCTTGTTTAACCCCAGTAAGAACTACTTAAAGTCTGCCTTTTTTTTCTCAAATGAAGAATCCTTAGTGAACTTTCTTGTCTGTGCGCTACATATGTCAAATCTGATTTATATACCCAACATGTGTGCTCATAGTGGTATAAACAGACACTAATCACCAGAGACATTATGCATAATCTGTCCAGGATGGAAACAAAAGCTTGACTGTTCTGCACTTCTTTCATGCTTAAACATTTATTGGCAAAATTACTACAAGCATAAACACAACTGCTTTCTACTATTAGGAACTTTTGCAAACCACAAAAAGCAGTTATTTTAATCAACTGACTTGTAAATCGGTTGATGTTTTTGAGTTGTACTTGTAAAAACTGTTGGAAGTTCTTTATGTCTTTTGTCAGCAGAAATCTTAGATTGCAAAGTAACATTAAAAAGAATGTGTAAAATAAGAAAAGGGCTCATGTTAAGTATATGTAGCTCAAATTTGTAATTTTTAGAGGCCTGGCAGTTTTTTGCTCCTTGTGGTTGTTTCTGACAGAACCTCATCCTGAGCACTGAAAATTTTTAACTTGGCACACACACAATCAGGGATTGAAATCGGTAGGAAATGTCTCTGGGCTCTGATTGGTTATTTTCGTTAGGGTATGGTGTATTTAAATCACTTTAGGAGCACCAGAAGGAGTGAAACAAAACTGATCTCTGACTGGCTGGAGCTATACCGAATAGATTGTTTATTTGAAGATATTTTGCATTATTACCAAGAAGACCAACTTGTTTTATGGTGTTCAGTCTAAACATTAAGATATTAAGATATTAAGACAGACATCTAACATTTAGATATGAGGATTAGAAAAGAACTGAAATATGATTTTGGAGGCTGAGCCTTCAGTTTGAGCATACAAACATGATCCTCAAGTTAAAATGGGGTTAAAGGGTTTGTACATACGAAAGATGCCTCTGAGCAACCTCGTATACAATGTGACATTTAAACAAGCTCATGAATGACGTCAGCTTTGCATTCTCTCCAGTATGTGGGCTCAGTTTGTGTTGAGTATTGTCTCAACTTGTGCTGATATTTGTGTTAAACATCAACATAATCAGCTTTAGCATTTAGCAAAAGGTAAACAAATGATATCATGGCAATATTAGAAATGCAATGAATTTAGTAATTTAATGAATCAGTTATTTTATGTCATCTCTGCAACTTTTCCCAGCAACTTAAAGTCATAGCACATTATCAGTTTGTGCAGTATGAGCAATCAGATGGGGCACTGATCATAAAAACACAAAATAAGCCAATTTATTTTAACCTAACTAGGAATATTAATGGTGTTTTCATCATTATTGATATGATATATTGGCAGTAATGGTTTTTAACCAGAGGAAAAAGGGCATGGGGGATTCCTAAATACTAGCTTATCTCATGTACTAGAAAAATGAAGTTGTAAATAACTTCCCTTCTTGGGCTGCAATCATCTTCAGAAGAGGCACAGTTCCGTTGGGATGCTGCAGTTAACATTTACTGGGTTTATAGCCACAGTAGGGTCTCCTGAGAGGTAGAAAAACAGTTGGCAAAACATCCCCATTTTGGTCAGATTGCACACATGGTGGCACACGGTTGCACTTGAAGCTGATGTTCTGATCATGCATGACTCACAGTATAGTCATCTTTACATTAGTTTTATGTGTACCACCTGAGGGTATGCTGAATACAAGAACAGACTTCAGCTGCTCAGTTCATGAGTGGTAGCTTCAGATCATTTTAAATAGTTTGATGATGAAACCTATTTTGTTATAGAATACAAGGAAAAAAATCCTTCTTTACATTTTCTCAGAACTGAAGCTGATGCATATTTCATTCAAAGTTTATACATCTGAGAATGACTATTGGTTTAAAAACAAAATTCATCCGGACAACTAATCAGTTAAAAATTAGATATGGGTCACTTCTCTCTTGATTATTAAACTTTTGTTCCAGCACTTGATTATATAACAATGTAGTGCCTATGCAGTCTGATATACAAACAGTCTGATGTGCGCTCTGTGAGACGAGTACATGGGTCAATGGGTTTCTAACCTCCTCCCATTCAAAACACAGAGTGAGCCAGACAAGCTGTAACTTTACAATGTGGGTCTTCCACTTAATTACAAGCACAGCTAATAAAGTCCAGCAGCATCTATTAAATGCAAGAAGTAACACCCAGTGATAGCCTTTATAATCACATTCTGCCCCAGTGGCCTGTGCTTCATCATGTGGAGTGCGTCACTTTTAAATTTACATCCCTCCAGTGGAATCAGCTCCTGACAGCATATTCCTCCTCCCCAATTAAGGCTGTTTCAGAGCCACCATATGTGATGTGTACACGTCTTATTTGGGATGAAGATGTCCCTGGGGTTCCCATATGTGATATATGGCTCTGTACACTGTAATGCATACAATATTTATGCCAATTAGGAGGAGCATAAAATGTAACTTGATGTGTAGAGAAGCAAATTAGATACTGCTTGTAGACTTTATCTGCATGAATTATTGTACATTTTAAAAATGGGATCTAGAAAGTAAATGAAGTGTTCAGACAATTATGCAGTTACAACTAGTATGCACAGTTTATCTTAATATGTTCTCCCCTGTGAAATATTTTAGTCTTATTATGTGCAAGTTTTGTCTTCACTGAGAAAGTGCATGGCTTATCTAGTCTAATCTCCACTCTTACTTGAAGAACAGTCTTCTATGAGCACCTACTGGTACAATTCTTAGTGTTTATATTTGATCTTTTATCTCTTCAGAGAATTTTCAGCATTGCATGTCCTGCACAACCTTCACCATCTTGTTTTCTGCTGCTGCTCTGGTGATGAAAAAAAAAAAAGGTTTTCACTAGAAGTAAACGACATGATGATGTATTTGTAGTACTACTGAAATGGGCATAGCTGTACTTGTAAATGTACCCCTGAGATAGATACTTAAGTACATCTTTCTCCAGAAACAGAGAGAGACTGAAACCTTGCACTCCCACTGCTGGTTCCATACGGATCTTTTCTCACTAATAAATGTCACTGGCTCCCTCTGTTGTCAAGTTACAGTATGATTATTTTATCTTAGAGGTCAACTAGAGAAGAAATGGAGCCAGAGTAACTTCAGTGGAAAGTAAATGGAATTTTTATATTGCACACTCAGTGTTCAGTGTTTCACCTTTTTTTGATTTTATTTTTTACTATATTTACATTGCTTACTATATCAATGCAGAATTAATTGTAGCATGAATGGTTGTTTGTCTTGTTTTGCTATGTTGGCCCTGTGATGGACAGACAACCTTTCCTGGATGTACCCCACCCATTTCCTAAAGCAGCTGGACAGGGTCCAGTTCCCCATGAAACCCTGAATTGGATAAAAATTACATGGAAAAGGACTGAATGAATAAGTAAATGAATTAATTCATTGTCTAAAGAATAATATTTGGTTACAGAATGTTTGACAACAGTGTCAGCCTCAATATGTTTCCTGTAGCTGCTGGTAATTTCTACATCTCTTTCCTTACTTTACATTTAAGCTATTTATAGTTTGCAAAATTCCACTTGAAATCCTCGATTCTAATCCTCAATTATATAAGAGGGATTTATCAGGACTCAGTTTAGGCCCGTTTAAAACAGACCATCTTTTCCTTTTTTGCCTTTTTTCTGTGCTTTTTGGATACATATTTTCAAATTGCTCAACTTTTTAAAATGTCAACTTTTTTGGTTATTGCCTTCCAGCCAGTGCAGTTGCTACCTTTTTTTGTTAATAATATATCTGGTGTTTTCAGTCAGTGTGATGGACTGGTGACCTGACCAGGGCGTACCATGCCTCTTGCCTGTTAGCAGCTGGGATAGGCTTCAGCTCCCCACAACCCTGTGTTGGAATAAGTATAGCCAATGGATGGATAAATGGATGTTTTAAGTCATCATTCCACACCATGTTGCCTCCAACATGGTGTAGATAGAAGCAGAGACATAGCAAACCCTTCTCACACAGAAAAATCATCTTGCATTGGTTAATTTAGGTAATATAAACTTTGAAAATGATGCTGTCCCTATATTTTTCTGAAGGATCTCATTAACAGTATATGTACACATTAAAAGGGTGCTGTGCCATTTAAATGTTTGCATTATTAATTTCACAATTATGGAAACTCTCAACGTTATGTTAAAAAATTCAGATTATACCAAAACTTTTCACAATTCTGGGCACTGATCATTTTGACTGGCACTGTTCATTTAGTACATTTTCAACATTCAAAACTGCCTCACAGCTGTTTCGGCTGAAGCTCCTCTTTGAACTGCGCTCATCTCACAGTGCTTAAAATTATTCAGATTGCTCTCAATTGCTGTAATAAAGGGACATCATTTTCAAAAGCTTTTCTCTGCCTCCTGTTTTAGATATCGGACTATTTGTTAGACCTAAAAAAGCGTGGGTATTTACTTCAAATTCTTTCTTATTATACACATTTTCATTTTGACAATTAAATGATTTTAATGAGAAGAAAATTGTTCTTCCAAGATACAGTTCATTCTTTTTATGCCATGCTCTTTTGTTAGAAGAAAAATAAAAAACGTATTGTCTGCAGGCTTTAACATAAGAATTTGACCTCCACAATCAAACTATATGTAACGTGTGAACGCACTAGGAACAATGATCAATTTAGTCTGCACTCTCGCGAAAGTGAACACACATAAAGAATTTTATCCATTTATTTTCCTGTTAGTCTACTCCTGCTTTCATACGTATTATGTATATTTATATAGATTTGATGGATTCCTCATATTGCAGTGTGTCTGTTATATCTGTAGAGGGCAATGTAACCACATGCATTCAGGCAAAATATGACACTTGCTCAGGGTGTGGATAAACAAAAGCCAAGAAATCAACCTGCAGCCCAGCAGTGAAGAAAATAGTTAAAATATCCGTAATCAAAGGCAGCAAAGTAACGCACATATAAAGACAGAATAGACAAACATAACTTGTAATGCTCTTATATAAGGACATGGGCGCACCTTAAGAAGGACACAACAAATAAAAAAAACAAAGATCATGGATGAATAGCACAGATACACATACAGCACATACAATACAACAATACAGATAAAACACATTATTATTAATTTTTGTAGGGTCATCCCTCTGTCTTATTTTTTGTCTGAGATTTATTTTTAATGTGCCCTCACAGGATGAGACTCTCACTCCATTTTATAACTACTTTTTTTTTTTTTTTTACAGACAGCCTTCATTGTCAGGTGACAAAAAGCTGCAGTAGGTCTACAGTGACCAGCTGAGAAGGTGGTACCAATCCTCTGAGCAGCCAAAAATTGAAACAGAGTAGAGTAGAATTTTTCTTAAAGTATAAAGTAACTTATTGAAATACAAGCCTTAATGGGATAAATACAATTAGTTGCATTTGTTTTAAAGACACTTTCTGCATGAGTTGTTTCACATGTAAAAAAAAACAACTGAATCTGCAGCTGAACTTATGCTAAAATACATGGAATATAAAAGAAATGACCAAACTATGTCCTCAAACAACTCACTGCTTTTAATAAATATTTTTACACAAATTACTCATTTTGATTCTCTGCCAAATAATTCCTGTTAAGGACAGAATATCTGGAAATTGTGCAAAATAATTACAAACCCATTTTTCACTTTAACAAAGTTTTTAAATGTTTTAAACAGAAGCAAACCTACTTTGACTGTTATGGAATTTATGCAAATCAAAACATATCTATTCATTACCTTTATTTAACCAGGTAATTCAACTGAGAACCAATTCTCAATTGCAATGACGACCTGGGCCAGAGGCAACAATAAAACATACATCAAAATATTGAATTATACAATGCATCATTTGCATACACAAACATTGGTAGTATCGATTTCATGGGATTGCTTGCAGTTAATATATTTTAGATTAATCGAAATGTTTCTTATGTCCCAAGTAGTGGCTTATTTTGCATATAATGCACAGATGATCTATGATACAGAGGAAGTGGTGCACACTACATATGTGAGGCATGCACATGTCTTACAGCAGATAAAGTAGTTTTTGTGAACTGCTGCATTGCAGGTTATTTTACATCCTCACTGCTAAAAGAAAATAAAATGTTAATGAACATGTCTCACAATGAAGGAATCTGAATTTCACTGAGTTTCCCTTCTTCCTTGAATTTTTTATATAGTTTTATTCATGCCTCAAGCAAAATAATTCTTCTTTTCTACCTTTCTGGATATGGCTCTAAAAAGCTTGTATATTACTGCTGATTAATAGGAATACATAATGAATGAAATTTTACATTTAAAACTATGACCAAACAGGTAATTCAACCTCTAGCAATCTGTTTGGATTCAACCAGGCTACCTGTTGAGCAGCTCCTGCTGTTCATGAGTGACAATTGAAAAGGATGTTATCAGAGCCTGGACAGTGACTAGAAAACAATCCTGCCCCAATGTTGGAAATAAGGGACCTGTTGAAACCTTTTCCTCACTGCTCTTGCAGAAAAAGCCTTCAGCTATCTCCCCAGCAGCAACATGGGACTTTAAATGAGGGATTCAACAAATCTCCATCTTTGTAACAGATGGTGCCATGGAGACTGGAGACAGAACTGGGTACAAATGAGAGCTTCGAATGACAGTGAAATAATACACCTGAGACTCTACACCTCAATTATACGGAGGTTTGGTGATTTCAAACATTTTTGCTTCAACATAATTAAACCTGGCAGCTCAGGACAAAAATGGACATTGAACTTTGCCTTTTGTGGTAAATAATTCAACTGTGGGAATACAGGAGGTTGAAACATATGGAAGAAACTGTCAAAATACAGTGGGAGCTGCCAGGGCTTTCACATCATACAAGTATTTGTTGAATGCCAAATAAAAATAATAGATTAATTCCCACCTGTATACTCATATCATCAGCGAGCTTCTGATCTGTTCTTTTTTGGCTTTGAAGTGTTTTGATTGGATGCCATGACCAGTCGGGTTGCTTTCAACTCTGTTCAAACTACTGTCTGATCAACAAACTGAGCTTTGTGTCTAATACAGCAGCAGGTGTTTGGAGACCCTTCAAAAGGGCCAAACAGGTGTGTGTGATGTCAGCACTATAAAATTCATACTCTTTCTCTCTTCCATCACTACTTCCCAGTCCAACCTTAAACACTGGAAGCATCCAGGCAAATAGTGAGCAGTCAGTGTTAGGCAAAAATAGAACTTGATGGCCTTGTGCTCCCATAGCTGTAAATGCACAGCTTTGTCTGCTTGTTATGGGGTATGTGGAAGAGCTGTTTTCTTTATCAGCTGAAGATGAAATTGAAGAAAATTCAGCTTTCCTCCAAGATAGGTTCTCATTATATGGAAGTCTTCTGATTATCTGTGGTGTACGAAACATGCATGACTGAGTTGTTTTCCCATTCTCAGCAGTAATTACCCTCAATTCATACTGCAGGAGAGGTGCTCTAAAATCTGAAGGTTTTATTCTCTGTATTTGAAAGCATTGGCACCCTTTGGCCTGGATTAGAAAAAAGAAAATATCTTTGAATAATAAATATGGTCTTGTTGTGACCATGTTTGATCTGGTGTGATTTGAACTGATCTGTCAGACAACTGTCCTGATAAAGTGGTTTGATTCAATACCGTACAGTAAGTACAAGCACAAGTAGAGGCCTGTGCATTGGCTTGATTTGAATAAGCATTGTGATTAAGTGGTTGCTCTGCATGTACATGCAGTGGGCTAAGGGATGTGGACCAGTCAGTTCCCTGAGGGAGGAAAGGGGGTTCCAGTATTCCAGACTCCTTCTGCACTCCCCCATTGGCTGTCGGCTCTCATCTACATCCACAGCTCCCTTAATTGCCTGATTTTCTGACCCCATGCAGAATACTTTGTATGCTGGGGGGGCTGGGGCTTGTAATAATGACTTATAGTGACATCCATGGGGAAGTCTCATTCCCTCGGCTACAACAGCTCTTACCCGCTGAATTCTACCCCATTGCACACCTAAATTAAATTAGGTCATATTAGGCCATGCAAGTGTTGGCTCACAGAAAATATTTTGGGTCTGTCTAAGAAGTATGATGTCAAAACTTGAAACTCAAACCAAACTATTGCTTATTCACCCGAGATTCAGATACATGGAAATCAACAGCTGGAAGACCCAGAGCTGTATTAAAGACCCCAAGGAACAATTACTTACTTATAGGCTTGAACTCCAATTTAGCTTAATGATTAATTAACAACCCAAATTAAATTAATAATGAGTATATCTTCCAACAATAATAGCAAGGGGGAACAGGAACTGAAGTGAACCATCAAAAGAACTCCACTCTGTGGAGTTTACCAGCCGATACCAGACCTATTACCACCTTCAGATTCGGAAGAGTAACTGCAACACAACGCCGTAACCCTACGCTCTAGTGAGAGAGCACATTTCACCAGCGTCAGCTACGTCAGCCCTACCATACGCACATGCCGCTTTCACAGACATAACTGCTATTACAGCTGTAGTGCTTGAGGATGTGAGTTCATGATAGACTCAAAATGGTATAAAGAAAACCAGGAACAGGATGCACTATATCTTGACTGTGTGACAGCATATGTTGCTATGGAACAACACATAGCCAAAATAAAAACAGAAGCAAACCTCCAGTACGTATTTGACATCTTTTTCATTTACTAATATCCCTATTCATCAAAATAGGGCACTTATATATTTTATGAAGCTACAGAAGATTAAAAAACCAAAAATGTAATAAATACCACGTTGCCTATTCACTTAAATTATAATCAACTCTACAAACGTTTGCAATGAATAACCACAACAGCTCAGAGCCAAATGCTGTCACTACAGATTAACTTGCCAGCGATTTCTCTCCTGCTCCATCCAAGCTTGCTTTGTGTTCATACATTTTGTTGAGCGCTGAACAATCATAATTTCATAATGGACAAGTTTGTCAGGATTGTCTTTGACCAGCCTGAGCCCTCACATACTCAGTGGGAATGCTACCCAAAGCCTGTCACTGTGGCGATTGGGAATGGGTACAAATAGACCCTATGGAGGAAATTCCATAAGATCAGCTATGAGCAACTTCCTTTGGTCATAATCCTTGAAAACCACAAGCATCCTTGGCATTAGCTAATGGTTGCTATCCGCTCATTTGATTAGACAATCCACATGCAGCTGTTTGGTACGGATGACTTTCTGTTCTGTACCAGGAAATGTGCAAAAAGAAAAAGACAAAAAAAGGTTTGTACTAGCAGCGTCACAATTCATGGTTGTAAACTGTGAGATGGTACCTTATCCTTGGGCTATTGTTTGATGTCGAGCAGAGTTTACATGACACAACTGGGATAGTGACCAATGAACAGTAAATTGTAAAACCTGTAAGCATGTACAGTATATTTTTTTTAGTTGTGTAACCATGTACATTAATTCTAACCCAAACTATGTACAGTCAACTCCTAACATAACTATTCATGTGTGAGAGCACAGGAAATAAGAAAGGTATTGGGAGAGGTAGGGAAGCAGAAAACTGCAATGACTGTGAAAAACCGTGTAATCGTTCAGGACAAATCCCAAGGTAGTGATCTGTCCAACATGAAGAAGCAACTTCCACTCTTTCCTTCTTCTTGCTTTTAAGCATTTGAACACGTTGAAGATGTGGACAGCTGTCAAATGACTAGAAGCATGAACAGGAAGTACAGAATACACAAGGGGGAAAAACTCTACAAAATAAAACAGGAAAACAAAACTCAAAAAACAACAAAAGACTAGAAATTAGACTTGTAACATAAAACATGCAGATCATGACACAAACACCTTATGCACAAGTTAACTCTGATGCAATTATTTTCATGTTTCTGGGCATTACATTTTGGCATATTTTAATTAAAAATGAAAGTGAGGAAATTAGCTTTTCAGGTTTCAGGTTGTTTCAGGCCCCTCCCTGGGCCGCCACCTTATCGTGGTGGAGGGGTTTGCGCGTCCCGACCCTAGCGGCTATGTCGTCTAGGGGA
>JBBBVU010000017.1:11382119-11394204 GCA_037177055.1 Atherinosoma microstoma
CTGCCCTGCTCAAGCTGCTGCCCCCGCGACCCGACCCCGGATAAGCGGAAGAGGACGGTACGGTACGGTACGGTTTCAGGTTGTAGGAAATGTCACTGTGGGAAGAGAGACATCCAATTACAGGTGTTTTTGGAACAAATCAGGTACAAAGAACAACAAAGTCCCTGTCTGGGCAGAAATAGTGGATGGATACAGTATATATGACAAAGCAGGGCTCAGGAAAGAATACAGAGCTGCAAGGCCAAAATTTTACGTTCAAATTTTAGCTGTTATTTTTCCTTTTATTTTCTAGATTTATAAACTAGGTCTCCAGTAAAAGGGGGTATTTGTTATTTCTTGCTCTTCTCTGTGAATACTTTGAAACATACTGCACAGACTTTAAAGCAAGATCTGTGGCAGACAGGACTCTGGGAACATTTTCATCCAGAGAGAACGTCATGGCATTTATGGTGCAGTTTTTCACAATATGTGAGAGCTGAACATGAGAGAGTTAGCAGGATGCTCCTGCACAGAGCTTTTGGATTCCAAAGAAAATCAGCTGCTTGCAGTCATATGTTAGCGACAGCCCGATAGGCATATTAATATTTTACTGAATGAGATCAGACATACCACAAGAGACTTGACTTGACATCAGTGTGCTTATTATGAACATGATTGCGGTTGGAAATTGCATTAGTATAATCTTCTGTTGTTCTGGGCAGGTTATATCTTAACATTTCAGGTCTGAAATAATTTAAACCAACCACTGAAAAAGAATTACTTCAAACATGATGAAGGCTATTCAGTCTGAGCTGCTTAGTAAGAATTATTTCCATCTGAAGGAATTCAACCAATAGGGATGAGTTGTTAAATGCACACTAGTGGTATTTTTTCTTGTGCAGAATCACCAATAAGTTGGCCTACCAGATCCTACACACACAACAGGCAGTATGTGTGCTTCTATCGTCTAAAAATAGCTTTATCATGTTGGTTTTCTTTGTTGTTCTTTGTTCCTGTCAACCTCATGCTCTTTCTGACGGATCTGCCCAGACATTTTGTGGCTTTAGCTACGTCTCTGTGGAAGCAAGTCACTTTCAGATATTTACAGTGTAGTTGCTTGTCTGCACACTATTAGTGTCAGTGAACACATCAAACGTAAGAAAAAGACATTTTGGAATATAATTTGTAGGGAATGGGAAGAGGAAATTGCTCCCCAAGTCCTTTTGGAGATATACTTTGGGGAAATTTAGCTAAGTATATGATTAAATGTCATTAATCCCACACTGTAAAAGAAAAAAAAGTGGAAATGCCTCATCTAAAATTATTATGCACTTTGTCTGCATGGACACATGGGGCCAGATGCATGAACAATGCATACATGAAAAATACACGCACATTATTTCCAGCACACAAACTGGTATTCATAAAGAAAGAATAAGAAATAAGAATCTGCTCACACATTCTTCAGATTTTGATTCCGTGTTTTCAGAGCGATGTCTATGTATCATGTCTGACATGAGATAGAAAAGGAAAATTTCATTATAAATTTAATATAACTTAACTTCAAACAAAACTGACATTTTCACAGAGCTCATTCCATTTGATATAATTTTTTCAGATTGTACTTCTCATCTTCTTAATTAGTCTTAATTAATTGTGGCTCTTATAACTGCTGCGCTTAATGTTCATGCGTCAAAAAAGCTTCTCTTGTTAATCTGACTGTAATAATAATACATAATTATATAAGCACTGTGAGGAACTGAGTCTACCGTCCCTATATGACCTTTTTTTTCGCTGCAGGGTAATTTGCACTAACCTAAGAGTTGATTGCTTCTGTTACTTTATTCCTCTCAGCATTTTTGTTTAGTTTGTGATACAGCAACTGACATTACCAAAAAAAGGCAACTTTCTTTTCTTTACGCCTCTGATAAATTCTTGCCAATTGCAAAATAAGTAGGCTGTGTGAGCAGATATTATAGGATATCATAGGACTCAGCCAGATGAAAAGAGAGATTTAGTGCATAAACCTTCATTATTGGAGAAAAAACTTGAATATTTGAAAAACAAGGAAAGTTTTGTCTATTTTTCTACACAAAATTTGTTTTTTTTTAAATGGATTGCAAATTTAAAGAAGGTTCAAATATGTGACTGTGACTTTGCATCTTTGCTTTTAGCAAAGTCTTGCATCTGGACCGTATGTAATCATAGCATGTAATGCCCGCTGGTGTGGTAAAATGATTCTAAGTGGGGCAATGTAGCTGTCAGTGTCAGGAGGTCTTTGGTGTTATTATTTATCTGCTGTCCATGTTGTATTTGTTGCTGCATTCTTACCAAAAAGACAGAAAAGAACAAACATAAAAATAGAAACAAAAAATAAACATGTGTTTTGTTGCCTCCCAAACTGGAATCAAAATGGATTGTTTGAGGGTTTGCATCATTTAATTTACTGAACGTGCCTACAGCTTTGAAGATGTGAATTTCTTTTTATCATGATGCAAACAACAAATAGGACAAAATAACAAAACGTAGATGTGCATAATTATTCACTCCCTTAAAGTCAGTACTTTGTAGAGCCACCTTTTGTGCCACATCTTGCCACTGGAATTTTTGCCCATTCCTCAAGGGAAAACTGCTCCACCTCCTAGAGGTTTGATGGTTTGCGCTTGTGAACAGCAATCTTTAAGTCCGACCAAAGATTCTCAATTGGCTTGAAGTCTTGGCTTTGACTAGGCCATTCCAATACATTTATATGTTTCCCTTTAAACCACTCGAGTCTTGCATTAGCAAAATGCTTGGGGTCCTGCTGGACGGTGAACCTCCATCCTAGTCTCAAATCACTTACAGACTGGTACAGGTTTTGCTCAAGAATATCCCTGTACTTAGCACCATCCATCTTTCCCTTGACTGGGACCAGTTTCCCAGTCCCTGTTGCTGAAAAACATCCCCACTGCGCGATGCTACTGCCATCACCATGTTTCACTGTGGGGATGATGTTCTTGAGGAGATGAGATGTGTTGGCTGTCCACTAGACATAGTGTTTTCCTTGATGGCTAAAAAGATCAATTTTAGTCTCATCTGACCAGAGAACCTTCCTCCATATGTTTAGGGAGTGTCCCACATGCTGTGTTGCAAACTCAAAACGTGCCTTCTTATTTTTAGCTGAAAGTAATGGCTTTCTTCTGGTACAATGACAGTGCAGTAATTTTGAGTCAAAAATATGATAGTATCAATAAATGGTATATACAGAGGGGAAAATATTTTTGGATGAAATGGTGAAGCTGACCAGTGTGCAGGTATAATCATCTCTCACACATGGAAAAGTTATTATAAAAAGCTACTGTGAAAGGGAGGAATGATTTTCTGAACCTAATTTTATGACAGCAGAGCTGCAGCAGTCTGTTAGAGAAAGAGCTCTGCTGTCCCTCCAGTATATTGTGCAGTGGGTGTGAAGGACTGTCCATGATGGAAACCAGTTTGCTCAGAGTTTGTTCTCCTGTCTCTGACTGTCTCCATTGTCTCCAGATTGTGTCCAATGATTTTACCAGCCTTGTGATTTACTTTGTCGATTCTGCTGGAATCCTTTGAACTGATGCTGCTCCAACATCCCACCATAGCATACATGATGGCATTCACCACCACAGACTGGGAGACTGAAACATCTCCAAAATCTTGCTACATACATTGACAAATCTGAGCTTTTTCAGGAAGTAGAATCTGCTCATCCCCTTCTTGTACAGAGCATCTGTATAGTGTTAGTTCAATTTAATAACATTTGTTTTCTTTATTGTTGTAGTTTGCTGCATATGGATTTGATTGCCATCAGTTACATCTACTGCACATCATTTCTACAAAAGTAAGAATCTCAGCAAATATCTACTGCAACTATTTATAGAAAACATAAAAAAAGCATAATAACATCCACTTATATCCATTTAAACTTCTAAATAAATTGATAAGAATTTATTTTCTCTTCATCATTGTTTATCCACAGAGACAAAGAAGCGGGTTTAAAACAAACATAATTAAGACTTGAAAAATGAGTCACCTTGTCTTTACTGTGAGCCTATGAACAAACTGACTCACTAATGCTGGTGAGGGGAGTGTTGGCCATGTACTGTGCATAATGTGTTTTTTTCAGTGTTCACAACATGTTGACTGCTGTGTGCTCTCAACTGCTGGTGGCAAAATGACTCATTTGGTCACTAGTGATGCTTCTATTTTTTATTATCTAAGAGACTGTGTAATGATTAATGTTTAGTGCAATGGGTCGGATATAAATACAACACTCTTCCAAAGTGGTTCTGGTCAAAATCATGAGTCACCGATATGATCTTTTTGTCATTTATTTATGTTTTATATTGTTAATTTGTCTGTTTTGCTGAATAATTTTTGCTCACATTATATAACTTAATTAAATGAAAACTTATTGGGAGTTTAATTATTTGTGTTCCTGTTTGCAGCTGAGTTATTCCATCTCCTGGTAAATAGTTGGGAATCAATCAACATCTATAAAAAAATTGCAAACCTACAAAAACAACGTTTTAAAGTCAGCAAATGCTGACTCTGCAGGCTTCAAAATCACTTATCAACCACATATGACACAGCTTGGACATCATTCACAAGGTTTTATCAACACTGATGCCTTGATTCACAAGTCCACATCAAGTTGAACTACATTCTCTTTAGTCACTGAGCATCACAATGACCTAGATGACTGAGAAGAGAAGCAGAGAGTTTTCACCACTTTTCAGCAGTTAACAGAGTAATTATGTTGGAATTTAAGGATGGGATTTTTGAGATTCCTTTGACTTTCCAAGTGGGAAATCCATGTGTTAAAGTGCTTTATAATTAAAACAGCAACCCATAAATGATAAAAACCAAAGCCTTTGGGTTATACAATCAAAAAGCGAATAAAGATTTGATCACATAGTGTTTCATAGAAGAGAAGTAAAAGAAATTTGACAAAACAGAAAGATTAAGTTGGATGTAAAGCTCTATTCCAACTGAAGACCAGTATGAGATGGTTGGTGTTTGTGGGTGACTTGAATGTTTCTATGGTCCAAACAGATCTTCAATGAAAATATGATCTGTCTCAGAGATGAGTTGAAAAACAATTCAATTTAATTCAATTCAATTCATCTTTATTTGTATAGCACCAATTCACAACAATGTCATCTCCGGGCGCTTCACAGACAATCAGTTTGAGCTGATTGTCATACATTGATTCATACAACAGACTGCATCGAATTTAAAAGCCACAATAATGTTTAGCTCTGAACCATGTTTTTGAAACACCTGAGAAAGTGTGGTTGGTCAAACTCAGTGCTGTAAACTGGAGGCGTTATGACAAAGGAGTTCAGCCAGGCAGGCTAAAGCCAGCCCTTAGAAAACCTCAAAAGCAAATATCCTGGCACAGAAAGAAACACAATGGCAGATGGCCAAAATTGGCATTATATAATCACACTTCCTGCTGGAAGACAAGCAGCTGCCTACTGTACCAGCTGCAGATGACAAAATGACAACAGCTTTTTATCCCCATATAAAGACTTACAATAATCTAGCTTAAAAGTTAGGCTAAAAAAGTCTAGTATAAAAGAATAAAAACATTTCAGTCAAAACTGAAACATACCTTAACACCCATGAGTTAGTGTTACATTCTTTAGAAACTCAGACCTGAATACAGTGTCAATATCCCTGAATATTACTCTGGATAGAAAGACTGGCGTGTAAGGCAATGTCAGGAAGGATAATGTGATGGTGATACAAAACTGGCAGGAGAAGTAATGAAAATTTAGTTTAATGCGAGTGAGAAATGAAAATGGAGAAGAGTGAAATTGCTCCAGTTTGGGGGAAATAGGAACAAAGATATAATAGCATAGCCCAACTTTTCCAAACTCTGTCAGTTTCTCTCAAATCATCATAAAAACTGCAGGACTGATAAAATACAGCAAACTTTAGCTTCTTCTACTATTCCAAACTTTTGACATTTGTAATACCATTATGATGCTTGAGCAACACACCCAGTAACTGTTAAAGAAAGGTTACATCCATGTGCAGCAGTGTTAATACTCATCCTCCTCCATCAAGATACTCAAATAAGCCTCCTAATTACCTGCACAACCCCCTTTACATGTTACTCTCCCTGTTACTCAGCGCTGCTCTTCTGTGGTCGGCACAGACAATGAGGTGCTGTGTGTGGCCACATCAGACCCTTGATTAATTACACAGAGGTAGGAGTCATCACTTCACAACTTCTAATTAACAGCAGATAAAAGGAATGAGGAGAAGAAAGGGATGACAGGAAGACAGGAGTTGGCATTAAATTGGCAGAATTTCCATTACAAGGAAGACTGAGCACTAAGAACAAAGCACTGAAGCTTTAATTCAGTTAACATTTTTCTTCTCGTGATTAACAGCACACGCACATACTAAATCTGAGTGAGGCAAGTAGTTGTCTCAGGTATTACAAAAAATACTACACGCTCACATTCATGTATGTCATTTATTCTCAGCTCCTTTACACTGAGCACGGAGTCTCGGCAGGACACACAAGAGGGGGTTTTCTAAGAAATATGTTCTGAGAAAAAGAATTTAGTCTTTTGGTCTCAAATCCACTTTACTGTCTTGCCTGGTTTGCTTCACTGCCTCCACCACTCCATCCACCGTTATCTTCACCTCTTTGGATCATGCACAGAGCTGATACGAGCAGCTGTAAAAGACAAGATTGAAAGTTTTCTTCTTGAAAGTGGAACTGCTGATCTGCAGCTCCTCCAGTCCAAGAAGCACAATTGGGACTTGAGGAGCAGGTGTGTGATGATCTATGCATCCTCCTTAATTATAGATGCAAAGTTACGCAACAGAAACCGCTTCTACTGTACTGGAGAGAGTAAAAGTGCTCAAAATAAACTCATACTGAGTAACCATGTCAGCGTCATTCCGACAAAATCGCAAAACTGGACACATTCAGGTCAAAGAGTGTTTTTGAAACTCATTAGGAAAATTATTTCAGCTCTTTAGAATATTTAAGAAATTGATTATGATGCCACAAACGTAAAAGAGAAGCAATTCTCTCTAAAGTATATATGAATCAACCCTACTTTTATCATCTTGAGCCAAACTGAAAAGTTTCTTCTTAAATTCTATCAGACTTGGGCCAATTTACATTACTAAACTAATTATTATTAGTCTTTACATAAGGATCAGCTCCAAAGGCTCTGTAAGGAATGGTTCATGCGCTGAATTGCGTGCTTGTTCTTTTCATTGTCAGTCCCTTTGGTCGACTGGCAGCCGAAGCAGGGTAATTTGCTGTCCAGTTCTTTTACTCATTCAGTGACAATGGTTCAACTCCTTTAGTGATGAATAAAACTCCATAGTTATTGATACATAAATAAACACAAGGGGAAAAATACTGGATGTCTGAATGATCCCTCTGTGGCCCTGTGGCAGCACGTCACATGTTGGTGTGTGCTCATAAATATATATATGCCTTCAAGCCACACAGCCCACTTACAGAAAATGATAAAATATTAAACCATCCTGATGTTCAGGAACTATTGGTATCTGAATTTCTTTTCATGTTATGTATATAACTAAATCATGGTGTAGCGTTTCTGAAATACCCACATAAAAAAAAAGAACAAATGAGAGCTGCAACTCCTAATTCTTGTGTTAACTAAACACTGTGCTGCTGCTGTCTTGTTTTCTCTTATCATTTTCTTCTTTCTTTTTGCAGGACTGTGGGAGCAAGTGAGCATGCAAAAATATGATCATAATAGTGGCACACATAAATGATTTTGCCCCTTGACTGAATATCAACAGGACTTGTGCACAGTTTGCGCGTGCAGTTGCTTCGCTTGAATACAACTACAGATGCGAAGGCAGTTGATCAACAAGAGATTTCATTTCCAGTCTTCAACACCTTTCTAATGGTTACAGAGAAAATTAAATGAAGAAACTACTGTTTTTAAGTTATACCTGTGTGGATGTGACAAATAAGTAGAATGTTATAAATTATGGTAAAAATCGAAATAATCAAAATAAGCATTGCAGAAAACCAGTCACACCTTCCCATGGCTTTGACCCCCCACCAGATAATGTGCTCCACGACACAGCAAACACTGCTTAAGTATAGGTTTGAAGAATATGGCAAAGGGCCAGAGTTGTTTATTCCAGACTCCCCAGATCCCAAGTTGATTAAGCATCCACATGGCTTATCAGAACAGGTCTAATTAACAGAGACCTCTGTCTACAACACATAGTACTTATATGACCTGCTTTCAGATCCATAGAACATCTGCGCAGCATCTGAATCCACACCCTGAGGGACTTGCACAGTTTTAACCAGGTGGTTTTAATGTGGCCTGCATCTTTTAAGACATATTTGTCCACTTGTCCAAACTGAAGGAGTGTTATAATCATTGGTGGTAAATTGTGAGATGATAGTGTATCCCATAGGTTGCTGTTTTCTGTCACTTAAGACAGGACACTCAACACATAAAAAACTTAAATGGGTAAACTGTTGCCAAGCTCATATTTTTAACTCTGTGTTTTTTGTGTCAGTAAGATCAATCGTGTTTAATCTAACCCCAGTCATCTGTGGGTTAGAAAAGTAAAGTACAGTATAATAAGTAGATGGAAATTACAAATAGGTAATAGAAGATGTTGAAAAATAAATATTCAAAAAGCAGCAACTTCCTGGGCAATGCCTTCTGCAATCCCCTCTTAACTTGTTGGTGGACAAAAATATTGATTATTTTAACCCATTAACTGGCGGGGGCCCGCCCGTGGGCCCTCTTTCTAAAATAAAGTTTATTTAAGTTTATATGTAAAAGAGTGAGAGAGATTTAGAAGGTTACTCTACAAAGAGACAATGCATTTGCATGTACTCCAAAAAGTTCAAAAACAGCATCTAATTCAATTAGGGGATGCCTTTGTTAGAAGTTTTGGGAATTATTTTTGTGACCGTCAAATCAAGAGCTCTTATTTATTTTATTACCGTTTCAAAATTTTCCAAAGTATGCCTCAGCTTGTAGTAATCAGCTGTGGATTGTGCTTACAGGGCAGCAGTGATAGCAAAAAAGCTTCCACCTCAGCTTCACTTGAGTTGAAAGGAGGATTTACCTTACCTGTCCCTTCCTTTGACTAAAAACATACGTGGGTACATAAACTCGCTCAAACCCGCTCCACTGTTGTGTCTCACCATGCCCAATCTCTCAGCCCAAAATAGACTCCAACCTCATTTCATGCCTCGTGAAGCTCTAAATTTGCACCAGAGGGGATGCTACATTTGTGATAGATAGTGTGAGTGAATTAGGAAAGAGAACAAAGTCTGTTTGTCTGATAAATGGTTCACTTCTTGGAGGACCTTTACAAAGCAAAAGGGATAATTTCACAGACAAAGGAAATGGCCTAATCTAAAAGAAAACCATTTCTATCTGTGAGGATAAAATAAAACAACCTTTTTCAGCCTCAGTTTGTCCTTGGACTGAGCCAAAGAACCAACCCCAGCTTTCATGAATACATTCAGTGACACAAAAGGCTCCAACCAACTCCAATTTTGAGGTAATGTTCTAAAAATAAACTTTTGAATACCACGAGAACCTCAAGTTTTAACATTCGAGGTCAAATGAAACTGAAGGAAAAGTTTTACAGCAGAATCCAAATGCAGGAGAACAGGGAAGGAAATAGAAAAGTACTTTAATTAAACTGGAAGAGAAAAATAGGAAAGGTTTAAGAGAGTTCAGAAGCTGAAGTGTAACAACATGCTGTAAGTCCAAAAAGTTACCAGGGCACAAACTGAAAAAGAAATTTTAAAAAAGACATTCATGCGTTCATTTTCTATACCCACTAGATCCAATTCAGGGTCACAGCGACTGAAGCCTAACACAGTTTCCAATGTGAATAAGACAGGGTTTTAGGGGGAAAAAAGGAAGGTAAGAAAAACTTGAGATAAAAAAAAGAAACAAATTAACAAGGACATGCTGAGAGAAAACGATGAAGGGCCGGACTATAAATGCACAGAGACACAGACTAATCAAAAACAGGTGAATACAATTATTCAAAAATGAAACCGAGAAAAACATTTGGACAGGAAGTTAAATAAGGCGTGACACACAAGGCAAGAAACGCTCCAAAATGAAACAGGTAACTAATTACAAAGCCAAAGACCATTATGCTTTTTCACACTGCCATTCATGAACATTTCACTGGATAATGAATAAAAATTAAGATAAACTATAAAATCAAGTAAACAGTCAACGACTGTTTTGAAGCCGTTTTATTCTAGATAAAAATGATTTTGCACACTCCTCAGGCAAAGGGAAAAGTGATTAACCTCACTTTATCTCCATCATCCTGCATGCTAAAAGGACTTTCTTGTATCTGTAACTGTAAACCTGCAACAGTGATATCAGACTAAATTTCTCCTCACTTAAAATTCCAATCAGCCTTAAAAAAGAGGATGTTCATTTATGTTTTATTAATCTGGATGTGGTTAGGTTTCGTGAGATGACATTTTGTTCAGACGGAGCTAAAGTAATACCCTGTGGTAAGTGGACAAAAATGAGAGATGTCAGAATTTCCATAACACTGATTGTCTAATAGCTCTTTAAGACCAAGCCGGAGCTAAAAGTTTCTTCCTTTGCTCTGAGTTGTCAGTCAGCTGCCTCTTTAATTGAACCTCTAAAGAGCTCATCTTTGTAAGGTTCCTATAAAGAAAAAAAAAAAGATTAAAAGAAAGAAAAAATGATTGATGTCTTTGGTTGATATTAGATTGTGTTATCTTTAGATGTTTCAGCCAACTATATTCTCACTGGTAACCTTTCTCCAATTGTGACCTTTTGATTGATGCAGACATCAATCACTCCATCTTTAGCCATGTTCAAAGTGGATTATGGGTGTTTTTCCGCCAGGCAGGGTGTGTGTAACGATTTGTTACTCTTCACTAAAAAGGGAATTGATTACTTGCATTATCTAAATGATCATGTTTGTAGAGAGGGAGAAGAGATGTTACGCAAATTAGACAATTAGACAGAAGACATAGCGGGTAAAGGGTGAGTATCAAGCTGAGTAAAAACATTGCTGAGTCCGCAACTCACAGGGCAGAGAGAATAAATTTGACAAATATGCTAGTTTCATTCTGTCACATCAGAAGCAAAAGCTCCACCTAAATATTGCTTTGAGTTTGCAGATACACCACTGATGGGAAATATAACTCACTGACAATGGGAGCTTTTCCTGCTGGCTCCGTTTTACATGTGGTTCTGCTCAGTAGGGCTGTGCATCTTCACTGGTCTCACGATTCAATTAGATTACGATTATCTTGTCAACAATTTAATTTCATTCGATTCAACAATGCACCATGATGGATCACTTTGTGCTGCATCCTCAATTTTCTTAATTACTGCACGTTGCTACCTTTTTCATCAATGAATACAAGCAGCCAGATAATTATAAACGCCTTTATTATTTCTAATTATTTCAGAAGTCAATCTGAATGTCCTGCATATGACAAACACCATAAACATGTAAACAATGACGGTGTAATTTTCACCTTGAGAACTTTATTGTTCCACCACCAGACAATCAAGAAACATCGTTACTATACATTACTTATAAATGATTATGTTTTGTCACTGGATCAATGCAGAATCGTCCACGTCCGCATCACAATGCATGGTAGAAAAGATTGAATTCAACCCCTACTGCTCAACATGTTTGTGACCCCTAAAGTCATTTTTCAGGATACTGAGATGAACCATTGAGTCAATAGAAAAAGCGAGGCCACACAGCCATTTTTCACCCCCCCCCCCAAGTCTGAATCATGGCTCACGACTCATTCCCACTTTCATTCTGCTCCTGTGTGAAAGAGCACAAGTGCCAATTTGAAAAAGTTGCTGGCAAATTAAACAAATGGACATCTTTTTTGCTCTCTACTAAGAAGCACTCTGCCTCCAAACTCTTCTGAAACTGGCTGCCTTCAGCTTCAAGCCCTCCACTCTTTTGCTAGTTGCCAATTAATCCTGAGTAGTCAATTAGTGTGTGTGTGTGTGTGTGTGTGTGTGTGTGTGTGTGTGTGTGTGTGTGTGTGTGTGTGTGTGTGTGTGTG
>JBBBVU010000017.1:11394304-11420387 GCA_037177055.1 Atherinosoma microstoma
GTGTGTGTGTGTGTGTGTGTGTGTGTGTGTGTGTGTGTGTGTGTGTGTGTGTGTGTGTGTGTGTGTGTGTGTTTTAAAGAGAGCTGTGGACTGATTCAGTTCACATGCAACTGTGCCCAATGTGTGCAGTTTCTGTCACCACAACATACAGCTCAGGCTAGAAGGGCCAAAAGGACCTGAAAGCTGTGCTCATCTGGATTACGGTATAGAAATGAATTCATTTTTGGACCACTACGTTGAAACGTGAAAGAAATTAACGCAACAAAAGACTTCTGAAATGACGTTTCCCCTCATACATGTCCGTACATGGAAAAAGGTCTGATGTAACAGTATAACTGGTCATGAAATATTTCATAAGCAGGATTCCTGACATCTAAAAAAGAAAAATTTTTAGGAGTTGACTAAATTCTAACCTCAGTGTTTTTTCTTTCATTCTTTTAGGCAAACATTTGTTCTCTGGATATAGACATGGAGTTTTTTTATTTTTCATTAATTTGTCCATTTCTCGCTACTGATGCAAAATGAGTGTGTATTTTAGTGAAAGTGAACATTGTTTTAGGCTTTTTGAAAAACAAAACAATTTATTCAGTTTAATGAAAACACAACCACTCTAGTAAGCATTTATGTTTGTTCCACAACAGTTAATTATGTCATGATAATTACCTGCTTCAATCCATTTAAAACACTCACTTGCAATGGATTTTACAAATTATATGCACCAAAAAATATGTTTTCACACCCCATTACTAATAAAGGGGAAGGGGGGGGCTTTTATGAAAGTGTCTTTCATTGATCATGACACTCCCCTTCACCGAAGCGCCACAACACATACTTTGCTTCTCCAGAGTGTCCTGCAGCCCCCGTCCTCCATTTAAAAACCGCAAAAGACGTCTTTTGCCATCTTTGATAGTGAATGATTGGATTTGAAAAGATGTCAAAAGATATCTTAGGCAGCCAATGAGTTAAATAGGTTGATTGACAATAAGTCAATAACAGAGCTTGCTATCAAAAGAACATGTTAGAGTTTATCAGAAGTTAAGAGGTAGAGCTGTTAACCTCTGTGCAAAACTACACGTGAAGAAGAATGATGTTCTTCTTTCCCATAGGGGACATGATGTGAAAAAAAAAAATCCCTTTTCCATTCATCAGAGAATATATTTAGGTGTGTGAAGTTGCTGTCAACTCAGAAACCCCCAAAGAAAATAAGATAAATAGGTAATAAATACAACCCTGGCAGTTTGCTGCTGCCTTGACTTGAAAATATGTCACTCAATTGATTTTTTACATCACAATTTCAGCTCAGAGATGGAATATCCAGCCTCCTCATCTTGATCGCCACCTGACTGAGTTCAAATCATGCTGCATTAGCTGTACAGTACAAGTTGGGAATTTTGCTCTTGATTTATGTTTAGCTATTAACAGCAAATTCGTATAAGCAGAACTTATGAAAGATATGAAATAATGACGCTTTACCAGGTGTTTGTCTAAGATTTTTATATATAGACTAGCAAAAAATACTTTTATTAGGCATTCAAGTGTTTTTTTTATCTTTAATCAGAATTCTGATTCTATTCATATCTGACATACTGTGCTAACCTTTAGAAAACTGGGCTACATAGAATATAGCTTTATAAACTTAGCACAAAAAGTAAGAAATTTATGTTTGGTGGATTATTTCTTTATTGTAACAATGTAGCTGGGCAATAAATCTTATACCTTTGGAGCCTCAGTTTATTTCCCTTTTAAAATGATGCCACATTTGTAAGGAAAATACACTTGTGATGAGCAGCAGAACTACATATGTGTTGCACCCATGGCCATGAAAAACTCGTCAAATCTTTTATGGCAAGCAGCTATATCTTAAAAACATGTATCTGTAAGGGTTTTTTAATCTCTTTTGCACCCATTTTAATTTGTTATAAATCTAGAAATAATTTTATTTAGACTGATTGCACAGTTTCAGTTAACTTTTTTTTACTGGCTATATCAATTACCCAGTAATTTTGAACTTATCTTACTTTTAATCAAGTCAATTTGTGATTTTTTTATCTTTTTTTTTATTCATCTTTTTAATGATTTTATTGGGATTTTTGCTATTTATTGCTGCCTTTAACTACTTTTTAATGCTTTCTGTTATGCTTTTAATGTTTTATGTAAAGCACTTTGAATTATATTGAACAGTAAATGTGCTATACAAATAAACTTACCTTGCCTAAATGATTTGAGATCTTTAATAAACCTGATTAAACATCCTTTTGCAGTCAGAGGGCCCTCCAGATACCATCAAATTTAAACATAGGTTGTAGTTTAATCATTTACCTTTCTTTCTCTCATAGATGTAGACAAAGGAAAATACAAAAATTAACAGATGCTATTCAGTTTAATGGCAAGTACTCTATAGCTACCTCTTGGGCCAGTGCCCTTCAGGTTTTAAATTTAAATGTTTAAATGTGTATTAATTAGTCACTGTGCAACACTTCATAGGCTGTTGGATCTATTTGATTTGAAACGTGTGTGTTGAAACAGGGACACATCGAAAACCTGCAGGGCACTGGGCCAAGAGGTCTGGATTTGGTGATCCCTGGTATAGATCTATGATTGGTTAGGAGATTATGGGCCTTACAGTTGTTAAATAGTGCAGCCTCACATCTTTGAAAATCAACAATGGCAAACACATAAATAATAGAGTTGTGGTTGTTTATGCTGTGACTTGTCACAACAGACCCACAGTAAACACAGTTATCATAGGTGAAGCATCAGAGCAGGTAAAGCAGAACTGTAATCCATCACATCAACCAGCCGGGATCAGCAGTAGCTACAGCAGGGATTTAATGCTCTGCACAAAAAGTATACTAAAGTGATGCAATGAAGGAAAACGGTTAAGAAAACTAAAAAACTGCATTGCCAGCTTTTTTCCTTTTAATAATCAATTGCTCAGAGCAGCATTCTCACTCTAAGCTCAACTAGCTCCAGTGAAGCAAAAATTAGCTCCACCTTCTGCAGCAATAAGAAACTTTAGCAGCTAGCTCTTAAAATGAGACAGAGTGCATATTTACACAAGAAAGTAATGAGGAAGATATGAACTGACACTGCTTGTATGTCATTATTTTGCTTGTTCAGATGGGGAAAAAAGTTTCAGTACAGATCACAAGAATATTGCACAAAGAACTGCATCACTTTCACTTTGCTTCATCACCAAAGGTTGGGCAATGTAAAAGATAAAAGGAGGAAAGCTCCCAACATCTGAGTCCACACTCTGAATGTGCCTCTGGTTGGTGAAGCATCATCTTAAGATATCTTACTGTAACACTGTCAAATCTGCAAATGTATGCTTATAAATAATCCCAGTTTTAGTCTTTCAACTTCATCACCTACTACTGCATGTGCCAAATTATCAAACCATATCAGATAAACACGCACACATAAGTTTGTCATTATTCTAAGATAATTTGAACAAGACCTTATTTGCCTAGTTGCATTTATGCTATTGCTGCTTTCCCTCTCAATGCCTTTTATTTGAACCTTGGTGCTGGAATTCAACAGACCCATGTGTGTAAACCGACTCACTTTTATAGCTTGTACTCCAGGGCTGGTATCCATAGTAGCCGGTGATCCGCAATATTCGCTCCTCTATGGACGCGCTGTTGATGTCCTCAACTGAGCGGGAGGACTTCAAGTCCTCTTTGATGGCTTCGTCCACCACCAGGTACTTTAGCTGTCTGAGCTGTGGGCTGATGTCCGAAAGCCTTCTGGGGCTCATGTCAGGCGACTTGCGCATCCCGCTTGGGAAAAGAGAACAAGAGGTGGTGGTGTTACAAGACCAAGTGAGGCCGCTTGGCAAAGAGAATGGGAGTCTATGAACCTTGTATATGACTTGATGATACAGGAGTTCTTCTTGGCTAAATTGGGGGAGTGTTGCGTTTTCCACAGAGACAGGCGTTAAGGGCCCCTACTGCGCCTCTCTTGTACAGTAGATAAATCATCATCATCCTTCAGTGCCCCTGCGTGCGCACAGCAACAGTGTGAAAGACACTAAGTGAAAGTGACTGGTCTTGCAATAGTTGTATATAACATGCAGAGTGCAACTCCTATTATGGACTTATCTGAATCTACAACTAATGAATCGATCATGAGTGATTTGTAGGGATAGAGAAGCAACAATTGTGACAGGTCCTGGCGTCAAGTACGCACTGGACCACAAAATTGCGCGCCCAGCGTGCAACACGGCAGGCCATCAAACGTGATTTTGTCATGCAGAGGAGATAAATAGCCAACTTGGTAGCGTGTATCCAGCAGGTGAAATAAATACAAAAGGAATGGTTGGAAACTGCACCAGCAGAGCGCCATTGTCCTACTAAACGAAGAGACACAGTGGTGACCCTGTCAGCTCCTCAGCTGCTGTAAAACTGGCAACATGTGACAGAAAAACATTTACTGACCAACTCAAGGTAAATCGTTCTGGAAAATGTCCTAAGTGCTGTCAGAGCATGCCAAAAACCTCATTATCCGTGCTGCTCTGACTCCAGAAATCATCATTTGACCATAACAATCAGTTAAATGTAAAACGGCTCTTAAATTCACAGATAATAATCCAGCAAAATGACATGTGAACACTTCTGCCAAATAAAGTCAATTTAGTTTGTAGATATCCACAAAATCAAGTGCGCAACAGGTTGCCCTGCCTTCTGACGATTGCCTGTGCATTTAGTAAAAGTTAAAACATCTTACATCGGCATCAAAGTAGGAGGTCCGAGGTAACACATGCAGTCCCGGTGGGGTCGTCCAACCCGGTCCCATATGGTGCTCTCTCCATCGCCGTACATCCTCGTGGCCAGGCAGCGGCTCAACTACTGTGAATCTAAAGCCTCATTAAGGCTGACGGAAACAACAACAAGCAACATCGTCCTGCTTCTTCTCACCCCCACAAGCATATGCCAGGCTACTACAGTACTGCCTGCCTCATCAGCAACAGAGTGCGCTCTGCTCTGGATGCTGCTGCGTCCTGGAGGCACGACGACAGCGGCATCTACCGGATATGCAAGTGCAATCTATCATTAATGGACATCAGAATAAATTACTACCATCTGTGATCCCTTTAGTCCGAGATTTTTGAACCACGTCAGAAAATCCGTCCATTTTTAGATGAAAAGTCACCCAAATAGCTCCTCAGCGCGTAACCCTCTCATGTAACGTCACATTTCAACATGCTACTCTCACGGTTTGCAAACACAAATAATCTAACTTTGAAGTGTGATACAGCTGTTTCATTTGTTGTCTGATGATATAATGATCTATGGCTCAGTTTAGAATCAGCTAGTCTGGGTGGTGAGATCCAAAAGACTATCATTCAGCAAATGCATATAAAATCATCCAATTGTCTTTCTTATGAAACAGTAAAAATCTCTCTGTAGTGAAGGTTTCTACTGTGTTCTCTGGATGTAAAGAGTTGATTTTCCTCCTTTTTATTATTCAGTTTCTAGAGAGTTCAAAATATTTCTCAGCAGAGCATCAAACAACTTTTCCAGCCTCCAGGCTTCCCTTTGTTCGTAGTCTAAGCTACCTGAGGAGTCCATTAGTATTTTAAGATGATAGCAAGACCAGATCCCTGTGAGCAGTGGTAGAAGTGTGCAGAAATACATGTTGATTACAACCTAATCAAAGTCAACTGCAATGATATGATTGATCACATCCAATTAGAACTTCAAGTAATAGGACAATGATGATCAATGATTTTATCTACTAGCAATTGGGAATTTTTTCTTTGTTTTAAACTGATCTGTGCAATAATAACAGAACTTAGTGAGTAATGTTTGAGTCTTGATTTCTGACCATCATTTAGGTCTCCAAAAAAAAAAAAAGGCAGGAAACTTCCTCTGATCCCCTTAACACGACATACATTTCATGCTTCTGATTCTATCTATAAAGTTTGACAAGTTTTATATAAATTAATAGTTTCTTTGTTTTCTAAATAAACCAAAACAATGACATGCACTTCCTGTATCATGAAGACTGGAACTCTACCTTGCACGAAAGGGGTAGTGCTCTCCATGTATCCCAGGTCTGTGGTCCTCTCGTTGCATTGTGCTGGCATTGTGTGAGCTATTGCCTGCAGAGCTCTGACTGTATTTTGGAGACAGGTTTTGCATGGATCAATGACCAGCCGCCGCTCACACATCCACAGCAGTTGATGTAGGTGAGGGGTGGGAGGGAGGCCTGTGCTTACTCAGGCAAAAAAAAAAAAAGAAACAAAAAAAAGGAGTGTAGTCATCAATAAGCGGGTCAACACCTCCCATCGACAGTCTTAGGGTGGAGAGGATCAAGTTCATCTTGCATAATGCACATCTCAACTTCACAGCTCAGCCAAAGTTAAATTGATTCTCACTGTAGGACTTTCTTCTCTGCCAAAACGAATTCATGAGTGAGCCGTTCCACACGTTCCTGAGAGACACTGCTCATACATATCAAAATAGCTCTTCTAAGAGCGCTCATATATTCAAGTGATCGACTGTTATCCAGCACACCATGTTCCACTTCAGCAGACCTCTAATACTGGTCTAATTGGTGCCCTCAATCTACAGGGCACTGCACTCCTTTCTAAATATGGATGTAAAATGAAGTGAGAGCCAAAGCTCAAGGCCAAGAAGCATAAACTGAAAACAGAGAGGGTGATCCCAATTTTTATGCTTGTTAGAACACTTACTACAACAATAAGTCACACTTTTTAATGAGTTTACCATTTATTTTCAAAAAGCAACTTCCACTTAACACTCACGGTAACTTTTAGAAGCTTGTGGTCTTTCAGAAAGAGAATATAAACATTTTTGTCAGGCCATTCAGTGCTTATTGATATGATTAGTAAAATGGATTTAATAAGGAAAAGAACTGGTGCTATGATATTTTGATGATGGCTCCCTCTATTAAAAACTCTTAACCAACATCTCTCAAAGGATTATGTGTTCCAACACTGAAATACAGAATAATTAGTTAAAAATGGCAGCTGTAAATCCTTCTATAGGTATGTTTACTCTATCTCTGGAAAGCTATTAGGCTTAAATGGGCAACAGATTGGAGTCTACTGTCTGTGGCCATTGCAAAACAAGCAAGAGATTTCACCATCCTTCATCAAAAGCGTTCCTATAGCTCTTTTCTGTTTCTTCCAAAACTGGTGCACTTGAGCGCTCAGTCAAAAACAAAGGCTGGCATGTTTGATCTGCTTTTTCTGACAATGTTTTCTACTATTTCTCTTGTGGCACTCTGTCCAGTTTAATAGCATTTTAAAAAAGTATGATGCAAGCTCTATCTCTTCTCCCCATCAATATTTAATGCAGCTTTTAGCCTGGAAACAGTGCAACAAGCCACTGCTGATTGGTCAATGCTGCAGGAGAAGTGAAACTGTAAGCCAGTGAAACGGTTGCATTATTGCTCTGTATTACAGTACTCTGAGATTTTATGACACTATATTTCTTATTGCTCTGTGTAAAGTGAGATTTGGATTTGCACATGCTGTCATGAGGAGCAATTTATTGTTATATTCAAGGGAGACACATCTAATCCTGTTTTGCTGTCAGTTAAAATATAACCTTTCAGAAGTTGGTAGCCTGTTGTCCCAAAGGCTTGTGTGATTTCTTTAGGATATAATTATTATTCATCTGACATTAAATGGCAGGCTAACACACAGCTGGGGTTTGGGGAGCAGGGAGCTGACTCTCTAAGGAAGGGAGGTCCTGCATTATGTGTCAACATTATGAACAAGTTAAGAAAAGATTGACTGTCCAGCTTTAACTGGCCTGGTTTCCATTATTAGATGTTCCACTTTTAGTTTTACTGACAAATATAAAAACAAGCAAAAGACATTTATCATTACACTGTCTGGAGGTATCCAAGGATTGTCCTCTTTCTCTTGTGTTGCTATAAATATTAAAAGACGCTTCCGGGTTGTCAGTTCAGATGTGCGCTCTTGCAGAGTATTTTCGAAACTTCACAGAGACTGTGTTATGTGTTATAGCTTTTCATCAGATGACAAACTCTTCAATTAAACTGCCACCAAAAATATTTAATCTGTAACTGACCTGCATCCCGTGCAGTTGAAACACATCACTGTTATGGTCAGCTCCTGGACCATAACAAAGTAATGGAAGACGCGGGAGAAGTAGCCATAATAAATGTTTGTTTTAAAAGAAAATCGACTAAATGAAAGCTGCCAGGGCCAAGGGGGTAACATGGACCCGGGGCCACACTCAAGAGAGGGCAGACCTCTTATAGGGAATAGAGACACTGGCCAGCTGTCTCCAATCTGTAATCATCACGTAGCCTGAAACAGAAAGAGAAAATCAATGAAAACACATCATATAAACACAACCAACACAGACAAGGCCTTGGGGCCGTCACAAAACAGACATCAAAACAGACCATGCCAGCCAATCTCCATGCCAACACAACATAACCATCCAGACCCCAAACATTATTTCCCCAGTCCTACCACAGCGCCCACCTTCCCATCCCAGCAACTGGATCCTGGAAGCAAATTAAGAGAGGAATGGGGACACATGGCAACACAGGAAAACAATCATTTCTATCATTAAGAAGCTAAAGTAATGTTATCATAAATAACATGCACTGGCTATAGACAAGAATACCTATATACATATATGTATATATATATATATATATTCCTTATACACATTTGTGAGTTGTTTTTCCATTTTTTAATGCAAAACTGCATTTAGTCTCAAACAATGAAAGTTTGCTGACATTCACCACCTATGTTTGCATGTTTTAAAGATTTCAAACCAAACCATTTCTGTAAAACTGTGGACCGCAAATAATTTTTGTGAGTATTTAGGTAATTGTAAAAGCTCTTTGATGGGGTTCAACTCAAATGGCAATAAATCAGTTTTCTACCTTCACATGATTTATGATTTGACAGCAGTGGTGTTATCAAATTTGCAAGCCTTTGTGCCGTTTGTCATCTCATTTTTGCAGGCTATACGTTTTCTCCTCATTCTCACGTTGCTAATCAGATCCCAGTGATGCGAGATGCCAACGCTGAGGAATGTGCTTTCTTTTCCCAAGATTTTCTTCATCTGTTTAATCCCCACTTGTGATGCTTCAATCTGTGATGGATTTAATCAGAGATGTGAACTCAAGGAAAACATCATAGGGGATTATCCTTTTTCTCCTCTCCCTTTTGGATTTATTATCCATCTCCTGATGAATACAGGTATTCCCTTTTTGCACAAAACAAAATGGTAACTAACTTTATGGTTTGATGTCACAAAAGAATCACACACTGCAGAGAAAGAGCTTTGACTGTAGAATGGTTACCAGAGAGTAAACGCCTGTGGCTGCAGCATCTTACCATCCGCCCTCCCTCCCTCCCTTCTCCCTTCTCCCCTCCCTTCCTGTCAGTTTGTCGCACCTCATACATTCAAGACAGAGTTAACTAGGGCAACGCGTATGCATATCCTGCTAACTGTCACTTGTGTGCACATTGCAACAGATATACACATCTATATGCATACAGCTAAAACTTTCTTATTAATTCAAACTCAACACCATTAAGGTATCTTTGGGGAAACTGAACATTTCTTTCCCTTGCAGAAAGAGTACCCATTGTGTACACATTGAGAGTAGTACAGAATTGGCTGTGGTAAATGTTTGTGCTTCAGGCATACTGCGTTCACATAGTCCCAGTATGTGTGTGAGTGTGTGTGTGTGGATATAAATAGAATTGCCCCACCATCAGAAAGCAAAGCTATAGGGCGGATGCTAGTTGTCGCCTTATTCCAGACCAGCCCAAGCCCTGTCCTTGATCACCCCAAATTGCCTGGAATACAGTCATACAGGGAGTTGCAGTTTTAACTATGAACTTGGACGACCCCGGCTGATGAAATGTGTAGCATCACACAACGAACCCCTGGGTGTTTCTGCAATGTGTATTTCTCTAGGGCTTTGTGTTTGAACTATCATTGTGTTGTATCTAAACTGTACAATGTGTAACAAGCCACATCAATTTATTCTTAAAAATACTTTATACTTTAATCTATTTTTTTTTCAGAGTCTCACGCATGTCATACAATAAGAAGCTGCTGGTAAATTTCACTCAGGTGTGAAGAGATGGCCCCACGGGGGATAGTTTTGTTCTGGTCCTTACGCTCTTGACTGACAGCTTTGTTGTATCTTCTGGTAACTCTTTTCTTTATTTGGTTAAAAGCAAACACAGCAGCAGACCAAAGGTAAATCATTAGAGGAAGCGTAGGTGTACTTGGGCTGGACACAAGCCAGAGTTAGAAAGTAAAGAGTTTGGAGTCAGCAACTGCAATCTCACACTGCTGTAAGCTCAGCCCTTGCTTCTTTTACCAGAATATTTCTATTGCAGCAAGGACATATTCTCACATTTTATCCAACATAGGTTTTTAAAGGTTGGTAGTCATGAAACTTCATGTATATTTAAAGGGCAGCACTCATCTTGAGGGGACTCTTACTAGTCACATGTACCACCTTCTGCAGGGAAACACGGGAGCAGCAGAACATTACACATGCAAATATGAAATTGTACATTTTTTAGTACCTTCAGTGGAATCATAAAACAATTTCAAAACTGCAACCTGCAGACATATTTGTGCAATGAGTCAGTTGATGATTTCTGTGACAAATTTTGCATTTTTGATAAAGCTTAGTTGGTTTTGTACAGATAAGATTTGGTTTTATGGCAACCACTGAACATTGTTGATGCTAATGAAAGTCCTGCTCATTCGATTTAAGAAGACTTTGGGCATCTCATTTAGTGAGGGTTATAAGTCAGTTTTACACGCCTCAGTTTACCTTCCAGAAAAGCAGAGGACGTAATTAAGATTAAAGCAATTTAAAAACCTTCAAAAAATGGTGATGATTGTGTTATTATTATATGTTACAATTACACAACACACACGAATAAGCACAACTTGTTAGTGCTTATTATAAATGTGGGGCAGAAACACTGTAACAAACTGAGTGATTTCCAATTACTGTGTGCCCAAAAGTGATTGTGTTTCTCACAACTAGCATCCAATAAAAACTTGCTGCTAGCAAGCATTTGGTATGATTGGTATGAGCTCAGTGGCACTGCAGGGAATCGTGCCTGAATGTCACAGGTAATTACAGTTGTCTACATGAAAAACACAGCTGCTGAACTAAATAAAAGTGTTGCAATTACTCTATGTTAGAAATATACACAATTTACTCTGTGGTGTGGGGATGAATTACGAGGTTGGAGAGCATCAGAGATTTCAAAAAGCTACATTTTATTAATTAAAGATCATGATTTTCATAAGTTTTGGGTGTATTTTTGTCAAAGATATTTATGTAGTTTTGCAAATTCAAACTTTGTGTCATGTTCTTGCAGACAGTCATCTAACAGCGATTGCTCTTTTAAAAAGTCTCAGATAATAAGTCTGATCATTCTTGTTGTGCTGAATCACTTCCAGATAAATGCTGGCTCGGATGTCTAAGCCCTCCAACTTCAATTATTACTTTCCTCTCAAATAGTGAAAGATGAGCAGATCCTCCACATTAGTTTTCGAACTCAAAGATGACTTGAAAGCCCTACCGAATTTTCTATGCTACGAAAGTCCTTGCAGATATTCACATCCTTAATCAATTGTTTCTGCTTTCTCCCAAGTCATCCAGGTAGATTTGTCCACATTAAAGCTCCAGCATTCATCCTAGATTCTTACCTTTTACTTTTATTCATCAGAGCTACACTTTTATGGTAATTTCATGTTATATAATCACACGATTTGTAATGAGCTGACTTTGCTATCAGAGAACACATTTTCCGTGAGTTACCGCAAGATCAGCCAGCATCAGTATCTTTTCAATATTCAGCAGCAGCTCTGGGAATGAGCTAAAAAAAAAGAAATGATTGAAGAAAAAGTTGGATTAAATAGCAATAAACTGACACTTTATTTCAGAAACACTGACATTTTACAGTTCATGAATTTTCATATGCTGAACTGGATTCCGGGTAAAACCTTGGTACACAGTGACAATCCTGTATTACAATAATAGTATTGTAACAATGAAATATTTGACTGCATATGATCCTAGAGCATCCACCACAACAACTGAAATTATTTATACAATAACGTCTGGACACAAATATTAAAGACATCAGTTTTCTCAGTATGAATAAATAACAGTGAGTCTGTAATCCTTCACAATGTGTTTTCCCTGAATAAAACTAGAACAATTTCATCTGTCAGCTTTTTCCTTCCAGACAAGCTATATGAATAATGGCTTTGCAGGATCAAAGCCTAACTCCACACCAATTTAGTGAATGCAGCTAAAACAAACAGTGAAACTTTTTCTTTTCTTTTTTTTTTTAAAGTTAGCAAAACACATCTTTGTTCTCAACAGACAATATGAACAGAATCAGTGTTTCACAGTGGTACATGAAGGCCCACACTGGCTCAAAAGAAAATGAAAGAACAAACCACTGTTCCAAAAATTACAATGAAATGAGAGTACAAAGAAAGTCAGTCGTGTTTCTATCCCTTTTTACAGACTGTACAATAAGACATACAGCAATGTTATTCAACACAATGGTTAAGGCAAAGCTAATGAAAACTTGACAGAAGCATTCACGACCTTTATACATTTTATGGCTGAAATGTTATCACAAACCTTCTGGTTGCTTCAGTTTAACTGGAAACAAAGCACTTAGTTCACGAGGAAACCATCCTCACACAAGAAGGGAAGGACTGCAACCCCTTCAGACAAAGCTTGTTTTCCAAGCATCATTACACCTTAACACAACTCACCTGCACATGCTGCTTCAAATAAACAGTACTAAACTTGAGTCTGCTGTAAAATTCCACTCAAACCACGCCTCAAACATCACCGTAGCTAAGAGCATAAAAGACTTTACATTCAAGACTACATAAAAGGCCATGACTTTAGCTTGAAGTGTGATTCATAAACGAAAGACGAGGTCTGAACTCAAACTCCTCACCAACACTGTGACGGTGCCTCCTATCTAAAGGTACCAAAAAGTATAATCGTTCGTGTCCAAAACATTTTAGGACTAACTGTCTAGTTCAAAGCTACGTTTTCATTAAAGGACTTTGCAACACAGTCTGAGAGGTTATCTGTTTGCAATGGATTAGAGGAATTCCTGAAATTCATCAGGAATAAAACACGTTTAGATTTACATAAGGCTGTCTGTATCTTGAGTAAGAGTATATCTCCTAGTTCATATTATTGACATTTTTACCTCATAAGCACACTTTAAACTGCTGTAGCAGATAATCAGAACTGTTTTGACAGCACAGCTGCATGGATTTATCATTTCAAGTTTTTTTATGGTACCTTTGTTAGAACAGCATTACTTTCATCAAAATCTTGTAAACGTTCATGTCGTATTCAAAAATATACATTTCTACATTCAAATTTTGTAAATACAGTAAAATAGTTTCCAGTCAATGAGAACTTCCAGCAATTGTTAAGCCATTACAGATGACCCACAACAAAAATCTTTACAATAAAAATATCTACAGCTTTCCCAAATTACATTTATATCCTGTTATTAAGATACTCAAACTGTTATGTTTTTGTGTACTGCTTGTCCATGTGCAAATCTCGTACTATTCATGACAATTAAATGCAGCAGATCGGCCTCTTTTAGTTCCCTTTTTAAGCTGGGCTAACCTCCCTTCCCTTGTTGCACAGGCTGGCACATATTAAACCACTCAGACGAATCAATAAATCATAGTGCATCACACATGGACAACTTTGAAACATTGCTGCAACATGTTGAAGGTCACACTAATTTACACAATCGTTTTCAATCACAATGAAATGTGACAACGTGCAGTGCAGCCCCGAATAGTTAACACCTCTATAAAGATGACCCAAAAATGCTAGAAAACACTTGTTGTACAAACTATATTCGTACATGCAGCAGCTATCTGAACAAATCTTGTAGTTTACAAACTCATATTTAAATATCCTGATGTCTTCTCAGATTCTTAACCGTATACAAATTCATTAACAGTATTTCAAACTGCATTCTCTTTTCCAGGTCAGCTGTGCAACCCACATTATGCAAGAAAGCAGGAGTGCTGAAACTTTTTCCATAAAAAAAAAAGAAAAAAAGAAAATCAATAGGTGCCAATGCAGTACTAAACAGGATAAAGCTCTGTGGGGCTTGGTCAAGAGCAAACTTATTAGCCTGCACAAAGCACAACAAAAAACATATTGTAAATAAAAATGTCCAAGGACAGAAGCTCAGGTGTAATTCAACCCAGTTCCCTTAGCTGCCACTTTGTAATTGCAGCTAGCAGATAAAAGAGAAACGGTCCAATGATAATAAAGATTAAAAACTCATAACACTTCACACTTAAAATAACTCTAATGGTATTTCATTTCCCAGATATTCTTATGCCTTGGTTACACTTTGGCTCATCTTTAACAGGTGTGTTCATTCGAAATGCCACTGTACTTGTACATTTAAAACATTTAACCGATTATGTACAGTCCAAATACCTGCCAAGCATCTCTATTTATAAGACACCTACATATTTATGCAGTATTTTGTGACAGACAACTGTCCTGTATTTCGGCTAGATTATAGAGACGAATTACTTTATAAAATATTCCTAAATGTGCAATAAATAATGCAGCTCTTAAAGGCGCTTAGCTTCTGAGTCATAAATACAGCAGAGGACTTATCTTTGCATTGATAGCAGCTTTTGAAATATTCATTTTCCCTTATTAATTTACATTAATTCAGTTGCTGCTGCATAACACTTCATTGTCAGTATTGTGGTTCAGTAAAGGAGGTTGTTAACTTGATTTGGGTAGTCTTAACCAGTTGTACTATCGAAGTTTACTGGGTCGAGTGTTGCTGAATGCCTACAGCTGAGACTGTGATCTACTCGTTATATCTACCTCTAATTTTGCATGCGTTATCCCCTACTTTCATATTTTCACCCATTAGTTGGCAGGGATTCTTGTCGATATTTACTGGATCATAGGGTCATCATTGGGAGAGACCAGAGTAGGGACGCTAACAAACGTCTGGCTTTTCTCCTCCCTGTGGGCTGTGGTTCTATCGGACACGGTGGTAAAGGACAGGTGGTCGTGCTCCAAAATAGCAAGGCGGTCTTGCGGCTTCTCCTTCTTCAAGTAGAACATCTTCCTCAGCTGCTTCAGTTGCTGCAACTCGCAGAAGGTCTCCAACACCACCAGCATGACTATCAGACCCAAGATCAGGTAGACTGAAGAGACAAAAATATGAGTAAGGGTTACAAAAAGTGTGAGTAATTAGCTACAATGAGAAGTATTATTACCATATTATAAACCAGATTTGTCAAATCTGGTCCTTGAAGGCCACTGCTAGGTTTTAGATGACTCACTGCTTACACTCACTTGGATCAAATTACTGGGTCATATACAAGACTGTGGAATATATGAGTGTAAGTGTTCTTATATTTATCTTAAATGTTTAATGTATTCTTACTGTTCGGCAATTTGGTCAGTAACTACTGTTTTTAAATAATAAGAGTATAACTATAAGAGTAGGGACATCTAAAACCAGCAGGGCAGTGGCCCTCGAGGACCAGATCTGAAAAACCCCCACTCGAGATGGCAAGATGTGTTAAGAGGTTAACATTATTTTTCTTGATTTCTTTTTTGATATCACGTATCACTCAGATTCAGTGCTTTATAGAAACATTTTGCAGATTTCTTTTTTTTACCTTTGAAATTTGCTGTTATGATAACAGAACAGGATCCTATAGAAACATCCAGTTACTTCTGTTTAACCCATCCTCTGTTGTTTTGTCCACTGACACAAGAGGGCAGTAGTTAGCTAACCATGTATCCAAGAACAGAGAGGTTTGCATTGTTGAGCAGTATGAGCACAACAAAGAGACCCCTTTTCAGACAATGCTTTAAATCTTCTTTAAGGTGTGTATAAACTGGTATTTGTACAGTTCAATCTTCATAAAGAAATAGTCTCATTTTTGAAGAAGGGACATTTTCAGGCTAAAAAATGTCAATCATCATATAAAAAGGAGGAATTGTTTATCGGACATACTGAATTCAATTGTTTTGTTTCAGAGCCTCAAATGTTGGTCCAGATAGAAGTCATGTCACTTCCTATAAAGGCAAGTAATTTATCATAAAGGAAGTTGCGTGCAGTCATTGAGCAAAGGCTTTGTTGAAGCCTCCTCTCCTCCCACAGGCTAACAATTTGTTCTTCCTGACTGACGTTGTTTCACTGGCTGCTGCGTACAACACACCCACGTCACACATGCCGGTGACAGCTCACCAGAGTAGCATTCAACATTCATACACACCCACAGCTTTTTAAGACCCTGTTATTTCAAACTGTTTTTAATTTGGACACCATTAGCTCTAACTGTGTTGCTGTCAGCAAGCAGCACAAGTCACCCAGAAAATAAAGGCAGTGGTTCACTGCTCTCCGTCTCCGGTAGGCCTTATTTTAGCCCTGCAGCATCTTATTATGGGTTTAAGCAAATAGAAAAATGTCAAATGTTGTTGTTTCAGCAACGCTAAACAAACACTTTTAATGAGCTATGTTTTGTTTATAAATGTGCTGTGATGTATAAATATAATTGTAAGGCTCTGAAGTAATAGCAATTCCCGTAAAACCACGTGAGAGGTGCTAAATTGTAATATCAATCAGTGAGAATGAGGCCATTTTTGTTGAAGTTTTGTAACAGATTTGCCTGCAAATTAAACATAGAAATAAAACTCTATTTAATCATATTACTCTTTCCATCTGTGACCCTAAGCTATAGCCACCTGTCTATTATGACAAAACTAGAACAGAGTATGAACCCTATGTCTGTATTCATACTCTAAAGTACGTGTCCTTTATTGCCACAATGCAGATCTTTACAAAAGGGGTCAAGAAACAGGCCCAACTGATTGTGTCACTGGTATGCAGGCCAAAGCTCACAATCATAAAAGTTACTAGAGCGGATATCTTATCAGTAAATCATGACAATCTTTATTCTTAGAATCTGATACCATTTCACTTTAGACCATCACTACACATTTGTTCCAATTACATTAATGACATTAATCACTAATAATGATTTTGTGCATTTTGATATAACACCTAATGTAATAAATCAGTGGTATGACATGATTTGTACTGTATAATTGAAGAAAAGATTTGAAAAACCAGGATAAAAATGGGACAATCAGCTGAATTAGTTTGAGAACATACAGCTACCACGTCCATGAAATAAAGGTAGTTCCAAAACCAAAAGCTCATCTGTACTCACCAGTGATGCCCACTTTATAAAGCTCCCTGAACCTCTGATTGGCAGCCTCTCCTGGTACATAGTCTCCCAGGCCGATGGTGCTGAGAGAAATGAAGCAGAAGTAGAAGGACTCCAGGAAGTTCCAGTTCTCCTCCAGTGCTGAGAAGATGGCGGCAGGGATGAGGAAGAAGCACGAGACGGCCAACAAGGCCAACAGAGTAGCATGAACAATGGCCACCAGTGGCTTGGACAGACCATAGCGTGTGTGGATATACACGATGGGCCTCCGTGTGCTGAACACCATGATCCTTTGCACCACAGCAGTGAGGAAGAGGAGGGTGAAAGGTATGCCTATCACTGAGTAAATAATGCAGAACGCCTTCCCACCATCGGACAGGGGTGCTGTATGACCATATCCTATTGGAAAAAAATAAACACAGAAAATATTTCACTTTCAAAAGCTCATACAGAAATATTAGATAGTTTTCTTTCTATGTGCATCAGGCAAAACTGAGGCAGATATTTTTAATCTACACATGTGTAGTGTGCCACACAATCCTGGTGACTGGTGGGGTGCAGCCTCAATGAACATTCCTCTTACCTCCACAAAGGAACCAGGATGTTATTAATTGGTTGTAAATTCTTTAAACAGAATAATATTGGAGGCTTTTGGACACCATAAATGCAGCTGAAATATCTTGTATCATCAAATCTTATGACATGTCTTCTGTCCTTATAGTTTTTGTTAATTATGTGCCTGCCAAAGTATGTCCACAGCTGGACTCAGTTAGATTAAATTAAACTGCAAAGACATCTCAAGAACCACAAATAAAAGTAGGATGCACTTGAGGTCAGAAGAGTAAGTGTCATAGTAAATAAAGAGTTTTATATTTGTGTAACTGGAATATTTTAGTGTTTTAGGCTTATCAAATTAACAAGTCTCCATAAACCTGATTGTCCTTTTTCAGTTTCATAATCTGCTTGTTTGCTGATGAGAAATTAATAAACTGAATCCAAAACATAGAAAAAAATTTAACATTTTAAAACTAAACTTAGATGAATAAGAAAACTTTATATCAAATGTTTCAGGCTGGACTGACTCACAACCTTGCATCTGACGGATTATGAAGATAGACTGCAAAGCATAATTCATTACATTAAAAACAACAAACAAAAAGGCAGTTATTACATAAACATGTGTTTTAAAAATGACTTCCGGTAAGAAGGTAATTGGCTCAAATAAAGCAGTTACAGAGGCGGCAGGTTGAGGTTGATGCTCAGTGAGAACAATTTGAAAACTATGTTGTGGCAAGGTGAAGAAAGTATGGCTTAAATACCTGGCACCTTCTTGTGAAGTGGACGTAAGAGTCTTAAAATACCACAACCTATTTATCAAAGTATGAAGTATATAGGAAACGTGTCATCTAGTGGCATAAATAAATTAGTTTAAAAAAGGAAAGTAATGACAAACGGAAATGATTGCTCTTCAGCTTCTGATTATCTGCTTCTTATTTATTCTACACAATTTAATAACAATAAGATGAATATAGGGCTCCACCCTAGCCCTGCCCTTTAGAATGCTGGCGAAGATTAAAGACATTACCATTATGATCTCTGGGAGTGCATTTTGCAACTTCTCTGTTACAACACTATAGGAAAGGTGAATATTCAAGAATAACTGTCTGTCTTTGATTTACAATAAAAAAATACAAAAATTACCCAAAGAAAATACAGTCAGCTTCATCTGACCTAGATGTCTGTAAAATGTTGTAAAATGTTGTAACCTCAGATTGCTGGTGCTATGTGGTCAGACTAAAGTGCTTCAGCTTTCCTGACTGACAAGCATCTGCAAGCTATGTTGTTCTTGTGCAATGCAAGATAAGGAAATAATTGTACACTTTATTATGCAAATTGTCCAACTTTCTGAATATCTGTTGAAAGGAATAACCTTAATCATATTAAGTTAAGAAATGTAAACAAAGAAAAGAAAAAAATGTCCATGATGTCACAAACTGTCTCAAATTGTATGTCTGACCCTGACAATGGCTATCTACAGCTACCTACTGGCCTACTTCTACCTGGAATCTACTCTACACTTAATATAACTTACACAAGGTGATTAGATAATAATCATATGGGTAAAATATTGTCCATGTACTCTACAGTGTTCCAATTTCGCATGAGATTTCCTTAGGCCGTGTTTTTGTGTCACAAGAAATATATTTTGTATAAAACCTGACATGTTCTCATGAGGGGAGGCCTCACGAGACCCCAATATTGTGTTATTCTGCGCACCTGGAGGGGCTGCAACCTGCATTACACTGTCAAGCCTGAAGGATGGTGACCTACCTGTGGTGGACAGCACCGTGCTGGCAAAAAACAGCGCAGAGGTGAAATCCCAGTTCCAGTTTGCCGAGGCGTTATTGAGAATGGAAACCCCATAATTACTGGCCTCGAGGGCTTTCTTTAGAAACCGCTCCAGTCGCTCCTCCGAGAGACACTCGTTTTCCTGGAGGAACTGTTTTTTGATGGTCCTTAGCTCCTGACGCAAGACGTCTTCATAGGGCAGCTCAACCGAAGAGAAGACGACGGCGCCGAATATAAGATAAAGGAGATAACCCAAAACTAGAGACAGAAAATACCACGTCGATTTGTGACTCTGTATTAAACGCACACAAGAATTGCTGGCTAGGGACTGAAGCATTTTCAAGAAGAATAATATGTTACGTTATGATGCTACGGTAGTATAACGATGTGACTAAAACTGCCTCGCTTGTATTAACGAAAATGGTTATATCGTTGTCAAAGGGGATGTTGCTATAGACAAAGCTTGAGTATCCTCTTCCCCTCCGCGAAACCTGCTGTGGCGCATGAGACTTTCAAGTACAATCAGAAATGTCACATTTTACTATGACATGAGCTGTGTGTGATCGTAAAATCTCGATGCAAATCTCATGCATTTGCTCAGATATACCACACAAGAACAAAAGAGCCAACTTGTGTTCTGTGTTTATCTATAACTTACATTTTATAACCAAGAAATTTGAAGGGGTAAAAAAGATCGCAACCTCGAAACTGTAATATTCAAATTTCCGTGCTTGGATTCTTCCATGAAGGCAGCAAGTAGCGACAAAGCCAAAGCCAGTGTGACGTAGAAACCTTTTTTTCCTCTCCTCACAGGTTGTCTGGCCTGTTTTAATGGGTTTCAGTTTCTACTACAAACAAACGAGAAATGTTAAACCACACTGTTACTAGAAAAGGTCATTCGTGGATGAAAAATAACACTTCTCAGCAGGCAATGCAGTAAAAGTCTTTGAGCGTATATGACAAGGGGTTTTAACAGCTAAACTGCAATATGCATTTCAGATATCAATAATATCAATTCTTTCATGTCAAGATAAATATGTAGCAATACAAAATGACACTATTCCTATCTACAATAAATATTTCTGAAATCTCAAAAGTTATTCTCCCTAGGACAAATGTACCACCTTCACCATTCATGAGTATTGGGTTTTCACTTTCAATCCAAATGACATTTTTCTTTCTAAAGTGAACATTCAGAATATTTACAATAGAATTCTCAAAAGGAAAAACTGTGATTTCAGATATCTACAATCCAGATGTTGTTAGTCATAATTTGTATTTCAGAAATGAAAAATACAAAAATAAAAACAAACAAACACTCCAGATATCAATAGTTAATTTTTTTTTTAATTAAAAATACATTTTGGCTTGACAAATACCATTAAACATATCCACCCTATGATAAGACCGAGTACATATTTTATGAGCAATGACAATTAATGCAAGGACATATTCGATGTAGGCATCTTCATTGGATTAAAGCTCAGGTATAAAGTCAAGAAAAGAGTACATGTGCTGGATAAAATCTTATAGAGAACTGAGATTTATCACAATTTTCAATACCTTTTTTTCTGTATGCATGGGTCAGATACTTTCCATTTTCCACCTGTAGACTTAATCTAAACCTATCCTTGGTCTCATTCAGTTTTACAATAGTCTTCACATCCTTCAGCAAAGTAAGGATGTCTCCATACCAGGACTAATTCCACTTTTCTGTCAGAACACCTGTACTGAACCAGGGAAAATGTAATTCAGTCATACTGGTTCCTCTGTTTGGAATCAGATGCCTGGAGAGTACCTGGCAGAGTAACTAGGAGAAAAAAATAGACTTTACCTGCTTGGACAACATGTAAATAGATGTTTATAAAGACACCATATTAAGCTAATGTGAAAGTCAAGTGAGTTCAAGCTGGGAGCGTCTCTGTTGGCATCAAACCTAACTGGCAACAATTAATGCCATTGTCATTTAGTGCCATGCAAAGAAGTAGTTGCTTATGTCATGACTGATGACAGCAAAACTCTTTATCTGCACTTTTATTAAATATGCTTGAGCATTAATATAAATCTTTCATTTACATCATTTCATTTCTTTGACGTAATTTTATCACCCAACCTTAATTACCGGCCAACTAGTTCTTTCCAACCTTTAAATTAAAAGTTAGAAGGGGTGTTATAAGGGTTTGTGGCTTTAAACCCTTGGGAAAAAAGCCACAGAGATAGAAGGAACGCTCACAAGAAAAGACAAATCAGGGGTGTTGGGTAGTTTCAAGTGCTGGATTTACCAACATGGACCCTGCCCTGAATCCTCTAGACTCTGCAGGTGCAAGATACCATCACATCAATGGAGTCAATAGAGGGGAAGATTTGCAGATGCTTTTGTAGGTGTTATGTCCCTCATACACAGCTCTGCATGGGGGACAAAATATTCTTCAGGTTCCTTTTAACAGCATCAAGGAAGAGTTCAAGGTCTCCTGGGCCAAAGCGGCACTATAGTCCTGAGACTCAAAAAATCCATAAATCTTTGCTGGAAGAATTCAAATCTGTACATGCAGGATATGAGTACAGCTTGGTTGATTGACATGGCAGAAAAAATGCTGTGGTAAAAGTAACAGCTGACTTGGGAGGTTTTCCTACACCTGTCTACAACCAGGTCCAGGGCAAGTGGAAGATGCAAGTTGTTCAGGATAAAGAGCAGCAGAATGGCAGGCATAAAATAGCAGGGGGCATGAACGAAATGGGACTGACACACCTGACATCTGGTGAGCAGAGCTCCATTATATAAAATTCCTCATCCAAGTTGTGTGACATCCTTCTCAGCCTCGTAAAACCTTAAACTCTGGCACAAAGCCAAAACACCTTGCTGCTCACTCAGTTCTGGGAAGCAGATGTTTGAGCACATTTCAAACAGCTGTGCAAATGTCCCAGGGAGAAGGTTGCTATAATTGGCAACATAACCAGGTGCTGAGGGCAGCGGCTGAGAGCTTGTCCTCAGCCATAGCACACGGCAAGCGTCCCCTGGAAAGACATGTCATTCAGGAGAGCAGCTCAAACAACCTTTAAGACCCATAGAGGTCTGCTTACCACTGCACAGGATTGGAAGTTGGCTGATCTGGACAGGCAGGTAGAACTCCCAGGACACATTGCTGTGACATCTTTGAGAGCAGACACTGCATTTTGTCAGAGACCAATAAACAACTTGCACTGATAGAATTGACCGTGCCCACGAAAGACTGCATGGAGGAGGCATTTGAAAGGAAGGATGCCAAGTACCAGGGTCTTCAGGAGTGCCAGAAATATAGTTGATGAGTATACTGCCATCTAGTGGAAGTAAACTGCAGAGGCTTTGCAGGATGCCCTTTCTGCAGACCCTATACTTGGCTGGGTTTGAGCAGCTGATGAAGAGAGCACAAGGGCTGCAGCAGAGAAGCAAGGTCACTGTGGATAAAGAATGATGTAATGTGAATTCTTTTTCTTTCAAATTCTCAAAATCTACTTTAATTTAACTTTACATTTTTTATTATGCTTTTCGGATTTGCATTATTGCATCATAAAGTTTTTCTGTGCATGCAAAATGTCTGTAAAATCACACCAAGTTATTCTCTCCCATGAAAGATGCTATTTATAGTTGCTAATTTATTGCTTGGGCTCCCCCCACTGCAGGTAAAACATATCCTTAATGCCCAACTAGTGTGTAGCAAAGAATGTCATGCACTCTGACATTTTTGAATAATCAATCGGCAGGCAAATAGGAGCATCCTGAGCCTTTCAGAAGTGAGTCCTTACATTTACAGGGGCTTAAACAGGGCACTGACTGAATGGCAGGATAAATAATGTTTTTAAAGCAGTAAAATGAATTAAACTGCTCTAGTAGCCCTCTGAAAAAAAGAACCTAAAAACCTTTAAGCTTATAAGTGAGCATGGATCATAAATATCTTGCCAAATAAAATCTGAGTCCATGGCTAGTGTGTTTAGCTTTACCAGTGGCTGTACTGCTGGTTTTACCAGTAACTAGAGTGTTGACTGCCCCTTCGTGAGCTGGGAGAGGATCATTGAGGTCATTCATCACAAATTTGACTGATTATAGATCGGCATGGTTAGACTGTAAGCTTAGTGTCTGTCAAATTTTCATCTGCAGATGCCTGGCCAGATCCTACTCAGGCTGTGCTCTGTACAGCTAACAGCATCTTGTAGGCCTGTTGGTAGTGGGTGGCCACATGAGATGAAACAGCACCATCTGAAGACTCAGCACTGTAGTGCACAGTATATGCATTTTTGAAAGCTGAGCAACTAGAAGCTGAAGCTTCTTTTCTTGAGGTGTTGGCCTCCTCTGTTGATTCTGCAACTGTAGACTGTTGTTGAGGTAATTGAAGCCACATCACTGGTTGAAGAATTACCACAAATTCATGAATTAAACCATTAATGTAAAGCTTAATCAGTCAAATCACTGCATATTCAAAAAAATATCCATCTAAAAAAATCTACTCCAAGACATAAATTTCTTTCTGAGAGCATGCTTCTTTGTCATCCTGTTTGCTTTGTGTTAGAATTTGCAGAACATCCCCCGATGCTATTCTCCCCTCATACAGCAGATGGCATATGGGGATTGAAATGCCATCTGGCAAGTGATGCCATACTCCTCATTCTTATACAGGTTTGAGTGCAGCTGTATTAAAAGATGCATTTATAAACTCTTCCAGAGACAAAAACTAACAGTTGTGATAGGTTAGCCTTGATATAAAACAATGTCAACCTACCTCCTCCAGGTAATAAAGACTATCAAATCTGGTTGAGTTTTCACATGCAAAATTTGAGGCAACAAAGCCAGTCACAACTCTGTACTCCTGAGTGTCTACAAAAGTAGAGCATTGTTATATTCATTAGAAGCCTTTCAGAATTATGTACAGTTTTACAAAATCTGTCTTCTCAGCTTGACAGAGTGCAGGGATGAGTTGCATACCTTAAACACCCATGCTCCCTTTGCAGAGTAACACTGGTTAGTTAGAAGTAGCAAGGATCATGTGTTTTCAGCCTCTGAGATATGAGGGTTTCAGGGTGTAACTGTGAAGGAAACAGATTGAGATTTTATTCTTTATATTTGTCAGACATTGAGTATTTGAATTAATGGAACCTTTTTTTTTTTAAATGAATAAATATATAATGAATAATTACATATTATTACACATAATAAATTAATAATTACAATAATTTCCCTCTAAGAGGGATAAATAAAGTATATTTCATTCATTCATTTCATTAAATGAGATAGTTAAAAAAACAATTTACAATTTAATTTAAGAGTCAGTGAATATTTACAAATGAACAATTTTTGGTTGCTTCAGATCAGATAGTAAAAGATGACAAACACATGACTAACTAGAACATTATGCCACCCACCTTGGTCTAACAGGATGCAGTACAATAGTTCACTCAACTTTAGCATCTGGGCTGGCTGAACCACAGTCAGTGTGTTCAATTCTGAGGGGCTAACCTTTTTGATTCCCTAATATTATATTTTGAGGTTTAGCATTTACAGGGAAGCCATCAGCCATCAGTCTAAAGAGGTACATGTACAGAGATGAGCAAGAAGCACAGAATAAGAAACTCAAGGAGTTTTATTTTTGGCTGACTACCTTCATATTTGATCTAAGTCAGGAGATATACATCTTTTCAAACCACAGCTGGAATTTAAAATGATAAAATCCACATACTTTGGGTGTGATGGATTAAATTTTCTCAAGAGGAACAGTTCACGTTGTCTTTCCCTCTGCAGTTCCTGAGGATGTTTTCCCTGGGATTTCAAAGGCCGGACAAATATCTCCTTTGTATCTTTAACGAATTTAACTACGTTGACCGGGTCAAAGTAATGGACTGAATTCTTTGCAGCCTGGCAAGCTGGAGGGAAAAAAACAACAACACATGAGACAAATGACACAGCATGCCATGAAAAGTGGTACTCCAACATTTTATCTCTCTTCTGAACTCCATTATGATCATCTGTCCACTTCTGAGACATAAACTAATGACATAAAGCAATGTTTTTCTTAGTAAAGATGAATATAGCTTTGAATGGAAAAGAGCATGTACTGCTATGCTGAAGGCCACAGTTTATTGTGCATAAACACACATAAACGTATTCTTAACCATGATGAAAAAACATCTAATATCAGCTTCATCAGCATATAGTAACGTGACATTCTGCCTCAGTGTTTACCATGAGACCATGCAGGCTATCATTTGTTGAACATATTTGCTTGACAGTTGTGTCATATAAATTGGACTCAAGAATTCTTTGTTTATTTATCTTGAACAAATAGCAAAACAATAGGCGCCAAATCAAATGTTACATGCTGCATACAATCAATAGTACATTCATAATGCTCACGTTGAGAGGACCTAGGCAAAGAAATAGGCCCATCTGAACCATCTGAAGCTATGTTTCT
>JBBBVU010000017.1:11426914-11456808 GCA_037177055.1 Atherinosoma microstoma
TCTCTAAGAAGAGGGCTACCATTAAAAGTGTAAAAAAACCCCCCCTTTAGGGCATTGAATCCTACCCCCCCCCCCCCCCCCCCTTTAGTTGTTTAGCATCCTGGTGTGCACATGCAGAATTAGCAGCAGGTGTCTGACTGACTTGCATATTATTCTACAGCTGTTCCTAGATTCATTGTGTGTACGTGTGGAGAGAGGCAGGTTCTGCTTTGGGACAGATGGGCAATATATTCTGGACTCTTTCTCTTTTTGTTGCTTATTGAAAAGCTTCAGCAACTGATTTCCAGATTTAACTCCTTGTCTTCACACTACCTCTCCCAAGGGAAAGTGATACAGCCCGGCCCCTTTCAACTCTGTCTGCCCCAACATCAACAGGCACGTGTTGGGGAATGTCTTTCAGTCAGATGATCGATGGAGGGACTCATGTTGTCCATCATGGATATCACCGGTTTTCATTCCCCTCCTCATCTTTTTCTTTCTTCCTTGGCAGGATCTGACCTTCCAACCTTTCCCTCTAATCCTATTAAATAACCCTCATAAAGGCATTAGGGAACAAAGCTCTTGATATTGTATTCTGGAAAGGCGTATTGCTCAAAGCCTTTGTTTCCTTTTTTCCCTCTTTTTCTGATTTCCCAGAAGAAAGTGCTTCAAGTGATTGTAGTGTTTCTTTTCTGCAGAACTGGGGCTAGTTGCTGTGGAATTTTCTGAAATTTAACATTAAAACTGTTGCTCAAAAATTCCCTATAATCTCATGAATCAGACGTGTTGTTTTGCATTGTCAGCATGCATTCAGTCTGCACTCAGGGCTGACGCTGTGCTCTTTGTGCAGCACAACTGGTGATGACTTGGCAGTAGGGTAACTATTTCTTTTACTCTGATCGAGCTGTTATCTTTACCATAGCTTATTATCCTACACGTGGACAGCTTAAGTCATGTACGTGTTGCTGGTGTACATTTAGGTGGCAATTTTGCTGCAAGCAGCAGCCGACGTTCAATCTAATTACAGTTTAGCGATCTGTTTGCTTTACATGGGAGCAGATTTCTTGTGTTCTCTGTGCAAATGGCAGAACACAGTTTGACTTCGTACACAATCTTTTTTTTAGGTTTTGTTTTTTTCTGACTTAAATAGTCCCTGGCTTGCTTTTTTAAAATCTTTTTCAGCCAACAGTGATTTCTGTGAAAGTGAACATCTGTCCCATGCAACTCATCTGTTCCGTTTGTGTTTCCCACATTGTCATTCAATCTTGACAGGCTGGTCAAGCCAGGGGAAGATGCATCCCAACCAAACTCTGAGATGGATGAGTCCTGGGACTCTCCCAGTGAGGAAGGGGAAACTCTGTATGGCACGTCACCTCCTCGTACCCGGCGTGAGATGAAACCCAATTCTGTCAAGCATCCAAAGAGCAACCAGATAAAAAGTGCTGGCCGGTCTCCAAACAAGGGTAAGTTAATAGATCCCCATAAACTGAGGAGTATGGAAGTCATACATTTCACTGACTTTTGTCTGGTTTTATTTCAGTGGACATCAGGCACCCGGATCCCAGAGAGAGTCCCAAACCAGTACAGATCCCTGAAGAGAACAGATACAAGCAGGACAAGAGGCAGAGGACCACTCGGCGCTCTAACGAGAGAGACCAGAAGAAAACCTTTGAAGGCGCTTTCATGCTAGATCCACTCTCAAAATCAAGCCATTTCGGTACCCTCAACATGGATCCTAGGAAGCATTACTTAAGCTTGGGCTGTAGCAGTTGCAAACTTCCCGTGACTATGCCCCATATGCCCCGACCTCACCGGCAAACCTCCCGGACAGACTGTCCAGCTGACCGCCTCAAGTTCTTTGAAACTCTACGTCTGCTGCTCAAGCTCACATCTATGTCCTCCAAGAGGAAGGAGAAGGAGCAGAGAGGCTTAGAGAACATGGCCTTCATGGGTCACAACACTGAGGTCATCTGGTTGGAGCTGCAGGCATGGCATGCACGACGCTCCATCAATGACCAGGACCTTTACCTTTTCACTGCCCGCCAAGCCATCCCTGACATCATCAACGAGGTGCTGCACTTTAAAGTAAACTATGACAACCTGAGAGGGGATGAGTGTTCAGAGTCTCAGTCGATCAAACAGGACTCTCAAAGTGTCCCAGATCCTGTCTGTGGAGAGGAGAGGGACCTTGCTGTAGCAGAGACCAACCACTGTGGAGTGGATCCCTGGGGCTTTAGCGCCTGCCCCTCGTCGACAATGAATGCAGCAGAGCCTCTCGGCTCTGGCGCTGATTCCAGGGAACACCTTCAACGCCAGCGGCTGGCTTTTGAGCAGGTCAAGCGGGTTATGGAACTTTTGGAGTGTGTTGAAGCTTTGTACCCCTCCCTGCAGGCCCTTCAGAAGGACTATGAAAAGTATGCAGCTCTAGACTTTCAGGGCAGGGTGCAGGCACTCTGTCTGTGGCTCAATATTACCCAGGACCTCAACCAGAAGCTGCGGGTTATGGCCACTGTGTTGGGCCTCCATGATCTATCCCGCATCGGGTGGCCCGTCTTTGAGATACCTTCACCTCGCTGCTCCCGTGGAAATGAAGAAGAAGAAAATGAGGAAGATGAGGAGAATGACTCAACGGCCACTTTCACAGCTGAAAGTGATGAAGAGGTAGTTGGACTCGTAGCAGAGGGAGAGTTGTCTCCCACCTTGACTCCCAAATTTGCCCGATTGTCTTCGGAAGATGAGTTTCTCCCAACAGCTATTACAGGAAATTCAGATTTGACTGCGGGAGGGGAAGTATTCTGCCCCACAGCCATTTACAGACCATTTGTGGATAAAGCTCTGAAACAGATGGGACTGCGTAAACTGATCCTCAGACTGCACAAACTGATGGACCGCTCTCTTCAGAGGGCCAGAGCAGCGCTGCTTCGGCACACTCCTGCACTGGAGGTAACATTATCATTCCCACAATTTTTCACCCAGCTAGCAGCTCATACTTAAGTCGTTCATGATAATATCATGAAGTTAAGTTCAGTCAGTTCTGGAGCAGTGTATTCTGTAGGGAAGCATTCCTCTCACAAATATTATGGACAAAAGCATTCACACTTAAAGTGTAATCACAATATCAATATAATACTTGAAAACACCTTTCCTTTTTTAAATAAAAGTAATCTTGGGTCCTTGAACATTGTAATGACCTTTTTCTTTCTGAGGCAAAAGTTCATTTAAAGCGAAATGTGTACTGTATGTAGTCAGAGCAATAAAACCGTCTCAAAGTTAGATCATAATTCAATTTATGTTCAGCTTGGTGATAAGCATGACATATTTTCAGCTGATCCACAGACAGAGCAAAGGGCTTGTCCCAAAAAAAAAGCAACACTAACCAATATGTTTGGCCATCCTGTCAAAATACACATTCATTTATTACTGCAAACACATTGTTTGAGCCACCAGCGAGAAGAAGATTGAAGGCATGTAGAGGCAGAATGACAGGAAGACAGGAGGGCATGAAAGTAGGGGTCAGACTGACTGAGAGTGAACTTGCACTATCCTCCCAGACTGTTAAAGTCAGTTGAACTGTCCATTTAGTAAAGGTTTTCTTTCCAAAATAGCAAAATCTTCTGTGACTGTAGCGCTGCATGCAACACCTCGTTTCAGCCTTTCTTACTTTGTCTTTGGCAAACAGCTCAAACACACTCACACTGCATCAACCCCTTCTCCTCTATAAGCGCCAAATAAATATGTGCAGAAGCAAGTCTTGTTGACTGACACTGTTGTTACCTGACTGGCTATGTTGTAGCATTTATGCATTTTCATATTTTTAAAACATCCAAAGAAAGTAGCTAGTGAAAAACATAGCAACTTCAGATTGCACATTTCTGCTGCAGCCAGAAGAGGAGCGCATGCGATTGTGTGACTGCTCCAAATACACAGGCAGCCTATTTTACTAATAGAAGCTGTAATGGACTTTAGTGCATTCTTCAGTGCAAGTGCAGCAGCCTTGCAGCTGGAAAAAATTATGTTGCTTATATAATGATGTGCAATGTAAATACTGCAAATACACAGGAATCAAATGTATGTGAGTGTACACAAATATATTGACAGCATTATCAAATGCTGTGATCTGTATTGACCATTATAGAAAGTGTAACTGTCATATTTGTTTGCCATATCATCCAGCCCTGAAACAGTTTGTTCTGCTAAAAAGAAATTAAGTTCAGGAATTCACTGATTTTTAAAGATTAAATTATGAAATACACCATTTGCCACTACAATATTGCCAAATGCCGTAGTTCAGTTACAGCAGGAAAATGGTGCATAGTTTCAGAGCACTTGGCTAGAAGTCATGGCTGTGAGACGGGTGGGTGGGATAACAGTGATACGGAAGGCCCTGTGGGTGAGACAGGCGCACACACTGTGATGCTGGAGGTCAGGATGCTCTCGATCATGCCTCTGCAAAAAGAAGCAGCCACACATCTAATTTTATTGTTGCAAATGTTAGTAATTTGATTAAGCTCTCAAGGAAAGATCAATAAGGAGTTTTCATTAATGGAGGCACAGAAGAAGTCTGAGCTCAGGCTATAAGTAATGCAGGATGTTTTGAACAGCTAGTAAAAGAGAAATATAGTAGAAGCTGTGATGACATGATGGTTACTGAATTTATTTTGATGAATAATCAGGCCATCTGTGAGACTGGTAGAAACAAGGAGACACAAGTTGTGTCTTCTTGTTTGAGGTTGGACAGCTATGATAAGTTAAACAACAAAAAATGTTTTTTAATTTATTATGTCATGTTTTGAATCTGTTCATGAAACAAATGAGCTTACCACTAGTTTGGTTTAGAAGTTCACTGTATTTCCTCTACCTGCAGTTTGCAGACTTCCCCGACCCCATGCTGTACAGTGATTACCTGCCAGAGCTGTCGCGCCATGTATCCTGCAGCGGTGCTACTGCTCCAGAGCTTGGAGCAGACCAGGTGTCTTGGGAGGATCTGCTGGACATGGATCTCCCATCCTTCCGGCCGGCATTCCTCGTCCTGTGCAGAGTCCTCCTCAATGTCATTCACGAATGCCTTAAATTACGACTTGAACAGAGGCCGGCTGGGGACCCGTCACTGCTCAGCATCAAACAGGCAAGCAGCGGATAAAAATTCATATCTGTATACAGACCATTGATTCTGAGTGACACAAAGCTTTGTACAACTAGATCTCTTCCATAATTAGTTATTTTTTTAAAACAGAAGATTTGACAGGTAAAATGGCATGGCCTGCAAGCTTAAACTAAGTGGATAAGCTTAGATTATGCTGTCTTGAAGAATAAATATCTTGTTATAGCCATTGTTAGCGTCTTATTGGTGTATACTACCCTTGAAGACTGTCATACACAAGATGTGTAAGTTTTCTTATATGTATTGTCTGCGCTCTGCAGTTGGTGCGCGAGTGTAAAGAGGTTCTTAAAGGAGGCCTTTTGATGAAGCAGTATTACCAGTTCATGCTGCGTGGTGTTGTGACTGATGCACAAGGCTTACAAACAAATGCCAATATTGATGAGTTTGAAGAGGACCTTCACAAGATGCTAGTGGTAAGATGCTTAATTTCTCCATCCTCCACTTAAACTTTCAGCATTCACGTAGGCAGTTTTTTTAAATATTTTCTGTTGTTTTTTTTGTAGGTTTACTTTGAGTATATGCGCAGTTGGATCAAGATGCTGCAGCAGCTGCCTCAGGCCTCACACAGTTTAAAAAACCTGTTAGAGGAGGAATGGAACTTCACTAAGGTCATTACACCCTACATCCGTGGAGGGGAGGCCCAGTCTGGGGAACTTTTCTGGTGAGTAAACCTCCAGTACATTGAGAGTGTGCCCAGGGTTTGATCTAACCAATGACCCAGTAATGTGGCACATGTTTGGTCATTTTCTGCTGCTCTAACTAAGCAAAACTTTGTGTATTGTGTGCACCATTACAAAGGATGGGCAATGACTTTCAATAGTTAATGTGACTTAGATTTCCCCTGTCTGCAGTTTGGCTTCAATCTCTCTTTCAGGCACCATCTAATCACAAGTAATGCATGCTGGCCCAGGTTGCTAAGATACCACAATAGCTGGTGTTGAGACTTAATGACTGTTTTATGAGTGCATTGCTTAATAATAATAATAATAATAATAATAATAATAATAATAATAATAATAATAATGATAATAATGATAATAATAATCATGTAATTAACTGTGCATATGTGTTTACAACTACATCAAAACAATGTGATAGTAAAACCTGACTGTGTCTTTTACATTCAGAAACGATTTGCCTCTAGAACTTAGCAAATATTAGAAGACAAAACGCTTGCAGATTGCATGGACAAGATGTTGTAATTACACAGTTAGACAACACTTGTGGCAGCAGGTTGATTATTTGATAATTCTCCTATGAAAGCGGAATTTTTCACAAATGCCTCACAGGGGTTTTAGGGCCTGACAAATGAAAACAGTGAATGAATTATCTTTATTTACCAAACACTTTTTGGAATAGAGCAATCTCCAAACACACATGGCAGCCTCTGATATTTGACCAGTTCAAGAATTTAAGAAAACATTCTTCTTGTGATACAAGTATAATATGAATAGAACCGAGTGTTCATTAAAGTATGTGATTGGTGTCTCAGGTGTGATGTTACTAATTTGTGTTTTGAATAGAAGTCTGGACTTCTACAGCTGAAATGAGTGTTTTACTGACAATATATTTGTTTTACTTCAGGAATAAAGCAAAACCCTTCGGTGGTTACCTTGAATAACTAACATTGGATTAAGTTTGAATTAATTATTCCAGTGAAACTGTAGAGTCTTCTTCTCTTTGCAGTAACATTGCTGGGATGCTGCTTGAATCCACTGGAGAGTTTCTAGATGCTGGTCTGCAGAAAAGTGGCAATGAATTCTGGGAAAGTGCAGATGACAGCACAGCCTCAGATGAGATCAGGTGAGGAAGATGATGAAATATCACACTGAAAGATCCAGGTTAATTCAGATTCAGACTTTCTTTTGTAGTGATGTTTTAAACTTTGAACCTTTTAAATTTTCCAGACGGTCAGTGATCGAGACCAGCCGGTCACTGAAAGAGTTGTTTCATGAGGCCCGGGAGCGAGCATCCAAGGCTCTTGGCTTTGCCAAAATGCTCCGGAAGGTGAGACACATCAGTTAGGAAGATTGTCTACCCGATGCAGACAGAAACCCACAGCCGTACTAGTGTTGCAGTATACCGATGATCCTGTTTTCTTTGCTGAGTGAAGAATTGGGACTGTGTTTTCTAACACACAATTTGTTTGCGTCCTTCACTGCAGGACTTGGAAGTTGCTGCGGATTTCACTATCACTAGCGGGGTGACTTGTCTCCTGGAGGCACTAAAAAAGAGGAACTATGTCAAGGTGAGCATTCGCTTATTCATTTAACATGATTTATTTTATCATTCTCAATTCATTTATGTAACTGTTTAACTTCTCGTCTTTATTCTCAGGTTCAGATTCCAGGCTTGGAAGAGCTCCAGGTTTTCGTACCCTGTGGCCTGATGGATCAGCGGCCTCTCATTCTGCAGCTTCTCAATGCTGCTGCTGGCAAAGACTGCTCCAAAGAGCCTGATGAAATTGCTGAAGATGATGCCTACCTGCTCATGAGCAAACACGGAGCTGGAGATTTCACTACTGACTCTGAATGGGCTCAGTGGGATGGAGAACTTCTCAAACTGGTCCCACAGATGGAGACTGTTGACACTTTAACGGCCATGAAGGTTTTTAAACCTAAATACATTTCTTAGTTTTTTAATCTGTGCCTGTATCTGTGTTGTATTGACCTCCCACTGGTCCTGTGTGCCTTTCAGGTGGAGAACATGCTCTTGATAGTGATGCAGTCAGCTCACCTGGTGACCCAGCGAAAGGCTTTTCAGCAGTCCATGGAGGATGTACTTACTCTTAGCCGAGAGCAGACATCAAGTCAGCCGCTCATTGCAAGCGCTTTGGAGGATCTCAAGGTACTTAAAATAGCTACATGCTATGTTGTTGCATAGATAGACATGTACTAGTATCTTACTTTCAGATCTGTTTTTGCTGCAGCTGTTAATCGTTTACCCTGAATTTAAATTTTAATATTAACATGACATAAAAAAAACTGAACCACTTTCAGACCAGATTTGAGAGATTTTACCTAAGGGGAAGTAACTAAACTTTCATAGCTTTTACCCTCAAAGCCACAATATGAGAAATGAAGTCTCAGAGGATGCTGTCTGTTTTTAAGCTTTCATTGATTGCTCTCTGCAAAACTTGTGTGTCATAAAACGATAATAGAAGCAGTCTTTCATGTCTGTTCTCTCCTATATTTTTCTCTTCACCTGCAGAACAAGGCCCTGCAGCTCTGCATTAAGATAAACACAGCCATTGACCGAGTGGAATACATGTTCACCACAGAGTTTGAAGCAGAGGTGGAGGAATCCGAGTCAGCCACCCTCCATCAGTACTACAGGGAAGCAATGATTCAGGGCTACAATTTTGCCTTCGAGGTAAAAGGCTGCAGGGATTAAGAGTTGTGACACCATGTGTGTATTTTTATGAAAGGCTATAATACTAAACACAGCTCTTTTTTTATTTTATTTACAGTACCACAAGGAGGTGGTGCGCCTGATGTCAGGGGAGTTCAGGCAGAGAATTGGAGAACGCTACATCGCTTTTGCCCGTAAATGGATGAATTATGTCCTGACCAAATGTGAGAGTGGGAGGGGCACCAAGCCCAGGTGAGAACTCGCCTTACAAAAAGTTCTCAGCAAGTTTTAAATAACTTGAGTTTTTTCTTTTGTCAGATGCAGGGTCTGTTGGCTTGTGCAGTGTTCATGAGGTTGCCTTTTAACTTAAAACTGCAGACTGTCTCAAACAATATGAGGGTTTTCTTATTAATTGACATTTAGCATTCTCTGTGTAGCAACTTCTACAGTCGCTGGAGAAGCAGAGGATGGGTTCAGTCTTATTATATGGCACGCTGTCAGCTTCCTTAATGGCGCACATAGATTCTATGCTTTGTTTGGTTTATTTAACGTGATTAATGCTCACAGGAGTGACGCAATGTAGACTACAGGGAAACTTGTTGAACATAATCGGGCATTTCATGTGGCAAACTTAAATTTATGGTAACCCAGCCCTCTTATCTCTGGCAAAACCCCCAAAGTGACCGACTGAAAATCCCTTTTGACTGCTCACCCGTCACCGGCTACATCACATGACCCCGTCACCATAACAACCAAATGAAACAATCCATAAACCCAGTGATCATTACCCAAAACAATATATATAGCTACTACACTCTGTTTCAAGGGATGATAAATAATCAGACCTTTGAATCAAAAGCTGTGTATTGGTAGTTGTAGACTTTTCCTCCATTAACATGTAACCAGCCTTGATTTAACTTCAAACATGGCCTTTGCAGCACGTGATCAACTAATTTCTCAATGCAAGTGAAACAGCTCATCCGTTGGTTTAAAAATCCAAAGTAAATCCAACAAATATTAGGAAGGTCATAGTTGTCATCAGTGGTGGATGATGGCAGGATACCTTTCTTGGTTTAAAAATATATCGAGAACAACGTTGTCCAGGAAGACATCATTTTACCTAGGGCTACCATGAAGCGAACAAAGATATCATATCATATGATATGAAGCAGATATCATTTCAAGTGTGATGCTATGAGCCTCCAGTGAGACTGGTCATTGTTGTGATGTGACAGAAGACAGAAGCAGCCAAATGAATTGTGTGCATGAATATACTGTCTGCTCATTGTCAGCTAATTTCAGTGAAGTGGATTGAACAGCTCTTCAGGAAAAACATGGGTATTGCCACAAAACCTACCATGAAAGCAGCCATGATCTGCAGTTGAAGTCACAGTCACTTGACCTCAACTGGCTGAACTATATTTTGCACGCTAAAAATGAAAGATGGCGAAAAACAATAGTTTGAAGAAGCTTCAGTAAAAACCTGTCAAAACGTCACAAACTGGCAAAGTATTTTTTATGTTAACTTCTATTTAGGATATTTTTAATTTTTGTAATTACATTTGAGCCTTTAAACTATGAACTTTTGTTCATGAAATTGCTGTTGAATTATATTTGGGTTTAACCTAATGTACTAAAGTAAAATAAAAAAGTCAGTATTCTACTGTATTATGTTAACCCTTTCTTGTCAGGAGCCTACAAGATTTACCATGAGGAAAGTGGAGTTCAGACATAATGACATGTAATAGAATGAAGTCTTCCAGCACTGGCTTGAAATTGTAGTGGCATAATTCAGAAATATTCATACATTGATAGTAAACAATAGTGTTCTGATATGATCCGCGTTGTAGTCCTAATGTTTCCAACTTTTACCTCCATGCTTTTCTTCTTCCTTCCATCTTTTCTTTAAAGTTTTCGGACACACTGATTGACCCTTGTGTTTCACTTCCTCAGGTGGGCGACTCAGGGTTTTGACTTTCTTCAAGCTATTGAACCTGCCTTCATATCTGCGTTACCAGAAGATGACTTCCTGGTAAAGCTGCATCTTTCCTTTTTTTTTTTGTTTTCTGCAACTTGCACTATAATGGCATTTTTTATTAAAGATGTATGTTTATCTCTACAGAACTTACAAGCCTTGATGAATGAATGTATTGGACATGTGATTGGAAAACCTCACAGCCCAGTTACTGGCCTTTACATTGGTGAGATGCTCTCCTGTGATATGAACTCTTGGTGGTTTCCATATCAAGAGTTTCAGTTTATCTCATGTTTTGGGTTTTTAACTTGGGAAGAGAAATGTGTATGACTGGAATTTAGATTTTTACCCCTGTGCTTAGCTGGTTCAATGTTTCCTTTTGTCCATGATGGGACTTTTTGGTTTTTTTCCATTTCAGCTCCCAGGAATAGTCCTCGTCCTGTAAAGGTTCCTGCCCCAGTCCGCTGTTACAGTGACCCACCAAACCCTAACTTGTTTATTCCTGCTGAAGGTTTCAGGTAGGAAACTGTTCAGGATTTAACAATGATCTGTTCCCTTTGGTGTTTTATTATATTTACTTTCTATTGCATGGCTTTGCTTTTTATCTACTAATATTTTTGGTCTCAAACTAAGCATCTGTGAGCTTCTGTGTGCATATGCTGTGGGTATCTTAGCATTTTTTCTGTCTATTTTCATTTTGTTTTCTCCTTTTAATCTTCCAAGTGTTAGGAATGAGTGTGTGTGTTTGTTCCTCCACCAGCTACCCAGTCACACAGATGTGACTATACACATCCTATACAAACCACCTCACCTCCCACCGCAGCGCTCCTCAGTTTGTTTTTTCACCACACAGCTCTCGAAGTCTCCCCTGTGATCTCCGGAATCAGCTGTTCCCCAACGGCCCTCGCCCTGTCCCGCAGGGCCCAGGGGAGCACAGCCACACCAAAGTACCCAGCAGCAGCCCCAGTGATGTCAGGTAGCCTTGCCCTGAGTAGAAACTCTCACAAAGACAGTTCCAGCAACAAAAAATGAACGCCATTGCTAATTACTTGTGAAGCTTCTGCACATGGAAGGAGGAAATGCCTCATGTTCCAATTTTAAATTCCTTGTGCCATTAGGGTGTGATTTAGAGCAAAACATTTTTTACCCACTCATCAAATCTGTGATGCCGTGCCAAGGTATCGCTTAAACCGTTCATTTCAGAGGATGGAAAGGCTATGACAGGCTTGTTGAGACCGGCTACTTTGTTCTTTATTTTATAGCTTTGAATTTATAGCCTTTATTAAGAGACTGCTGATTTTTTCTTTTCATCCTCATTACTTCCCCTATTAAGCACAATGAATGTGAATAAATAATTTATAAATTGATGTAGATTTTAAGGCAGAAATGAGATTGACTTTTCAAGAAGTCAATATTTTGTGAAGCATTTCAATTTTCTACTTTGGCTCATCACAGATTTACAACCACAATCAATCTTTGGTAGTTTTGAATAAGATTAAAAGCAACAGATCATCATTTCAATCTTTTTGATTATCAACCTATGCTTTATCAAATATAGTAATGAGGCATTAGCTTCTACCCTAAATTACATCTCAGGCATGACTATTTTAAGTCACTGATGCAGCATCTGCAGCATGGCTTTTTTTTTTTCTGAAAGAATTGTTTTTATCTCGTTACAAGATGCCTTCAAAATTCGATTTGCATGGAACTGATGTTGACCACAAGAGTGTGATAGGACCTCATAATACACTAAAGGAGCATAAAGTCTGAATGTATTAACGAAGACCTGCACCATGTCACCAAACCTGAAGAGGGAAAAAGGAAAAAAAAAGAAAGCAAAATCCCTTTGACATGTCCTGTTACTGGTCATGGAAGAGACTGTGATTGTTGTGCATGGTGTGAAAATGAGCACTGCCTCACTGAAAGGGTGGTAGTATGATATTCTGTCTTTTAGTGCTATTTGATGTTTGTGGCTGACTGCTATTTGATTTCCTGGCCTAAAAGTGTGTGGTTTTGAAACTTACTCTAAAAATCTAACCTTGTGTGAATGATTGACGCATGCTGAGCTGTCACTGGATTTCAAAAGGCACACTCTAAATAAGCTTCTCAATAGATGCTAAATTATTTTTTTCCCTCTTTTTTCCTGAAATCCTATGTGTTGAAATAATTAAAATGCATTAATTTCTATTGTCAATTTAAATTCAAAATCTCATGAAAGTGAACACAAAATTCTCAACATTTCAGAAATGTGTTTTCCCCCAAGCATAATTTTTGCTGTAATAAGCATTTCTAGCTTTGAAAATTCTAAACATAGTGAGAGTCGTTGCAAAATACGATCCAGCACATACATTGTTACTCATGTGGATTTCATTCGAGGTGTAGATAAATGACAGGCACACTGACTAATCTCATATAACAATGAAATGAAATGAAGATAAATAAAGTATTTTCATTTCATTTCATAACAGAGGGGTCTGAATATCTGTATCTCAGTGTGATATTTCAGTCTTTCATTAGGTTTAGAACGATAACATGGATTTTTTCTTTTTTCTTTTTTTAAAAACATGAAATGTTATATGGCCATTAAGAAAATCCTCACCTACTGTCTGGCTCAGTGGTCTTTGTTTGTGTTTCAGTGTTGCATTAGTGTCTTTCATGTCTTTGCAGAGGATCAAATATCCATGAGAATGATCGCTTGTCATCAGTTGCAGCAGAGTTGAATTTCAAATCCCTGAGCCGCCACTCCAGCCCCACTGAAGAAAGAGAAGGTTGGCGCATTCAGTGATCTGCAGGGTTGTTAGATGCTCATTGCATATTAACCCTCCTTGCTTGAATCTTCTTATTTATTTTTCTTCAGAACCTTCATATCCAAAGGGAGACCCGAACGATGCCGCACGCCGGAGCTGGGAACTCCGAGCCTTCATCAGCCAGTCCAAGGGTAAACTTTGAAAATGATAATCTTGAATTGAAAACAAAGATGTGAACATTTGATTAACTCCCATTTCTTGCCTTCTCTGTCAGGCACAGCAGCAAGGCAAAGCCCCATGGAGGCTGTTCGTTGCTCCATTCGCAGATTCGAGGAGAAAAGGTACGCTGTGATGAAACAGCGCAACATCATCGGTCAAGTTTGTCACACACCCAAGTCCTATGACAACGTCATGCATGTTGGGCTCAGGAAGGTGACTTTCAAGTGGCAGAGGGGCAACAAGATAGGTACGAGTACATGGTGACTATTTTGGTAATGACGAACTTTATTAAACACTAAACAAACATGTGCAGACAGTGAAGTCATATTGTTTACTTGTTTTATATCAGGTGAGGGCCAGTATGGGAAGGTGTACACCTGCATCAATGTTGACACTGGAGAACTAATGGCAATGAAGGAGGTGTGTAGCCCAGTAAACTTAATTCATTAGATTTCTAATAAGCAATCATAAAAGATGCAGGTCGTAAAGAATGCTTCTCTCTGTTTTTGATATAGATTCGATTCCAGCCAAATGATCATAAAACCATCAAGGAGACTGCTGATGAGCTTAAAATATTTGAAGGCATCAAACACCCAAATCTGGTGCGATACTTTGGAGTCGAGCTCCATCGGGTAAGTAACTCACATATGAGCATAAAAATCCGCTTATATGTGTTTGAAATCTAAAGCAGTTTGGTGTAAGCATTCATTTACTCACATGCAGGAAGAGATGTACATCTTCATGGAGTACTGCGATGAGGGCACTCTGGAGGAGGTGTCCAGACTCGGGCTCCAGGAACATGTCATCAGGCTTTACAGTAAACAGATCACTACAGCCATCAACGTCCTCCATGAACATGGGATTGTCCACCGTGATATCAAGGGTCGGTGTCGAGTACTCTTTCCCTCATTTATTGATTTTCATAATTGGACAGAAGTTGAGAAAGATTTCAGCAACCATTAATTTGTTGTTCTTTGTGATATTTTGTAAAAGGAGCCAACATCTTCCTGACATCGTCGGGTTTGATTAAGCTCGGGGACTTTGGCTGCTCAGTCAAACTGAGGAACAACACTCACACCATGCCAGGGGAGGTGAACAGCACACTAGGAACAGCAGGTAAAATGTTCTATCTTGTTTCAGCGTTGCATCCACGACCCCTGGGGGCATTAGATGTTCTATCCTTATGTCATTGACTCAACTTTGTTTTGTCCTGTTGATGAATGTGTACGGAACCTGAACTTCCTGTTGTGGTTTGTTGGTTGCAGTTTGTTATATATTTTCTGCTTCAAACCATATCCACCTTTTTCTTATTTTTATATGAAACATATTTTCCAGCGATCTTATGTCTTTATGTAAAAACACACTTTGTTTTTGTGTTTCTATGCAACACTATACAACATTGTTATTAATAATAAATTCTTGGGTTGTAACGGTTCCAGCATACATGGCACCTGAAGTCATCACAAGGGCAAAGGGGGAAGGTCATGGGAGAGCAGCAGATATCTGGAGTTTGGGCTGCGTCCTCATTGAGATGGTGACTGGAAAGGTAAGAGGTGATCAGATCAGAAAATGGAAGATAAAAACAGTAGATCAGGGAGAGGAGGGAACTTGTTATTGTAGCATTGTTTTTATTCCAAATGATCGACTGCAGATAAACTGGCTCCCGTTTGCAGCTTTTATGATTTAAGTCCTGTTAAATAAAATTCCTCAATTTTATATTTTTTCAGATTTTGGCTAAAGGTTTCCATTTTAGCCAATGTGCTTTGTTAACTATTCTGCAAAGATTCTTGAAAAGAGTGGTTGTGGTTACAGCTCTCTCATTAAGAGCCATATCTGAATATCTGAAAGTTGCTGAGTTTAGCTTGCATGCCTTAATGTGTGAAGTTTACATCCTCCTTTTATTTCCACTCAAGGAAATTCGAAATGACTCACTGTTTCATCTTTGCTTCAATCTGCAGAGGCCCTGGCATGAGTATGAGCACAACTTTCAGATCATGTACAAAGTGGGCATGGGCCATAAGCCCCCCATCCCTGAGAAGTTGAGCACAGAGGGGAAGGACTTCCTCTATCACTGCCTGGAGAGTGAACCTAAACGTCGCTGGACAGCTAGCATGCTGCTGGACCACCCGTTTGTCAAGGTGAGATGCTTTACATAGTTTTTTTTTTTTTATCCTTTTTTTTTTTTTTTTTCAAAGTTGTATTTTATTTCTATTAAATGAAATTACAAATGTACTCTTGCGTCATTGGATATTTCAAAGTTTGACTCTCAAGTTTCTCAGATGTCAACTGGTTGCCTCTCGTCTGTTTCAGGTTTGCACAGATGAAGAGTGAATGACACCTCCTCTTTGGCTTTTATGTTTACACACTAAAGCATTACTGTACATGCTGTTGGCAAAAGAAAACACAACTGTGGACCTGGAGAAGAGGGAGAATGGCTGAAGGCACATGGAGTTAAACTGAGGAAGTAATACAATATCATTTCAGAGGACAACTGGATATATGGATTATTGAATTGTTGTCTTTATGTATCCACGGGCTGGGGAGGGACTGTACATACTGTAAGAATAGCATTGGCTTTAATTCATGTATAAACAATATTGTAAAGTTAAAGTAACTATTGCCACATTTATTTGTTCTCATTGGTGAAGAGACCTCTGAAAAGGCATTGAGGAATACTTTGTTTTTTAACAAATGGGAGGGGGGGGAGAGTATCTATAGCACTTTTTAAGCTGTTTACCCAAGGGGACAGTTGAGTAGAGGAGGGGTGAACGTAATTTCACTCGCCTTTTGAGGCTGAACAAGGTGTGGTATGCCTCACAGAATGGAAGGAAGCGCTGGGTTACCCTTTATGAAAGAATAACATCCAAAAATGTCCCATATCGGTTGTCATCCAGCAAGCACAGGCTCAAGGAAGGACTTTTTTCATGTATTCTCTTTGCTGAGGAGAAAATGTCAGCTTGGAGCAATGTTCAAATCCACTGGTCACCAGTGAAGAGCGGTCCATTTGACAGGAGTGTAGCCAACTAAGTGGAGAAACAGGGCCCCTGCTGCTCAGCGCTAAACATCCACACAACCAAACACAGACACATGCCACAACTTCTGGTCCTCTGCTGCTCTTACAGTGTTTGCTATGTACAAACAATATTAATAAACCAATCGTTTTTATAAAAAAGGCGTCTGTTTTTGGTCTTACAGCATTCAAGGTATTTATTGTAAAATATGTCCATAATTCTCAGCCCAGTTTGTGGTATACTATTCATGTCAACATGAAACCCAACTTACAAAAAGGTGGGATGTTGTTTGAAATGTAAATAAGAACTGAATGCAATCATTTGCAGATCTCATGAACCATGATTTTATTTCCCATAGAACGTAACACATCAGATGCTGAAACTTAAGACATTTTACCCATTCGTGGAAAAATATGAGTTTATTTTGAAATTGATGGCAGCAATTTAAAAAAATTGGAAAAGCTGCAACAAAATATTGGAAAAGAAATTATCAAATTAAAAACAACTGGTAGAACACTGGACAATTAATTAGGGTAATAGGCAGCAGGACTGAAGACTGGGTATAAGGAGCATTTTAGAAGACATCCAAACATTTGGTTCAACATGTCATAAAAAAAAACGGTATTGGAGGCGGAGGAATGTTGAGCACCTAGAATCCTGCGTCAGACCACAATGGCAAAACGTTCCTCTACTCCAGCAACTGGTGTCCTCTCTTAAACGAATAGGGGATGCTATACAATAGTGAACATCACCCTGTTACAACTTTTGAAATGTGTTTCTGCCAATTAGATGGTACACTTCAGCCTCATCTGAAGTCATCAGAGACAAAAAGAGGTTGCCTTGATACACAATCTATTCCAACCTAGAAGTAATCAATTAGGAAACATAACAGTGATTACCTGAACAATTAATTAGATTTGCAATTTTTTCCCTCTTCAAGATGTTCAGCTTCCAGTGTCTGTTATTTTCAGATGGTCATGTTTGCACAGTGACCAGTAAAGCCCGCACCAAACAACCCCCCTTTATTATATTAAAACGGACAAGACCACAAGCACTAAAAGTAGATTGAGTGATTCCTGCTTTAGGCATATAGATTGATACACTTGCAGTTAAAGTCAACTGTGAAACGTGGCAGATTTCCATACTTAGCACTGAGTATTGTCTGTAACGGGGTATAAACCCAAGAACTGTGATTTCAGAAACTGCAGGATAAATTCTGTGCTGCAGAAGTTGCACAACTTGAAGCACAACCACTTAATCATGTCACATACCTGACTGAGTGAAAAGGATTACGGTCGAGCGCTCCCAGACGGACGCATGAAGTCAAACCTGTTGTTTTCCTAAGGTGTGACATTAACTCAACCCTGTGAGACGTAAAGGTTAACTTTTAAGAAGCACAGACTGGTAAAAACTGCTGTCAAGTTGTGAGACACCTGAGATAAGTGGTAAAGGTGTAACCATTTTGTCTGTACCTTGAAGTAAATATAGTGAGATTGTTAAACCTTTCTCTGCTTCTAAACCATAACTTTGGATTTGGCAACATCATCATTAAACTTTTTATACACTAAATAAACTTATCACCAACAGCACAAAAGTTTGCTCCTCACAGAGATCGCAACCTTTTTCACTGATCTGGTCTCTATGACGTTCCAGGTGTCTGTTTACAAATATACACACCAGCATGGAAAAAATGCAAAGATTAACAAATGTGTGCACAATAAAGGTCTATCCAAAATTATCTTAATAATTTTGCTGCTTTCAGAGCTTTTTATAGGTCATATGACTTACTTGTTCTTTTTGTCCTAATATATTTGATGTTTACTGCATTTAAATAAGTGGTATTTTATGATTAAGTAGTTATTTTATTCACTAATTTAGTGACCTCACATGTGCTGGTCTCTTTTGCAATGACTAAATTAATGAGGTTTATTTATGTAATTACTTTAACAAAATTCTTTGTTGCTGAAAATGTCCCATGCGTTTCATAATGCTTATTGAAAATAACTTTAAAATACAGAACTTATTGTGTTTGCTTCTAAGTATGATTATCAAAAAGCAAGCATATAATAAGAGAATATATCTAAATCAAATCAGTGTTTTCCTGGCTGCCTGTCTGTCAGAAACATTTAGTTATCTCATGCAGATGCAAAGTGCAAAAAAACAACCAAAACACGAGTAGAAACTAAACAAGAGAAACTTGAGCTGCATAAATATGCCATCAAATTACCGTCCTCCATGAAAATGCTACAATATAATAATAACAATAATAATAATAATAATAATAATCTTTATTTTCAAACAAACGTTACGGACATAAAACTATCGAATTAATGGCAACAAAAGGTACAGGTAAAATAAAATAAAACCCTTGTAACTGTGAGTCAATAAAAAGCTCTCTGACAAAAATAAGTTTTCAATTTCCTCTTAAAAGATGGTACTGAGTCCGAAGACCTTATTTCCTCAGGCAAGTCGTTCCATAATTTAGGGGCCTGGACAGAGAAGGCTCGGTCACCCTTTGATTTCTGCCAAGTAACTGGTAAATATAAAATACCTCTACCTGACGATCGCAATGTGTGCACAGGAGTATAAGAAGTTAAAAGGTCAGATATTTAAAAGGGACAGAGACCATTTAGTGCTTTAAAAGAAATCAATAAAATCTTAGAATCAATTCTGTAGCGTACTGGAAGCCAGTGTAATGGTGCTAAAATTGGTGTAATATGATTATATTTTCTGGTTCTGGTTAAAATCCTGGCAGCAGTGTTCTGAACTGTCTGAAGTCTGTCCAGGGATTTTTGGTTTAGACAGGTAAAAAGGCTATTACAATAATCCAGATGAGAAGAAATAAAAGCATGTAAAATTAAAAGTTAAAAGTTAAAAAGGATCTTATCTTGGAAATATTTATAAGGTGACAAAGACTGTGTGAGTTTACTTATATGATATTCAAAGTTCAGGCTGTTAACAAAGCCTAAGTTCTTTGCTGCAGGCTTCATAAAAGATCCAGCAGATGGCAAAATTTGCATTACCATCTGCTGGGATCCAATTAAAAGAACTTCAGTCTTTGCAGAATTTAAATTGCAAGAAGTTATCTGACATCCAGAGTTTAATATCTAATAGACAGTCATGTAAAGCACTTAGCTTCCCTAGTTCAGAGGCTTTAACTGGAAGATATATCTGTGTATCATCTGCATACAAATTAAACTTGACTTCATGTCTTTGTATAATGTGCCCCAAGGGAAGCATGTGTAACGAAAATAAAATTGGTCCCAAGCCGGCCTCCTGAGTCACTTCGTATTTTACAGGGGAAAATGATGACTTGAAGTTGTAAGCAGTGACACGGAATCTTCTAGAGAGATAGGATGAAAACCAGTTTAAAACAGTACCTGAAATCCCCACCCAGTGCTTCAGTCTAATGTCCTGGTCTACAGTGTCAAAAGCAGCACTGAGGTCCAGAAGTACCAACACTGAGCACTGCCCTTCATCCGCTGCCAGTAAGAGATCATTTGTTACCCTGAGCAGGGCTGCTTCAGTGCTGTGATACTTCCGGAATCCCGACTGAAATTTTTCAAAAATAGAATTGAATTACTAGAGATGGGATCCATCCCAATGGGTATGGGTGCCAAATGTTAACTGCAAATTTGCAACATGCTGTGGTGACATACCCTGAAATTTGACTGACACCCAGCAATTGGCAAGAGGGCTTACTTTCCTCAGTAGCATCAACTCCAAATACTGTGTCATCAGGCCAGTCTATTCTAGTTATTATTACTCCAAGACTTGTGAATATCAGGACTAAGTGTCACTGTTTCTCATAATTCTCATGCATTTCTGAGATAACTTAAGCAAAAGGTTTTTTTTTTTTTTAAAGGTTACGGAGCTAAAACACAACTTGCAAGGTCATCACAGAGCTATTGTAAAGCTTGAGGAATGCTAACAACACACAAGGAATGAGAACAGCTGTCTTATTTGCTGTCACCATCAGGTGTCTCTGTGGTTTAACATTTTCCTTTATTCACCCCCACCCCCAAGTGTGACCTTTTTTTTCATGCATTGCTGCTCAACATACATTACAACTTTTGACATTCTTCCCTTTAGATCAAGCAGCATAGAGCCACAGCCATCTTTGTTTTTGCTCTCAACAAGAGAAGCTCACATGAGGTTCATTTGTTGTATAACACTGCAGAATATCTGTTTATAGTGAAAGTGTCATTCAGGATGATTCTGTGGAGGTGCTGTTTTAGCTTTTATTCAATTTTCTGCTGCACATAATAATCTCATGCTCCCAGTATAAGGCTTATTTCTGACATTGCTGAGGAGAACATGCCAACTTGAAGCCTTTGGGAGCTTTTGGAAACACTTACTGCTGCTACAGAAGAGCTGTTCTTCTGACTCTCCCTCACTTCTTTATTGTGCTTGCAGTTTTCAAACAAAAAATATTAAAAACTATGTTTTGCCTTTGAAGTGAAATGTTTATTATATGCATTAAAGTAGGTAGTTCCGTCTTTTTCTTAGTTTAATTACCTTGGCTGTATTTAGTTATTTCCATTCGGATCAGTAGAAAACAGTATATCTTTAAAGCACATTGCTGCTCATCCCAGTTGGCTTCTGCAACATAGCATTAAGATGCCTATCTGTGCTGTGCTTTGAAGCAGGCCTGTCTGCACTTGTTGGACCAGGTGAATCCCGTTGGACTGGCAGTTTTTGATGAGTGGCTGTGCCGAGCAGCTCTGAGGAATTCAAAGCTCCTTATTTGTTGTTTAGAGGAACTTCCTTATTTCCGTAATTCGAGCCTCTGTCAATCTCAGTCTGGCCAATCATCCAACGAACTGCCACTGAAGCTATGAAAGAAAAAGCATTTAGAATATTAATTCAGCAAGTGACAATTTTTGTAAAAGGAAATGATTTCCATTGTGAACATTTTCCAAGTATGAAGTCTTACGTTGAGAACTAAAATGTGACTAATGCTCATAATTAAACGTTTCAGCTCCAGGTTTGTCATTTCAACCCCAACAACAAACATGGGCACTTGTCTATTGTGGAAACTGCAACATTCTCCTCATGAGCCCATGCTGTTAGAAAGACCATTTGGTCCATTTACATCTTAGTTCAGATGGATGAATGGCTAACTTTGCTAACTAAAAACCCTGCCTGATTGCTGTAAAGTACATGCTTCCAAAGCCGAGATATCAGATTTTCCAAATAAAAATGGACTTACATTAGAGTTGTCAAGTCTGCTGCTTTGTGGAACATTTGGATAGAAAGCAGCTGGTTAAATTGAGAGATGGGTTGTTCTAACCACATTGTGCACATATCTAAAACCAACCTGCAGTACAGACAACCACAGAGGTGGTGATGGCAAGCATTGATCCAGAGCTGATCAGCTGGAGGAGAAGGAGGCCTAGAGGGTAAAGGGCTACACAGGACCAGAACAGCCAGTTGATAAGGGACCATGGTCGACGTGGAGGGCTCACCATAGTCCCGGGGAAATGCCCTGTCTGTGCATATTGCTCCTGAAAGCTATCCTGCAAACACAAATGAAACATGTGGTGAAAACTCTGCAAAATAAATAGATCTGGAGCATCAAACAGAAAAAGGCCGTACAAAAAGGCTTGAGCGCACAATATGATCTGTACTTATGAACACTTTGTTTGCCAGCTGAGACATCAGTACTGTTCCTCCTGGAAAAGGTGGCATTTCCTCCTCTTCTTGGCATATTTTCATATGTTTACGTCATGGGGATTTGAACATTCAGCTCTCAAACTACGTGATTGTGATTTTCAGGCATGTTCAGATTATTACACGGTTGTAGAAGTCATCTCTCTCATTTTCTGCTTTTGTGCAGCAACATTTGCGTCCAGAATTTGCTTTTATTTACCTGAAACAATTCTTCACTCTACCTGTGAAATATTGACCGTGCCACTGACTGCAACATAGGCCCAATATGATCCACCCCATACTTTGCAACTGAGGATATATCTATTTTTTTCCTTTTATTCAATTCGACACCTTTTTCAAATCAAACGTACTATTGTTAAGTATGACAGTAATTTCCTCTTTAACATAATCAGTTTAAAGGTCTTGCCTCCAACATAGATTGGTTTTATTTACAGTTGCATACTTGGAACGCTTAATTTGGTCTAGCAGGGGCAGGGCAGGTTAGTAAGTGTTGCTGCAAAGGAGAACAGCACCACTCCACACCCTGCTAAATCTTCCTGAGGAGTTTTTGCGGTCAAACAGGATTTAGCTTTCTGTAGCAATACTAAAAAGCAATTCTCTCAGAGATTTCTTCATCTCCCAAACCTCACTTTTACCATCACTGTTCCTGTTGATTGTCATTTCTTAATCATACTGCATATTGAGTAGACAACTTCCTGAAAACTCTTTGATGACTTCCTAAAGCCTTCTTCTGATTCCTCGTCTTTAGTTGTTAATTATTTAACTTTCAGATCACCTAGTTGGAAAATAGTTCATTGTCATGACGAATAAACCACACTCTGAGGAGATAAACCGAGGCTTTACAATTCAACAATTGTTTTTTTTGTACATTTACTTAGGCAAAGAGCTTACAAGGGAGTGCTCTGATGCTATCGTGCTATCATGACAGTTACTGCCTGAACACAACTACAGCTTGTGAGGAGGTTTTCATGACTTTAGATAGTGCAGGAGCCCAAAAAACAAGCCAAACAAGGCAGCACAAGACAGAAAGTTAAACATCGCAGTGACTTGCTATTACTACTTTTACTCTTCCTAACATTTCATTCATATGTTGCCACTTTTTTTCTTTCTTATGTCCTAATACGTAAAACCTTGAAATTGAAGGAGGTTATACTTTCTTTTTGTATATATCACTCATCGTTATTTCTCTGTAGGATGTCTTACATGTTGAATGGGATGGATAATTTTGACTGTAATGGTTAATCCCTGCAACATAAAACATGAACCTTTACATTTAACTGCTAGATAGTGTACTTTATGACAATAGCTACAGTTGGAGCCTTTTAGATCTGGGTGGATTACTGCCTCTAGTTAACAGCAGCCTGTGGGAAACCCTATGGCCATCAGAGGTTTTCGTCTTCAAAACTATCTCACCTTTTCCTGATAAAGTTTGTGGAGCCAAGCAGCACACTCTGCTTCATCCTCTGGGATCAACTCTAGAGGAATTCTCCTACAAGAGAGGGGGAGCATGAACATACATTAGACCAGTAAAGTGTAACTTAAAAGTCATGATCCCCACTTTAAATTGCTCCTATTTACCTAACGTATAAATCTGCATGATATTTCTTTCCATTAAGAAGTCCAAGCAGGGTGGGTGCTTCGTTGTTCCTGAAGTTCAGTGTGGAATCGTAAACAGCTGCAGCTGCACAAGACAAGCACACAGCAGCAATTAGCTGCATGACTCCTCTAATCCCACCATTCATAAACGGTTCACAGAATGAAGATGTCTGCAGGATCCTTACCAGCTCCTCTGAGGTTTTGGACAGTTATCCAGAATCCTTTGGTTCTGGGCAGAAGATGGTATTTAAGTTTTGGTAAACCTTTGCTCTCAGCCACCTGCATGCTGATCTGATGCTTCTTTGGTGTGAAACGCGTTCCCTCACAGTGAAGAAGAAACTTGTGACAGTAAAAGATGAAGTTAGACATTGTTGCAAACATTTTACATTTCACCCATGACCCACAGATATCCCTCTGTGTCAACCTGATTTTTTTTTTTAAAGAGAAAAAAAAAGAATAAGAAATACCCACAGGTTGAAACCCACCCAGTAATTTTCTGGGTAATCCCTCAGTTTCTGAAGACCTTGAGCCACCATCCGTCTGTCCTCCTCCCACTTTCTTTTGCAGAAAACTATCTCCATGAAGTACCACATCCAGCCAATTACCGGCACATAAGCCAACTCCTTCTTGGCCAACACTTTTGAGCTCTAGGATTTGAAAGCATCTGAATGAGCTGAAGATAGAGAACAGAACTCCAAAAGGGCTAAACAAAGCAAATGTGGAACTCTTTGAGCCACTTTTTCTTACCCCAAGTACTCCAAATCTCTCACAGAAGGTCCAGCCACACAGAAAGTCTATCTCATAATTGTGGTTGAGAACCACAATGGCATTCTCTTTTCCATAAAGTGCACAACTCTCTGGATCAGTGTAGAGTGTGCATTCTGTCCCAGACCACCACTCCAGGACTGCTACCATCTCTAAGGATTATTAGGACATGTCAACATTAACAGGTCTATGTGAATAAAGAATAGTATGATTAACCTTCACAAACACCGATCATTTCACAAAGTATGTGCAGAAGAGTTTGAATCTTGGATCTAATTAGTTGCAACTTTATTTCTGATTTTACTCCTAGTTGACAGCTGCTGACGAAACAAAGTACCAACAAAAAGAGATAACAGAGTCATCTATATGGCAGGGAGCATGATCAGTACTTACGACTAGCGATGCAATAGGCAAATCTGATGTTGATCCTTCGGGCCAACTGCTTACTGACCAGCCACAGAGGTGAAGTGCAGAACTGCAACAGGTTGATTATAAGGCCGCTCACCAAAAACACGTAGCACATGATCAGGTGGCACAGAAATTGGGATTTCAGCAGCTGTAGGAGCCCCATCCTTGTATAAAAAAAAACCCTGAAAGCATCAAACAGCTGTCAAACAAAGTTATCAGCTGGTGTAGCTCTGGGATGCAATGATATGTGTCCTGCCAGCACTCAGGCTGTAAAGGAATTCTCTGACAAGTTATTCTTGTTTTATCTGATGAATGGAGGCTTTGAGCTGAGCTGTGTACAAACAGCCAATTACAGTGCAGAGTCAGACGTTTACTCTTCAGAGTACACATGACCTTTGTGGTGAAGGGAAACTGTACGCTATTCACAGCTCAATCCAAAACTACACTGTGGTGTAGTTTTGGATTTCTTAAAAGTGAAGGTAAAGCATGCAAGTTACATCGTTATAATTACTGTTTGATACAGCTTGTAAAAGGTAAATAGCAGCAGTTTCAAAGCACATCTGTGTTATTTTTACTTAATTCTCACATTTCAATATCTAACAAGGCAATGAGAAACAAGCACACTTAAAAGACAGATTCTCACCTTAATCTCAAACTCAAGACTTACCTTGAATATATGTGCTCCAGAAATTGTCTTCAAAACCTCCAAAAGATTGCAATAAAAAGAAACTTGTACTTAAAGGTCCATACAGAAATGAAGTTAATGAAAGTTACTCATCTGATTTTAGTTATGATTCATTCAGCGTTATGTGCAGGTCAGTCCACTTCTCCACCATGAGCAGCCACACCCATCTGACAACCACGCAAGAGCTGGAGGATGAAGACGTGTGTGTGTGTGTGTGCGTGTGTTTGTGTGTGTGTGTGTGTGTGAGAGAGAGAGAAAGAGAGAGAGAGAGAGAGAGAGAGAGAGAGAGAGAGAGAGAGGGAGTGCTCCTCCACCCTCTACAACAGGAGCAGTCAGCTTCACTGCAAAGATCGTCTATTCAGCAACTTATCCTTCTGCTGTTCACGCACATCTACACTAAACAGAAACTACCCCCAGTAACCATGGTTTCAGTTATGATAAAACACGGCATAACACGCTGAAAAGAGTAATATCCCTCCTCCCCCCCCCCCTTCTTCCCTCCCCATTCCCCATTTCGGGAAAAGTATTATTATAGTTTAATGTAGTAATTCAAGAGAAAAAAAATGTATAATTGCAAATAAAAATATCCCTGCGACATAAAATTAGGTGGAGAGAGACATCTTCCCGTCTTCCGCCCCTCTCCGTGTTTTCTCTCTTTATTCGCAGGAAAGGCACGATGATGTCAAACCAGAGTCGTTGAGTCATTTGGAATGATGGTGTGACATGCGGACATGCGCAGTTGTATTTACTTTCCTATTTTTCGATTTGAATGGGAAACGATGCTCGTGAAACTGGTTGCCAGAGGGGCGCACAGCTGGCAATTATCACTGCAGTTTAGCGAACAGTGCCCCCTGCTGGTAATGTACTGTACATGAGTTTTCACTTCTAAGCTAAGTGAGGAAACCTGCCGTGATAAGGGACATAGCTGTAGGCTACATCCATATTATGTTTTAGCACTGGGATAAAAATTAACAGAATATTAGAAAAAAATAGGCTGATTTTGGTGTTTATGACCTCAGTGATTTGACAACTACAAATCTATTTTATCACTATGTGTAGTTGGACTCAGTTATTATGAGTTAAATATTGTTATTTTCTTTCTTTTTTTAAGTTTCTCTCAGGCAGGTTTAGAGTTAATTTTTTTCTTCACACTCTTCTGTACCCAATAGTCCTCATAGTATTTAACCACTCGGTGCATATTTTCTTAAAACCCATTTTTATAAATTTCAGTTAATTTAGTAAATATAATTTTGTACATACAAAGAGAAGTTGAAATGAAAGTTTATCCACCAACAACAATATTTTACTTTACAAAAAATAAATATGAGGAATAATAAAACTCATGTATGAAGAAACACTCATTCATAAAGATGTATACAGACACTTACTTTTCAGAAAATTAAATTCTACAGCAGCAAGAAGCTATAAGGGAAACGGCTACATTAATTCAAGGCTTTGACTGAAAAAAGTATCTCAAACATTTTCCTCTTGCAGACACCAGAGGGAAATAAAGATGCACTGAAGACAATTTCCTTACAGGAGGAAAAAAGTGAAAAAATATTCTAGAATGGATTCTCCACTTGCATCTATAAATATCACATCTGCAATATTTTTTATTGTGTTCACACACATTTTCTGTTTGGCCTGCATGAATTTGACAGTTAACTTTAGATACTGTCTATGCCAAACCAAACAATATTTACTGATTTTTCTCCTAAGAAAAAGGGGGTCATGGGGTGATTATTCTACCTTGGGGATTTCTGAGAAGTGTTTCCAAACTCACTTTTTACAGGTCCCATAATGCTTCAGCCTCTGTGCCTTTTACAACCAAATATTGTGTGGAGAAGTCCAAACAAACAGTAAAGTAGCTCAGGAAGTCCTTCATGTTCAAATACCAAACACAAGAAGTGTGAAGGGCTCAAGGGAATAATGTGCAGTTTGCGGGAGTGTTCACAGGAGTGCATTGATGGCTGTAGTGGTGATGAAAGGCAGTAAGTTTAACACCGTAAGTTGGACTAAGAAAAATATTTCAAGAAATACCAAAGCAATTTCAATAATTTACTAATATAACCAGAGTAAACTCATGCAGTTTTAGTCACAGGTTTATACTGTTAGCTTAACTTAATAAAACTAATTTCTAAACATCTTTTATGTTGACAACAGTTTATGCAGAAGTCCTTTAGGGCAGCTGCTTTATATGTGATCTTTTTTTCTTTTTCTTTTTAGATAATTGCTTATGGACAGATTATGCTTCTTTAAATCTTGAAAAATATGTCAGCTAGAAGTGGTCAGAGGTTTATGTAGTATAAATTGAATGAGCCTTTATAAAGCTTGGAAAATTCTAGAAATTACACCATGGCTCAAAGAGTTTCCACTGGATTAACTGACTTGGGTTGATTCAAAGAGGTTTACTGGTGGATTCTCACTCAGTGCCATTTTGCTTGACATCATGGGAAAAATCTGAAGAATTAAGCCAAGTCCTGAAAAAAGGTGTAATTGCTCAAGTCTGGTTTATCCTTGAGAGCCATTTTCCTACCCCTGTAGTGACCACAATGACCTGTACAAATGGCGACAAACTTGAACACCATGACACCAGGTCATCGACATACTATTCAGGTCTGAAAAGTAAGGAAAATGTGGACGAAGACCTTTCTGTCTGCAGAAAAATATGCCATTGATCTGATTAAATTAAAGTAAAAACTGACCCTAAATGTTATAGTTGTATTAAGTCTTGCAAACTGAAGAACACTATTCCAACTGAAAAGCGTAGGGGTGGCAGCATCATGTTGTGGGAGTGCGTTGCAGAAGGGAGGACCAATAGTCTGTCTGAAGAACATCCTCATTGTTCAGTTTTTTCAAGCTTTCTGGATTTGCAGTGCTGCACTTTGTGACTTTTAATGACATTACTTAAAAGAGGAGTACATCCCATTAAAATCATTATTTATTTATAATTACATTATTTCTTATTTTATCATCGTACACACTACAATATCTGTGTTTGTTACTCCTACAATTGTGCACTTTCAAGTAGTATTTTCATCACTACAAACTAAATTACTACAATGTAGGTACAAATGTCCAGTATTTATTGTACAGCTTTGGTATTAGGAAGTTTGATTAATGATTGTCAAGAAATACAGAAACACCAATTCTAGACATAACATAGCACCACAAGCTTAATTGTTACAGACACGTTATCTCTTACTTATTAACTTACCATAATTGTTGGATCTTAAGTGTCCTTTAAAGTCTAGTAGTTACTGTTTGTTAACTGGGAAGACTATTGGCAAACTGCTCTAATAGCATCCCAGGATAACCATTTCAAGAGTTTGACTTTCATGGCAGATACTTTCAAAGGCATGAACCAGGAGAAGGGACTTAAGAGAAAAGGCTGTCTTTCTGAGACCTAACCTTTTCTGAAACCTAAAGAGCAACTGCCTTAAAAAAAAAGAAAAAAAAAAAGGTAAATAACAGTGTGCAGTTCAGAAAGCACTAACTCAAAATCACTTACGGGCCCAGGCCTCTGCAGAGGATATGCTTCTCCTAGTCAGCATCACAGATGCTTAACTATCTGCACTGGACTGAGGATGAAGGAACAGTTTTATGGAGAGACAAATCAAAGTAGGAGATCTTCAAGCAGGTGTGTTTGTGTTCTTCAGTAGTTGAAAGCCCCATGATTCACAGCTGTGTAACTGTGAAGCATGGGGGACGGTGGGTGGTGATTTTTTACACAACCTAAAGCTTATCCACCCAACATGGATATCAGAATATCTGATATACACTCAGGAACTAGGTTGACAGGTAACAAAAAAAGAAAAAGAAATGAAATGGTGTAAACTGTAAATCCCGGCATGTCCTCCAAGGTCACAAATCTCAATTCCAAAAATGTATCGGAGATGAGCATGTCTTCTAAGTTTGGTTTACGCAGCCAACAAATAGATAGCTTTCCTGGGAATGTCTCCTTACAGCAAGCTAAAATAAAACCCCACAGCAAGGATGATGGGAAATTTGCAAAGCTGTGACCAAATATGTGTTGACACATATTGTAACACTCAGATTAGTTGTTTTTGCATCCTAACAGTATTCCAGACAGAATTTTCTTAAACCCAAGCTGTAGTTAAAAAATTGGGTATGTTTTGTACAATAAATGGAAAATTATTACATACTTCAAATACTCATTTTTCAAACTGAAAATGAACATTTCTTGGTAAATTTCCCTCTTTATTGTTAAGGATTTCATATCAAATTGTGAACTGAAAGGCAGTCTCTGAACACACCATCATTATCTCTGCAATCATTCATGTGAAAACATCCATCTTAAATT